>CAIGQW010015581.1:7940487-7955683 GCA_903798125.1 Danio choprae | reverse complement strand
CACACACACACACACACACACACACACACACACACACACACACCTCAAGGTACCTGTTGTGCCTTTTCACCCAAAAATGAAAATCGTCTTCATTTACTCACCCTTCACTTGTTCCATATCCATTTGAGTTTCTTACTTCTGTTGAACACAAAAGAAGAGACTTAGAAAAAAGTCTGGTTGCTGGCACCTATTGACCTCCATAGTACTTTTCTTTCCTACTATGAAAGTCAATGAGTCCCAGCAACCAGCATTCTTCAAAATATCTTCTTTTGTGTTCAACAGAAGAAAGAAACCCATAAAGCTTTAAAACCATTTGAGGGCTGAGTAGGGGAGAGCGGGGACGAAACTAACTTTTTCATAAAAACCTAGCAGAAATATATTTTTGCTGTGGTTACAAACTCACAAGAGTGGTCTATCAAAATCAGCTGTTATTTTGTATCAATGTAGAACAACTCCAATATAACTTCACTTTAAACAAAAGTTGCACATTGTTACTTTTGATCCCACAGGCAGGGACGAAAGTAACACACTGGTGGGTCGAAAGTAACACAATATTTGCAAGATTTACTGGCTTCATTGTTTATTTTAAATATATCTGACCTTGTTAATGTTAACTACAAACATATTTTGTTCCTTATTTTTGGCAAAAATAAATAAATAAATGGCATTTTCAGTTTACTATGTTTCAAAAGCAATCCAACAATACAAGATGTTACAATCTTTTATAATTTTAGATTTTTTTTTTTATTATTAATCTTTTAAAACATGAGTCAAAACACGGAAAACTAATGTCAAGGTGAAAAATAAGGCAAGGCTATTGGCAGTGGGACATAAATACCATTTAAACCTGAATTACTTTAAAACTGAAAAACTCAGACATTTCAAACTCAAGGATGTGTTATTGCACTAAATAACCTGTAGATTGATCATTAATGTGACACAGGAAAAGAGAAACACACGTTGTAATAAAGAAAAAGAACCACTACAATAATTTACTTTTTGCACTTAAAAGAAATTCGGACCGAACCGCGGGACACGGTCCCAAAATCACATGATATTTGGCAGCTCCATAGCCTGGAAATCAATTGTTGTCAGGGCTTCGTTACTTTTGTCCCACATTACTTTCGATGAACTATCTCTTTAGTGACTTATAAACCACAGGTAAAGTGACCCATTTGTGTTGTCAGATCTTTCTAGAAAGAAGAAAACAGTTCACAAGAACAAGTCAATAATTTTACCTCAATAAATCCAAAAGCTATTGAAAATATGATTAAAATATGTCAGCTTTCACAGGCTTGCTTTAAAAACTTAAGCCCAAAGGTGCTTATAGTAAAAGCTCATGGCAACTCCACAAAAATATATTCTGAACAAAACACATGAATCAATTTAAATGCAGTTGTTGCCTCTGAAATGTTACAGTGGCCTACAAAATAGCACATTGTGTTTTTCTAGACAAAATGCTTCATCTGTGGAATCGGGAATGACTACTTCGACAGAATTCCGCATGGCTTCGAGACGCATACTTTACAAGAGCACAATCTGGCCAACTACTTGTGAGTAAAATCACCAGATGACCTTTATAAAGCAAACAGCACACTTGCATATTCTGATATAATATTTCTCTTGAACAGATTCTTCCTGATGTATCTGATCAACAAAGATGAGACTGAGCATACCGGTCAGGTAACCTACAAATCTAATGAAATCTATTGTATCCGTTTGAATGCCATGCTACCATTTGAAGTTGATCCTTGAACGTTGATTTATTTTATTTATACACAACATGGTGGTATGCAAAATGCAAAGAAATTTTTGGAGGGGGTTTTAAGTACATTGTTGCTTTGTAAACGTGCTTTTAAGATCAAAATATATTTAAAATAAGTGCTTTTAAACCCTATACATTATTAATTTTCTTGACTGTTCATTCCGATCAATTTAAAACATCCTTGCAGAGTAAAAAGTAATTTATTAAATGTCCTCTGCTTTCCCCTGCAGGAGTCGTATGTGTGGAAGATGTATCAGGAGAGATGCTGGGATTTCTTCCCTGCTGGAGACTGTTTCCGGAAGCAATATGAGGACCAGCTGGGCTAGAGGACTTTTGTTACTGTCCTCAGTCCAATTACGAGAGAAATCACTTCAATCAAGCTTCATTTACACAAGCTCCTAATAACCACACCGATTATTAGGATATTGTGTAGATTTGATACAACATCCAAAGCTGCTCTCTAATTCATCCAATCAGGAAAAAAAGAAAACCTCAGCCTTTGTACACCAGAAATGACCGCGACAAACTCATTGTGATCAAAGCCAAAAATGTAAACTCAAGTGCAACATTGAGTGAAAAAAAAAAAAACGAAAAAGAAAAAAACCGTAGCACACATTGCCAAACTAAGACACAAAGCCATGTTTGATTAAAAACAAACAAAACTAAAAAAAAAAAACCACATGGTCGATAGCCTCATTTGCTTTACTCACAAATGCACATGAACTTGTGAGATGTTAACTTATGTATGTTTTTGATGTGTTGAATGAACACGAATATGCACAAGAATACCCTGTTAGTATTCCGCGAGTGCCAAACACGATTTATGCCTGTTTGATTTAAAAAAACAAGACGATGAAGAATGTGCCATGTTACTGGTGGAACGAAAACTCGAAAGATCATCCGCTTCAGTCCACTAGATGTTTCACACACACAGAAAAGTGCCTTAAGACAAGACTATGCAAACATTTAGTTCCCGCTCGTACGTTTCGCTAGTTTGCGTTTTAGTTTCAGCTCTTCTAACCCGTGTTAGCGGTTCTGTAGCTTCAGTTCACGATCACTGCTTTTTTTTTTTTTTTTTTAAATGTTTGGTTAAGGTTGAACAACTGAAATGGCGTCTGCCTCAACGTTTATGACGTACGATCGAAAACAAAAATGGAAATACATTTGACGATGAAAATGAACAAATTTATTGAGGAGAAGTCAATACTGTAAACTGCTACTGTATGGCCATTTGTATGTATGTAGTAGCTTTGGTGATTTGCATTTGTTTTGAGCAGGTGGAACGAAAATAAAGTAGCTCATGCAATAAATCCCTGCTGCCTTTAATCTGAATGCAGAGACGATAGATTGATGAAGAGGTTTTTCGTGAGTGTTTAGAAGGGATCATTCACAAACCTGTTTGAGACTCTTTGCTCTGTTGAACACAAAAGAAGATATTTTGAAATCTGTAATCATTGACTTTCATAATATTGGTTTTTCTTACTATGGAAGTAAGTGGTTACAGGTTTCCAGCTTTCTTCAAAACATCTTCTTGTGTTCATCAGAAGAAAGGTTTGAAACACTTGAGATTGAGTACATTTTCATGTTTAGGTGAACTACCCCTTTAACGAAATGTTGTGGAGAAGTGTCGGTTGGTCTGCTCTGTCAGGAGATCATGCTGTCCAGCCAGTCCTCCAGATCCTCCTCCGTCACTTCCTGTTTCTGTGGTTTAGGTTCTCTCTCCACTTCTGGCTTTGTGTCTTTTATGTCTCCTGCTGCTTTTCTCACTCTCTCTTCTTCTGACAAAGCTGCTGAGGTGGAAAAAAAAAAAAAATCACATGCTTACAAATAAGACAAATCTCATTCTGGAAGGTAGCTTCATTCTGAGAAACTGCAAAGTTACTGAACATACAAAATAGTTTGCAAATAATCTAGACTCATACTCACATTTTACACTATTTAGGCTACAGAGTGTACTACCAAAGTAGGCCTAACTATGAGTATATTTAAGGATTATATTCACTGGCTATTTCTAGCATTTGCCTGGAACTGGCTGGTTTGGGTTTGTATGCTTTTTGAGAAGAATATCAAATCAACCATGAATATAAGAATTTATTCCTGTGATTCAAAGCTGAATTTTTAAGTCCTTCATTACTTCAGGCTTTAGAAAGGCTGATTTGATTTATTATCAGTGCCATTGTTGAAAACAGTCAAGATGCTAATTATACTTTTGTGGAAACCATATGTTTCAGACTTTGATTGAAGACTTTCATTGTTTCAGACTTTGATTGAAAGCACTAAAGCATTTCTTTTTCTTTTTTGGTAATATTAAATGTCTTTACTGCCACATTAGATCAAGAAAATTTGTGGTTGCAGAATAAAATTTAACTATCAAAAATCCTATAGATCATGACTGTTTTAACAGTAATGTATAAACAGTCAAACAATGCAGTAAATATTTAGCAAAAAAAACCCTAATGGGATTAAAATAACTGAGCAAATCTTCTATTAAATCCATGATTGTTCTTCACAAACTGGTTGACTAAAAGTAATACTTTTTTAACAATGCTATTGTAGCTAGTTATCAGAGGTTTATACTTAAGAAAATAAATCCCCAAACCAAGCCAAGACTTTTTTCTTTTTCTTTAAAGTATACTCCATTTGACAGTATAATAGCTAGAAAGCTTGACACCTTGTGGACTAACTAACTAGCGCAAAAACACTTGGTCTAGGTTGAGCACATGCAGTTGAAAAAAAAGAACAAGCTGCATGCTTACTGCGTGCATTAATGTAATATGTTCACTGTTCATACCTTGCACTGTGTTGTTGAGCACATCATCTGCTGTAGTGTGGGATTGACCTGAGGGACGTTCAGTGACAGGTTTCTGCAGGTTGAGGAGAAGGTGGAGCTCCTGGTCTTCAGCTTCATCTTCATCATGAGGAATGGTTGTGGAGATGCTGACAGACACTGTGCTGCCTGAAACAGGCTTTACACCGCAGGAAACACCCAGGCTGGACTCTCGGCCTGCTGGAGGAGCTTTTAGTCCTGCTGTCACAGTCAGGTCTGTTCTGTGAGACACCGTCACCGGCGGCAGATCAACAGGAGTCGACGCCTGAAACATCATAAAGCATCAGTACAGTGACCTTCATGGATATTGACAGCCACTGTAAACATGAGCAATGGAGGCTGTGAATTTATTTATTTTTTGCTCAAAATATTCTCAAAAACTGTGCTCTCATTGAGCATAAACTATTGCAAACACAGTAGTTCAAAAGCATCTAAAGAAAATTATAACTTTGTTAAATGTATGTGACCCTGGACCACAAAAACTGTCATAAGGGTACATTTTTTTATATATATATATAGCTGAATACAAAAAAAGCTTTTCATGTGTGTATGGCTTGTTGAAATAGGACAATATTAGGGAAATTTAAATATAGATAACGTTGTCCTAATTAAGTTCTCACCAATGCATTTTGCTAATCAAAATTTAAGTTGATATAGTTGCAGTAGGAAATTTACTAAATGTCTTCATGGAAGATGACCTTTACCTAATGTTCTATTAAGTTTCGACATGAAAGGAAAATTAATTATTTTTTATACAGTGTATTGTTGAGTATTCTTACAAATGCACTTACAAAAATTAAGTTTTGTGGTCCAGGGTCACACGTGTGCCACAATGTGCTTTTCTCAATAATTAATTCTCATGAGCTAAATGTTTTTGAAGTATATTTCCCATTGATATTTCACTTTATGTGGTACTAGGTGACTACAAAGAGGAAATTGTTCAACCATGACTTCTTGCTTCACAAAGGTATAAATATGAACAAACACAGAAGCCAAACTCAAACGTTCATCATAATGACTAAAAGACCAAAAACAGAGGTGTGAAGGCAAAAAGCTGTTCAGAAAAATCTGAAGAAATAAAACACTGATAAATTACCATTTCCTCTGAATTATTGCCCCTGATGGTGGAAATTGTCATTTATCAGTGTTTTATTTCTTCCGATTTTTCTGAACAGCTTCGGCTCTGTCTTGCCTAAATGCACTGTTAGGAGGTCTGTCACTGTTCAAGCAGGCAAAAAATCCCCAAGAATAACAGCTGGAGTCTTTGAGTCTTGGGGTCAGAAAGTCTCCCAAACAACTTGACATCACATCACCACAAACAGTTTAAAAGGGTTTCAAGAGGGAGTCTTCTCTACTCTCATCTAAAACACAAACTCAAGCATCTTCAGTTTTTGGTTAATATTTTGAGCAAGAATCCACAGTGTTATTTGCTCATATTAATGAAGAAGGGCACTGTAAAACAGTTTGAACAGAAGCCAGTGATGAACCTGAATCAGTTCAGCCTCCAGGTTGAGTCTTGTGTGCAGTGGAAGCTCTTGAAGAGACTCACTTAAAGCCGGCAGGTCTATAAACAAAGCAGGAATCTAAAGAAAAAGAAAAAAAATTAATTAAACGCGAGAAAAGATTTAACATAATTAAAGTTTATATGTCAGTTAGAAGTTTATAATCAGTGTTTATACGTATAATGGTGTGTGAAGTTGTGGACCTGATTTTTTGCCAGTGAGTCCAACTCCCAGTCCTTCTCATCAGAGAACCTGAACTGTGTGAAAGAGTCACCTGAAACACAAACAGAAAAAAACTTGAGAAAGTGTATTTTTTTATTGTATAGCCCTATTTTTATTTCCACTAAAGCTGAACCAGAGTAAAACTGTGAATCACCAGTTATTGCATAAGTTGTATTTATTTATTTTTTTTAGTGAAATAGTTCATGTGATCCTCTTAGCAAATGTTTAGCTATGTACTGCTCTGGCTTTGTCTATTACTGTTTTTATTGGCAAAACAAAAACGTATTATATAATTTAACATAATGTCAAATTTATTTCACATTTGCAATCACAATAGCAGACCGATATTGAGGAAAACAGCACTCATGCTTTTTTACTTTGAATAGTTTTTGAACTCAATGACCATAACCACAGCTCACAGCATGAACATAAATAACAGCTTTTGACACATTGGCGCATCCCTAATTATTAATCAGCTGACACTGTATTTACTTAAAGTCTGTGTAAAATCTAAATTGACCGTGTTTATTTTGCTAGCGCACGTTATTATTCTTTGTTTACTTTGGCAATAATATGAAAAAGTCAGATACCAATAGTTCATTAATTGCATCGAGCAAAAATTGTTAATTTACATATAGCAAAAGCTCTAGCTTTACTTAAGCTTATTAAATAAACATGTTCTATTATATGTGAAATAAAAGAATGTTGTTAAAAGAAATACCGAAGAGCAAAAACCTTCTTTGAAGATTGTCATATTGCAATTTGTTTTTATCTTAATTTGTTCCTCTCTTAAAGCATTGGACAAAAAAAAAAAAAAAAAAAAAAAAAATAGTGTTGGGCAAATCACATCCAATAAAGGTTTGTTTTAAAGTTATATATATATATTATACAGTAACTGTGAGACATGGACACAAGCAAGCAAAACACTTCTCAGATCTGCATGTTTACAACACTCGGCCACAACTGAACGCCTCGTCTTTGAAGTCATTTTCACCTTGACACAAGCAGCGTGAATAGTGAAGTGGCAGCGTGTTGGGACAGCTGAAGAAAGAAGCTCTGAGACTGTCACGCACAGCTGTCCCAGCCAGAACAGCAGGCCTCGCTAACGCTCTTTCATTTAAGACACACTTGCCAAGTGCAGTTGGCCAAACTGACAGCGAGGAAACAGCGCATGGTATCAAGGTCAAGTGTAGAGATGCCTCTTCAAAAGAGCATTCACAGCCAATCCGCTAGCAAAGACCGCATGTAAAGTGTTGAAAAGGGTCAAGAAAAATCAGAAAGAAGTGTTGTCAAAAGTATCTGTACTTCAATATGTCAATACTAAAACATCTGAAACTGGACTAGAAATTGCTCTTCTACAGTATTAATACATGCTGCACTCTATGACAGTGAGTCTAGATGCATAAATGATGTCAAAATACCTGTAATTAAAACAAAAACTACTATGTCTAAAGCAGTGGTGTAAATAAACAAATTACAAATACTCAAATGACTGTAATTGAGTAGTTTTTCTCAGAAATTGACCAAGTAGTTTTTAAAATGTGTACTTTTTCCTTTCCCTTGAGAACATTTTAGTGCTTTATTGGTACTTTTACTTCACTATTTTTCCTCAATCTGCAGTCACTACTTTATTTTTTCTTGTCTACAGTGATTGGCTTAGTAGAAAAATCAGTCCTGTGATTCCTGTCCAGTCAAATCGCACATAGAAAGTAAATCTCATCATACTGAACTAGCTCAAAACATGGGCGCTTTATAAATGCAGCAAACCGTCTGGAAGCATTAAAAGTGTCCAAGAAGATGCCCAAACTCATCACACGCAATGACCCAGAGACTGTTTACACTGCATGTCACCGATGAGGAGATGAAGGATGTTTACTGTATGATGACTAAAATCACAAATTGCATGTAAATGCATCAGCCTTTCACAGTGTAATACACACTACTCTTGAGTACTTTTAAAAGGGCTACTTTACTCATATTTTGAGTAATATTTACAACAGATACTTTTAATGCTTGCATTACATCTTTGGGCAAGTAATGGTACTTTTACTTGAGTATGATTTTTCAGTACTCTTTCCACCACTGGTCTAAAGAGAATATAAAATGGTTGAGGATGAAAAGTATTGTTTCTTAAAGCGATAGCTGCATAATAAACATGCTAGCATCTTTAAAGGGATAGTTCACCCTAAATAATACGGGATTGTGTGCGGTTACCAGCATTTTTCAAAATATCTTCCTTTGTGTTCAACAGAAGAAAAAACTCAAATAGACTATTTTGGGCCAAATTTTGGCAGAGCAAGTGAAAACCTAGCAAATGAAGCAATAAAGACCTGTCATTTTAATTAATGCTGTAATAATTTTCTACTGTGTTATCGAAAATGGAAATTAAAAATTGAGATTTTTTAAGGTATATCATTTTGAGATTTTGACTGCACTCCAGTACTGTGAAAAGTGAAAACACTACATTAAAGTGAAACTATTATGCTTTTTTTTTAGATGAGAGCACTAATATGGGCACAGCATGCTGTATTTTTGTCTACATATCAGCAGACTGACACAGTGGTGACGTCACAGGAAACAAACTGGCAGGAACGCAGCAGCTGATGTCATCAGTGTGGGATGTGGAGCTGTGGACAGGAGATGCCATCCAGCTATTTCATCATGTTTCCTTCAGTGGCAATGACAGCGCCATGGAAACCGCTGCCATAACGATGAGCAAAGGTCTTGTCAGCATACGCGGCAAGGGCCAGCGGACCCTTATCAGAGCAAGCACAGTGACTGGAGAATAGAACCAACCAGCTGCATGTGGCATATGTGCCTACGGTAAACACTTAAGAAATAAGCATATGGATACGGTTTACAAGGGACAAAAAATATATATGTTGGCTTGATACCAGAAGCTTTTAAACATTTTTATGCTATGGCTGCTAAATCATAACATCGAGCATAATTACACATGCATAGAATGCTGCTATTTGGTACTACAGAACAGCTGCATTTGTTGATTATTCAATTAAATGTATAGTATTTTGTGTATATGTAATGTGATTTATTTTCCTTTGCTATATTTAAACTAGAATTAAAAGCAGTTCAACCAATCATTCAGTCACCCCTTTATAGGCTATTTAAAAAAAAGGTATACTGATAATGAATGAAATGAATTTATTCATTCAAAATAAAAGAAATACAAGAGCTGAAGAAAATGACCCTTTTTCAGATTCATCACCATATGGATATGAACGTATTGTTTTTAAATGCACAGAATTATATCATAATATCTATATTCATGTAAGCATAGCCAGCAGTCTTAGAAGCATGTAAACAGTTAAAAGGTAAAGTGTAAAAAGCTGCTGTGCAATATTATATTAGATCAGTTCATTAAGTCTTAATATAATAAAACTGCTGCTATCATTATTGCTAATCAAATATTAAAACAGGGTTGTATTTCCTTAATGAATGCTTCTATATAATAGATGTACTGTTTTTTTTCTTTCTTATATCATATTAATTTTACTGATTTTTATTTACATCTGTGCTCTATTTCATTTATGATAAAAACAACAACTATTTGTGGTTAATAACATTGTAATCATTATTAATAAAATAGCTGGAGGAAAAGATGCATTGTGATGGCTCAGGAATCATTTCATAATTGAATTGTGACCCTCTTAATAGCAACTGAATGAAATCTTGAGGCAAGTGAAGATTCATCTGTCTAAAAAAGGCACAAATACAAAGCAATAACTGACCTCACTTTAAAATATATTCAATTTTGACTAAATTGTTATAAATTAAAACTAATTTGAGGTCATTTAAAAAAAAAAAAGCTTACATTTTGTATTCAGCATTGGCCCTGTTTTAATATTTATATTCATAACACATCACATATAATGTGACATCATAAAATGTGATATAATGTAACATATCATGTTAGTACTTTTGAAAACTGGCTAATACATGTTGTTAACTGATTAATAAATATAGACATACTGTGCACCCCTACACACAAACATGCAATAAATACGCACTAAACGCATTCTGATAAAATGAGTAATGCGAAAGAGAACTTTGGTGCAGTGTTGGCACAATGTCAGTGTGGCAGATGTGTGCGTCTCTCTGCAGGCTGGCATTCTCTGACCTGTCTCTGAATGGCACAGGAAGAAGCTCTACGAGTACAGGTCATTTCCTCCCAGAGCGAGGCATCACGTACGAAGCCTGCCAACCAAAAACTGCCCAGTGTTCTTGGCTTTTTCAAGAGCCCTATAAAACACAGTTGACATGATGAGCAGGAGAAGCTGTGAACCTTCACCGCCAACACCATTAAACTGAGCACGGGCCATCATCCAGTGTTACTCATTAAATGGCACTTAATGCAGGGAGCTCCTGGCCTTTGGAAGAGGCTGCTAATTTGCTTGGTGGTCACAGCTTTTGAGCAAATCATTGCTAAGCCAATTAACACAAAACAACTCCGTAACGAAATGAACCATCAAAATAAATCAGTCCGCGATGATTGCAATTAAAACATTTCAAGGCAAACATTTGAAACAATAAGACGGTAATTTATCGTACAGTTTATCACAGCTGCCATGAAGAACACAGAAAGGTTCCTATTAGTGTCTGGACTTGAAAGGAGAGACTTTGTGTGGTTCATACACACTTGGTTCATTTGAACACATCTTGTGTAAAATAAAGAAATAAATAAATGAAAAAAAAGTTTTTCTTCAGATCATTAAAAGTCTGAGCTGGGTTTTGATCGGTAAGTTTGAACAAACTGTTGCGTAAGCTTCAAATCATTATGTTTATAAAGAAGCAACCAGTAAACCAGACACAGAAAAGAAAACCCTTCTGCATCTGTTCAGATAAATTATAATTGAACGAACTACAACTATAGATGTGAATTCATCCCGGTCTCTTAATTTGTAATTATTTAACATTTTGGTGAAATGGTCTTTGTATGATCTCATTCATAAACAAATGCACACAAAAGCAAGCCCCCTCAAGTGGGTGCTAGACAAAAAAATATACAAACAAAAGTCAGCAACAGTAAGTCGCTATATTTTGTCTGCAACAACAATGTGAACTTTTATAGAGACACGTTTGGTCATTAACTTCTAAATGCACAATTATGCAAACACTGGAGGAGATTTCTCTGCATGAAAGACCCACAAATGGCAGATTAACCAACTGCTGCACCTCCAATGTGGTAGGAAATAAAATATGGAAGAAATGTGGAAGACGTGTTGAGATGATTGACAGGGAGCATCACTAAGCAACAAAACGATACGTGAATGAGGAAACAGTATGTCCCAAAGCTCGCATGCTCTTCTGTTTGCACTGTTTTAAAAATAAATAAATAAATAAAATATTATGAAAGTATTCAAGAAATAGCATAATAGGCAAATTGCGATGGAGCAATTGATTACTAGCTTAATCCCATCAGTTTTAATGAACCGTTTGAATGGAGCAAAGTTTATTTGTAAAATTGTAGAAATCTCAACATGGCAGAGAAGCTGATGTTCATGTTTAGTACGCTATACTAGTTTTATGGTAATCCTCCAGTAAGCTAAACAGTTTCTATGATAAGAATATGACTTCAATATACCTAAAGGTTACTGAAGTACTTTAAAGAAGTACTTTAAATTGTGTCATTAAAGTAATTCACAATTAGATGATCTTGGGACTTGGTAGAATAATGCCTGGCATCGCCACTCTGTTTGTGATCAGATTATTTTTAGCCACTAAATTCTGGGAAATTTTTAAGTATGGTGAACCAGTGAGCAAATACCACAAAATAATCAGTCCAAAATAACACTGATGTAAAAAAATGTGTAAATAAAAGAAATCTGACTGATTATTATATGGGCTCTTTATATATTTTGATTTGTAATGGATGTTCATTTAGAGTTTCGAAGTGTACTTTTGTGGAAAGACACACACTTAAATATGAGATATATATATATATATATATATATATATATATATATATATATATATATAAAATTGTATTTAAATAGTAACAATAACATTTATGTTAAAAATTATATTTAAGAACCTTTGCCTTACTCTGATGGACTTTGAAAACAGCAGTCCTTGATGTTGCATTAATGATCATCAGGCGGAACTCTCACAGGATCCATTGTTTGCACACACTCAACAGCTTCTTAACAGCCAGGAGTGCCCACTGCTCCTTATTAATCTATTTAATTCCTCTTCATCTGTGGATCCACCTCCCATATGAGATGCACTTCAAGTGAAGGACGCTAGTAATTCAGAAGCACCTGTCCTTGAGGTGTGAAACCGCATGTGAGCCATGATGACCAACTGAAGGAAAGGTTGTGAAAGGGCATCTGATCTGATCATGCAGCGATGAACCATCAGACCCTGCGCCACTGGACCAGGAAGAGCATGGGTCATACAGAGTTCTTTTTTAAATCCATCCACCTCTACACAACCCGACCTACATTACAAGGGCAACCGTTTTCTCCTTTCATGTTTACATTTTTATCTAAACATAAAAGCAACTCTAAGTTACATAAGGTCTCCTATTGTTTGTTTGTTTGTGCATATGCGCGTGTGTGTTTGTATGTGTGTGTGTGTGTGTGTGTGTGTGTGTGTGTGTGTGTGTGTGTGTGTGTGTGTACTGTCTGTCTACAGCTGGGTCTCTGGCCTGAACTGATCATCAGGTTAGCAGACAGCTGTGGCTTGTCTTAATAGGAGATTTACAAGAGTAATTTATTTCCATAGAGATGAATCAAAAACACGCGATGCACTAGTCTTGATCAAAGGAGATGCTTTTCCTACTGATCAACATGGAGAAAACACATCTCAAGGAGAACTATAGGGAATAGCATGTCAACATTTAAGAGAAGGAAATGTTAAACACCAATTTTCTGTGTAGTAGCACATGTATATGGCAAATCATTTTCTGGGGTTTGACATCCTTTTGGCACAATTCTACAGCAGGCTTTGGTTGTCAAAAGTTCAACAACAACAAAAAAAATTATATTATTTCTGAATAATTTTTCTTATAGTTGCACTGTGTTCTGTATTAGGTACTTCACTTATTTTAATCACTTTAAATGTAAAGCACTTGGAATTACTTAGGTTTATAAAATGTTTCATAAATACACCTGACATTATTTTAAAATGGCAAAATAAGGACATAAACCTTACGTCAATTAACATTACATATATTTATGTTAATTATATGTACTTATTAAAATATGGAATAAATTGAGTGATCATGTAAAATTTTATTATATTTTTAATAATTAAAAACGTTTTGCTGACAAATGGGTAAAGCTAAATGGCTTTTAAGGTAAAGTATAAACATTTTAAATGACAAATTTTTTTTACTAATTTGTAGGAAAAATTAAACATGTATTATACTTTTTTTGTTTACATTTTGTTTTATACCTTTTTCATATTTGACGCTAACATTTTTGACCTATTAAGAATGGCTGTTCCCTTTTAAACACCATTTTAAATTCAAATGTAAAAATATTGATGAATATCGAATATCTTAAAAATCTGTCCAAACAAATATTATACATTTTAGTTATCTTATCGGGCCAGACAGAATCTGTGGACATTTTTTTTGCTACTTCTGAGCAGAATTTTGTATTAAAAAAAAAAAATTAAAAAAAAAATAAATAAATAAAAAAAAATCACCACTGGGAAACGCACGCACGCACGCACACCGGACAATTTAGCTTACCCAATTCACACATAGCACATGTTTTTGGACTTGTGGGGGAAACCGGAGCACCCGGAGGAAACCCACGCAAACACGAGGAGAACATGCAAACAGAAATTCTCCACACAGAAATGCCAACTGACCCTGCCAAGGCTCGAACCAGTGACCTTCTTGCTGTGAGGCGATCGTGCTACCCACTGTGCCACCGTGCTGCCCACTAATAACTTTATATATAAAATAAAAATAAAAAATTACTTTTACTTAATGTTAACAATGCAAACCCAAATGGACCCTCTTATTTGGTAAACAAAGCTAGTCTCTCATATAATTGATCTACTAAAAGACAGAAAATATTACTTTACAAACTGTATTGTAAATTAATCAAATAAACAATTTCCTATTAGTCAATAATATTACTGAAATTAATTTAAAAACGGAATAAAAATAAATTTACACACATTTACACAAGTGAATAAATAGACTCAATGATTGGGTAAAAATCTGCAATTCTGTGTGAGCCTAGAGTAATTTACCAGCTGTAGATAATACCAGTCCACAACATTAAAAGACTTCACTTTCATCTCTCATGATACATTTTCCAACCACACAGAGAATCCAGATAACAGAGAGATAAATTGAGTTATTTCAGTGACAGCGCCTATGAAAAAAAACACCATCCACTTCAAACCAAATACCAAAGGACTTCATGCCCCAAATATCAACACTGCCCCAAATAATGTATCTATGGGCATACATGAACTCAATGGGACAATCAGGGGACCACTTCCTGGCAGCATTATAAAACAGGTTCATTGGGGACAAAATCATCCAGACTATTAATAGTTAAAAGCTATCATTACACATTTTATTTATGAAAAAATAAATAAATCTCACTCAAACCTTTAACCTGTAAATAGCTTTTGGAAAAGCTCTACCACTTCAATGATATGACAACCAAGAACAATGCAACAGAAGAAAATTCACTAGAAGTTGACAGATGAAAATATATGGAAAGCCAATATGGAAATGATATGAAACAAGTGGCCTCTGTCGGCCTTCCCAACATTCATAAAGGATATAAAATGGTTTTTAAATAATGAGTGGCCTTATGTAAATCATACAGGTGTTATGGTAACAACAGCAGAGAGAGAAAAGACACACACACACACACACACACACACACA
>CAIGQW010015581.1:7920936-7940477 GCA_903798125.1 Danio choprae | reverse complement strand
GAAATGAAAACAAAGCAGAAAAATTGATATCTAATCGATCAAAACTGTTTGGCAAATATATTACCATTCAAACAGTGGACCTGTAAGGTTTTTAAAATGTATCTTATGATCATCAATGATACATTTATTTGAACAAACATATAGTAAACGTCTCAAAAATCATAGTAACATGCTGACTTGTTGCTCAAATTTCTTATTATCAATGTTGTTGCAACATGCAACGTGATTCTATTATGTTCATTTGAAATATTAGCTTTCTTGCAATGAGTAATGGAAAGGGTTTAAATGTACAAAAATTCAAAGAAATATTTTGAGATGCTTTCAGAAATGAAGATATATTGCGATATGAATATAAAATTCCCCAGATGATTTAAATAGCACTATTTGGAAATATTTCATTCATTCAGAAATGACTGGACTGATCAAGTCTTTTTCTATACAGTGCATCTGCATAAAATATAATAAATTACAAGCATATATAAATATGACAGAGCTGAAATAAAAACAAATGTTAAATAAACCGTGCTTTATGGTTTTCTGGGGAGTCTTAACAGTATTCAAATACAAAAATTGAACAAACATAAAATAACATGGTCATTGTTGCATAAATAATTTTATACAATAATATAAAAATAATATTGAATAATATCTTTATGTTTTAATCTTTAATATACAATCTAATCATGTGGTGTGACTATTATGGATAAAAACATTGCGATATCGATGCTCAAACATTATACTGTTTAGCCCTAATTGTAAATATCTTGGATTGCTTTTCAATCTAACATATTTATGTAGAATAAAAGTTTAGATTTATTGAGAAAATGATGTATCCCAAATCTTTGAATACAGTTTCAGCATGTAGACAAGCAACAGAAGTAAATATGCAGCAAGACACCTTTATCTTTCAAAGCAAAATCTCAATTCGGAGTCCAGTTGTAGCCAGATTAACATGCATACATGCTGAATGAGCAGAAGATTATCTAAAGCTGTTAGTCAAAAAAATAAATAAATTCACAAAAACTGGACTGGCTTACATGACAAAATAAAGGCAAAAATATGAATTATTACTTTAGTCCAACTGAAGTCAAAAAGTGCAAATACACTGAGCAAATGCACCAATAACTTGTATATTTGCTCACATTCAGCTCCAATGCAAACGACAAGCCAGTTGCTTGCCAAAAATGGCTATAGAAATTAAGACCTTCTATAGAGAGCTGTAACCCACCAGGGTGCAGTCATTTTAGGAAGGTCCAGCTATTGAAACTGACAGTACCAGGGCCACAGGTGGAGTTCCAAAATGCTAAAATAAAAGCGATAACGTGGGAGGAGGGGATGGTTTCCTACAGGTGCAGTGTCATTGGTAATGAATCACCACATCTTTCCTCCTCTGCAGGGACACAGACACTCCAAAGGCCAGTCAACAGATAAACAAGGTCATGGAATTTTTTATTAATTCACTGTCAAAGTGTAACCCGAGTACGTAGCGTGTAGGGCTGAGTTGTGTCTGCTGGCCATCTGAGACCCAGAAGAGACGTACAATGTGAAGACAGACACACAGATGCAGAGCTGTCACTGTATATCTATGCCCTTCGTTATTAGTCCTCCTCCAGGGTACGTGATATGGCTCATATCCTCCATTATGATCTCATTATGATCAATAAACTTGGAGGCCTGGAAATCCTGCCCTACACTGCAATAACTTACATAAGCCATTTCCTGTCAACCTGACTGTACGACACAAAGACGTGAGACTGTGCCGCTGTAGTATCTCACTGTGGTATTGTAGACAACCAGGTGACAAAAGGGAAAACGTCTAAAGAGTAATGACTCTGAATCAGTCCAAGACAGTGCTTACATGGACATGTTAAAATGGTAAAGGATTGCAAGGAGCCTCAGCATCCTACAGTCGTACTATTGCAACTTTATGTTTGAATTGTCCTTTCAAGTTCATTTTTTCTTCATTGATTATTCATGTCTTCCTTTTATGCAACTTAGTACATTCTTGCAGCTGTGAGAGCAGATTCAGATGGATCAAACCACACTTCAGAGATTATCAATACAACTTCAAATGCATGCATGTGTGTTTATTAATATATGCATAGCAAATATACACACATGCATTATGTAAATACTAATTTTTTGTATTACAATTAATCATTTGTGCATGCATATATACAGTATATTTACTTTAGTACCATTAACGGGGTTCCCACACCAAACCAAATGTCAAATTCTCTGTTTCACTGACTAAAAAGCTGAATTTCTACGTCCTATTCACCTTATTTTACACAAGTGTGATGCGCCCATATTGTTAAATGTCTCAAGTCTTCCGATCTCATTCACTTCTATTTATTTACAAAACAACTTATGCTGCTTGATGTTGTAAAAATGTCATATTGTCTTAATATATTTTTGACTGCTATTTAAAAAAAAAATCTCATGAAAAAATATGACTACTATTTTTATAGTATACTATAACAACAGGCAAAACTTGAAACAACGCAAACATGGTGCAGTAAATAACATTTTGATAAAACGACAAACAAAAATCAATGACATTTCATCACTTGGACCAAATATATATATAACTCCACCACTTTTAATGTCTGACAGGAACAGACCTTTTTAAATTACATGATATTCCATAAATCTGATGACCCCTGGGAACCCTGTATTACTCCAGCCAATGCAACATCAATTTATGTAAATTTAGCTATTCATTTCACTGACCGTATTTGAAAACAATGAATATTTATTCTGTTTGGTGAAGCTTGTGGAACTAAAATAATATTAGCTTTAATATTTACGTTTTTAATATTTTAATTTAATATTTATTTCCTTACCATTCACTTACCCTTAAGTGGTTCCAAACTTTTATGAATTTCTTTCTTCTGTTGATCACAAAACAAGATATTCTAAAGAATGTTGGAAATAAAGCATCCATTAACATCCATAGAAGGAACAAAAACACTATGGATGTAAATGGCTTTCTGCTAAAGGGTAAATCTTCCTTTGTGTTCCATAAAAGAAATAAACTCAAACAGGTTTGGAATGAGTGGATTATGAGATTATGATGACAAAAAAAAGTTTTGGGTTAAAGTATCCCTTTCTCTGCAGAGTAAATTTTCATATGTGAATGACCACAGATTTTTTTTATAAATTTCAACACCACAGATCTACTGGAGCAACATTTATAAATAAATAAAATCAATCACATGGCATCCCAATAGCTTGTAATACTTCAAACCACCATTTCAGTGAGCTACGACAGCTCCTACAGACATAACAAAAAGTCACCAAACATCCCTCTTACTTCTGTATTTGTAGATAATCGATGCTCTCCACCCACCTATTTGCTCACAGCCACACTATCTGTGTCAAAAGAGAGTAAATTAATGCCTCCATTATGTAGCAGTGAGAACCGTACCATCCTTCCACACTCCCCCACTGTCTACAATACGAGTGTGAGCGGTCTACCCTTCATCCCCTCATTTCTGCTCAGCTTCAGCCTTCTCCTCTTCCTCCTCCTATTCTCACCGTCTGCCTGTTGTTCACTGCCCCAAATCATGACGATCATCCCAGCCCAGTGGGAATGACCTCCTCCCAGCCATTCACATCTGTGTCTGTCAGCGCATCCACTGGCAGCAGCACATATTCATCCTGAGAAACGGCAACAGCAGCACTTCCCCATCATCATCATCCTCCACCTCCGAGATTACAGGAGATGCTACACTAACACTGGCTTGGACTTTGGTGTTGCGGTTATAACTTGAGAGAAAGCTTATTTCTTTGACTTTCTTGAGAACTGGAAACATCTAAGAGAGGAGAAGATATTCCTACTATTTGAGGATTATAATCTAAATTTTTGGATATCCAAGAGTTGACAGAGGAGGCAAAGGTTTGGGATGGGTGAAAATCTGACCAAGCCAGATCTGTCGATGGAGTTCAATGCTGAGACATGAAAACAGTAAGTTTTATATGAAAACCTATTTTATAGTAAGCATTGAGCAATTTAGCTGTCTGAATTGAAGTTTTGAAGTTTGAATAAAAAAAATAATAATAAAAAAAAAAGTCAATTGATAGTAACTGAAAATGATTAATTTCAATTTAAATGATAAAAAATTAAAAGCACAACTGAAAACACTGTAATCATCTTCTCTCAACAACGTCATTGCAAACCTGTATGACTGTTTGTCTCCATAGAATGCAAGACAATTGGGTTTTATGTAGTTTAGAAACATTCTTTCAAAATATCCTATTTTATGTTTCACAGAAAAAAGGTTTGGAACTGTAAAAGACAGAATAAATTATTTTTAGATTACCTATCCCTTTAAAAAAAACAAAAAAAATAAAACAAAAAATGACACTAAAAATGATGGCTTGTTGTGACCCAACATTAGGTCAAATATGGACAAACCCGACTGTTGGGATAAAAAGTGTCATTTAAATTTAACTGAAAAGAATTAACCCAATTATGGGTATGTCAATATTTGACCCAACGTTGGGTTGTCATTTTTAGAGTGTAGAGTCGACACATGATAGCCTCAAACAACAGTGTGAAATGAACAAAGAAATAAACGTGTTATAATCACTGTAGTAATGATATACATTTTAGTAAAAAACATTTTTTAAACACTATTGGCAATTTATTAGCAATCACAACATTAATCAGAGCATTACTTACTTAATATTATTTTTACAGGATATATAAACTGAAGTTATTTTACTGTGACTAATAAAGGAGAGAGTAGCACGGTGGTGCAGTGGGTAGCACGAAGGCAAGAAAGAGTAGCAAGAAGGTCGCTGGTTCGAGCCTCGGCTGGGTCAGTTGGCGTTTCTGTGTGGAGTTTGCATGTTCTCCCCGTGTTTGCGTGGGTTTCCTGCGGGTGCTCCGGTTTCCTCCACAAGTCCAAAGACATGCGAATTGGGTAAGCTAAATTGTCCGTAGTGTATGTGTGTGAATGAAAGTGTATGGGTGTTTCCCAGTGATGTGTTGCAGCTGGAAGGGCATCCGCTGCGTAAAACATATGCTGGATAAGTTATCGGTTCATTCCGCTGTGGCGACCCCTGATTATTAAAGGGACTAAGCCGAAAAGAAAATGAATGAATGAATAAAGGAGATTAAAAAAATTAATAAAAGATTTTTAAAAGGCCAAATAAAGGCAATTGAAAAAATAAAAAGTAGGGAACACAATATGGCAAAATGTAAATTTATAGGGAATACAGTATGAGTTGTATTAGCACTTGAGAAAGAAAAAAACACCTACTTACTGATCTCACTTTTTAATTCATTATACAAGAAAATATATTACAGTTTGAATAACTCTTCTTCCAACCAGTAATATTTGGAAATTACTTTTACTATAACTTCTTATCACAATGTAAAAGGGATGCTTTTATTCAGCATTTGTTATATTCTCCAATCGATTCTTGTCCAAAATACATAGACTAGAAAACTTAATTTACTTGGAAAACTTAAAACAAAATCTAAATTTTGCATCTCAAGTAAATGCATCTTAATATATAAATGTTCAGATAAAATACTAAGTATTTATTAGTTCAATTATTAATGTGCTGACTCAGCATTTAATGCAATGACTTCATTAATTTAAGATTTGACCTTTTTAAGGCCTTAATTTGTATAAAGGCAAAATAAAACTTGCAGAAACCCTGAAATACCACATAAACATTTTATTTGTCTGCTCTATTAATTTTTAAAGATCCTGCAAATATAATATACTGAACTGCTTACAATTCCAACTCCTTACTGAAACCAAAAATCAATGTAAAGCTAAGATGGCTGCGTTTACAAACTGTTTAAATATTCAGCCACGTTAAGCGGGAAACTGTGCCCTCCTCAGGGATCTCTACATCAGTTTCATCTGAAAGAGATCATTATTACCTGATACTACAAGGTAGCACTGACCACATTCTTACTCATCGTGTGTCTTCAAATAGTGTGAGTTTCAGGTTCATTCTGAGAGCAACAAAACAGCCAAAACAGCCAAGTTCACTGCTACACTGACAACAAACACTGGATGAGGCTGCACACATTGTTGTTATGAGGTTTTGACAGATTCATCTCTGATCAGCTGTGAGATTAGACAAAATAAAATTACCCATCTGTGTGACAGTAATTTGCAACAAAAAGGATTGCATCAGAGATTTGCTAGCGTATGAAGCCGCTCGGTAAACAGATTTTAAGTGGTTATCTGACAGATGCAGTTTTCTTTACAGTAATGGTCTGAAAGATACGCTAGTAGAGTCTATAATATGCCATTCACAATTATAGCAATTTTGCTGCTGAATGCAGATTCATTTCTTAGGGAATACTTTCTCATTTGGATAAAATATGGCTACACCTGTGTTCCTGTTTATGACAAATAATGGTTAACAAGCCAGAATGAGTTTTCTATGAAGTGCATAAGGATTTCCTTAGTTAAATTGATACATTAAACTACTCTGTGGACAACAAACAGCTGCAAGCACCTGCTATGATGAAGTTGGCAACTCATATGTTTGATCTATCTATTTCTCTTGTTATTTGCCTAAAGCAATAAGAATGCTTGTGTAAATACATTTTAGAGTATATGGAATTATGAAAATAAATAAAATTAAAAGTGAGCATACACATACAAAAAAACTTTTTGATGGTAATAATCCATCCAAAAACGAAAACTGTGCCATCATTTGAAGAATTCCCCAAGTATTTTCAGAATTTCCCATTTTTAAAGATTTACATTTGGAAGACATTTTATCAGACCTTTTTAAAATAAAAAACAAATATTAAAATTTTACCTAAAGTCATACCTAAGAAATCCTCAGAACTAAAAATTTCCAAGTGGTTTCTTAATTTTTCCAAATATGCATGTCTATAAATTAAGATTTTTTTTAAAAGTCCATGTCTAGAAATCACACTTTTAAAAGACACAACCCAAGTCATGTGAATCCAGGTTTTAAACACAAAAACACAAAAGTAGCTAATCTGATGAAAACTGAAAAGCTGTAACCATTGTAGTGTTGTCACGATACTGGAAATCGATACCAATCGGTACTGAAATTTTAAAAACATCCATTTCCTGCTAACATTTGAGTGCGCTCAACATCCCTCAAATGTTAGCGGAAAATGGCTGTTTTTAAAATTTCAGTACCAATTGGTATTGAATTCTAGTATCGTGACAACACTAAACCATTGACATTCATAACAGGAAAAACAAATACAGTCAATGTTTATAGGTTTTTGTGTTCAAGAATTTTTGGGTGAACTATTCCTTTAAGAAGACCCCCTGTGCAGAGACTCTAAGTGGGCCCAGGCTCTTGGTTGTGGACAGCGGGACCAACTGAGGACAAAGTTTTAATTTTTAGGCAAATTACCCATTGGATGAACCCAGATTAATTTATGATTTTGGTCAGTGAGAAAGCTCAAGGGTAATAGAAGGACGTTCCTCTACTTTGTTCCACTCCCTGGTGAAAGCTGAATTACACTCATTTTATACCTAATCAGTCCGTTACCTCCACTCTCACGAATTAGAGCCTGCTGGCAGAATCCTAATGAGATAAAAGACAGAGTGTTGCGCATCGCAGGAGAGGCCAGGCAACTTTGAAAAACACACAGAGCCGAACAAACCGGAACAGCCATCTTTCTATTTATAAAACTTAGCTGAAGTTTTTATAATGAAATATTTGACCAAGAGGTGTGACCATGTTTATACACCTCACCAAGTCAAACAGAAGCTATAAAGCCTGAAAAAGATATGTTTTCATGGTTTAAATTTAAAAGACAGAAATAACTCTTCTTCAAAAGCAGTCTGGTTGATGCATTGAACTACTTTAAAGTCAAATAATAAGCAGCGACCTTCTTTTGTTGCGGTCATCCCAAGTAGCGCTATGCAACCACACCATTTTGATGGACAGGCTGTACTACACAAATCCTGAAGTCGTGAATCCAGAGAACAGATACAAAACTACACCCACATTGGCAGGGATCAGAGAGTTGAAGCTCTGATGACTAATCGTGAATGTGCAGCGAATGGCACAGGAAAACATGTAGAGAGCAGCAAAACAAATTAAGTGCTTCAGTTTTGTTTGGAGTATAACTTTAACAGTTTGGCAGCAATAAACAGATTGCTACTAACACATAATATTTTATGGTAAGCGTGTTTGCAGTGCAAAATATAAAACTGCACTGATGTGCACAATTGATGTATGGTCTTTTTTGCAGTACCACAAGAGGCAGTGCCATCCTGCAGTACTTCCCTGTCATAAAATTAGATGACACAAATATATCTCATGAATATCAATGTGGCTTTCGAGGAAGCAGATTAGGGAAATGAGAGGCGAATCCCACGAGGGAACAGTGTCATGCAGTCTTATGTTGTACTTATCCACAATTTAGGTTCATTATATTTGAGGAACAAATGCGTTTATAATGGTTTAATTTGAATAATTAGAGATGTGTTAATGACCTGCCCTTGGACAAAGTGTACACTGCCTGTATTTACTTAGATAACTTTACAGCACATTTATTTTGCTGGCTATGGGCATTTCCTGAATACTCTTTACGTAAACTTTAAAAACTATACCAAAACTTGCTAATAGACTAGACTTGTTATAGAGTACCATTCAAAAGCTAGGTGTAAATTTCTTATTTCATGTGCCTGAAATCTCATATACTCTAGTATAATGAAAATATATATGGTAAACTCTATTTCTGTTTGAATTTATTATAAAATGTAATTTATATGTGATGGCAAATGTTAATTTTGAGCATTATTAATCCAGTTTTAATATGATCCTTCAAAAATCAATTCAAATATAATTTGCTCAAAAATAACCCAGAATGCTGGCAATGCCGAAAAGAAGCAGGTGATCTATTTCTTATATTATGGCAATGCCCAGAAGTCCTATATTTTTATAGAGAGTGGCATGAATACCTTGTAAAGATATCGCAGACCCAGTATAACATTTGCCCAAGCTTATACATACTTGGTGACCCCTGTCCCTTAAGTCAGATGAAAAAAGCTGAATCACAGTGGATACAGACCTGTATCATGCTAGGCAGATGAGTGATTGCCAAAAACTGGAAATCTTTCAGTAGACCTCCAATCTTTGAGTGGATCTCAGAGTTAGGACGAGTGGCAGCTTTTGAAAAACTTTCCTACAGTTTACATGAAGGACTGAAATTTATTTTGATAAATGGGAAAAAATTTCTGAATTTCTGTAACCCACAATGCAAGCCAACATGTAACAAGACAAAATTATAATTAAGGCTATGATATTGGCAATCCCCCATCCTCTTTTTTTGTATGTGTTCTGGGTTGGTTTATTTACTCAATTTATGACGTTAATTATTTATTTATTGTATTTTTATCTTAATGCTCTGTATTTGATATTCATCTGCATTATTCCCAAATAAGAAAATCAATAAAAAGTTCAAATCATAACCAAATGATAATTTCCTGCTAAGAAATATTTTATTAAAATTTATTTAAAATATTTTGTAGCATTTAGTAAAAGTCTTTATTGTCATTATTGATCAATGTAATGCATTCTTATGGAGTAATAGTATACAATTCTTTCAAAAAGTAATACACTCTCAGGTGCAAAAGCAGGCACTAAGGTGGTTTCAAAAGGTCAATTTTTGTCATTTTTAGGTATAAAACATGTGTGTTCAAGGTACAATATGGTCTCTTTAGACACTAATATATAACTTTAAGGTGCCATTATGGATCATTTAGGTACTAATATATACCAAATTATTTCTGAGAGTGTAAATAAAAAAAGCAATTTATTATTCAGACAGGAAAAAAAATAAAGCTTGTAAATGGTAATGATCACTGACTGCGTTATTTGTAATTATGGTTAAATATCCTTTATTAATAAGATCAAACCATACAAACAGAAATTTAGAATCAGTCCTAATTTAGTATCACAATACCACACAGAAGGCCAGCTGATTAATACAACCATTGTAATACCAAAGTATTGTATCAAAGACACGATAAGGAAAATAACACAGATTTAAGTGGGTATTCAGGACTTACCAGCTGATGTGAGGAGGACGTGGTAGTCTGTGCCTCTCTGCGCAGGAACATCTTCATTCGTTTCTTCTTTTTCTGATTCCTCATAACGGTCCCAGTTGGACTCAAGCTTTCGTCTATTGAAGGTGTTGTCCTCCTCCATGTCCTCAAAGTTTTCCTTGTTATCGTGCTCATCTTGATTCTGGAAAGTAATCAGAAAAGGTATGAGAGGGAAGCATTGGCAAAATTAGGAATATGAATGCTCACAAGCAGATCCACTAAATCTTTTTAATAGCTATTAATGCAGAAATATATAAAATTGTTGACAAGCTTAATTGTAGTAATAGAAGCATGCAAAACTTTTCAAACAAAATAATAATCTAACAAAAACACATAAACAGATAAATAAAATTGTAATACCTTTTATGCCTTATATTTCGTATTATTAAATATATATTAACACAGTGTTTTGTTATATTTTTGCTTTTGCTTTCTCAATTACTCGTACTGTTCTCATTTAAGTCGCTTTGGATAAAGACGTCTGCTAAATGAAAAATTCCTTGGTTACTAACTTATCGCCAAGACGCAAATATATTACTGTACAGTACAGTAATGTTACCAAAACAACAACAACAATAACACTAAATATGTACCTATTTATTAATGAATTACAGTCCAATATTGTGAGTCTCTCTAAACGAGTTTAGTTTAGTTAAACAAAACTTGTTAGAGGCATTTTGTGCAGTATCACTCTATATTTGATGCCAATGGCGGACTGGTTATGGCTAACTTTGACAATAAAAACAATTGTCAGTGTGATTTTTATTGCTGATACTCACTCGTCGAAAGTCTCTGAAGTCTGCAGGAGGACCGTGTTCTCGCCCTCTTCCTCTACGGTGATCCCGTTTTCCTCTTCCCCGATGCTGGTGTCCTCCTCTTCCGCGTCCCCTTTGCTCTCCAGTATCACCGCCACCTCCTCTTTTCCAGTGACCACCGCGTCCACGGCTGTTATGTGCGCTCTCCATAACGGAAAATGAAAGAATAAAACTAATGCCGAGACTGTAATGGTGTAACTCCAAAACATGGGTCACATTTAATAGATCCCTCTTGACGGATAAACGTTCCGCACGTTCACTAGTTCCGCCTAATCATGAACGCAGCAGCAAATGTAAAATCTAAGCTGGTCGAACTGGGGAAAAACTTGACTATAAGCAGCAATAGGACCAGTTTTTGGAACATGTGAGATCTTAATGTGTTGAGATGGACTTTTTTTCATTATTTGTTGGCTATAGAATTAGGCAGTAGTCTAATTATAATGTGACTAAAGAAATGACAAAAACTCAATTTACTGCAAAATATCTTAATGGTCCTAAAAGTAAAACTGTTTCATTTAATTAATTAACAACATAAGGCAAAACACGCAAGTTGTATAGAATATGGAAATGTACAACCAATATCACAATATGTCCTCGTTTACTTAGAAATCATCATATTAGGCTACATAAGATATTCTTTTTTTTTTCTTTTTTTTTAGCTAAAAACCAGATTTGCATCACCATTATTATTGTTTGAATTGTAAAATTAAGTACTTCACAGGCACCAAGGTCCACTCACATTTCAATTTCTGCCCTTGCCACTGGTGTACAGGTGTCTCAAGAAACACACACAAAAACACACATTTTCATGTTTTCCTTTTTGAATCATATTTATTCTCTATTTTCAGATTGTCCATTGCCAAGCGAGCATGAAGAATACTGTGAAATCTTTATCCAGACTTAATTAAGCAGTCAGCAGTATCAGGATGGACATGGAGATAAAAAACATTACTGTGAGGGGAAATGTCTCCGCCATCCCGCCTGCTCCATACAGTCTGCTGGAGGTCATAACCATTGCCACAGTATCAGCCATTGTGAGTCTCATCACAATAGTGGGGAACGTTCTAGTGATGCTCTCCTTCAAAGTCAACAGCCAACTGAAGACCGTTAACAACTACTACTTACTCAGTTTAGCTTTTGCAGACCTCATTATCGGCGTGTTCTCCATGAACCTCTACACGTGCTACATTCTCATGGGATACTGGTCTTTAGGGAATACAGCATGCGATCTGTGGTTGGCACTTGATTACGTTGCAAGCAATGCATCAGTGATGAACTTGCTGGTCATCAGCTTTGATAGATACTTCTCCATTACAAGACCACTTACCTACAGGGCTAAACGGACCCCGAAGCGGGCAGGGATCATGATTGGTTTGGCCTGGTTGATATCGTTTATATTGTGGGCTCCACCCATTCTGTGCTGGCAGTACTTTGTTGGAGAGAGGAAAGTTCCTTTAGACCAATGCCAGATCCAGTTTTTCTCGGAACCCATAATTACATTTGGGACAGCCATAGCGGCATTTTATGTTCCAGTATCCATCATGACGATATTATATTGCAAAATCTACAAAGAAACAGAAAAACGCACTAAGAATTTAGCAGAACTTCAAGGATACCCATCGCTGGACAGCCACGATGGGCCTAAAGCACGAAAACCAATCCTTCGATGCTTTAGCTTTAAAAACAAGAGAGACGGGACTCAAGCATCATGGTCTTCGTCCAACCAGAGTTACGTAACTCGGACAACATTGCAGTCTGATGACTTGTGGATAAAATCTGAGCAGGTCACCACCCTGAACAGTTACACCTCATCAGAGGACGATGATCGGTCAGTCTCAGAGTCAACGCCGAGAGAATCCTTCAAGAACCAGGAACCAACAGTCAATAAGAACGGACAGCTGGTCTGCTACGAAGACAGCAAATATCTAAGTGATCTTGCAAAATGCTCACAGACAAACAATAAAAAGTGTTTGTCGTACAAATTCAAGCCAATCATTAGCGACATCACTGTTTTGCAAGGTAATAACGAGGGTGAGACAGCAATCCCGGATCACTGTCAGTCCTCAGACCAACAGGCTCCTTCCTCTATATCCTCTTCTACCAAACCAGAAGACCCAAACCTTAAGATCCAGATGACCAAGCGTAAAAGAATGGTCCTCATCAAAGAGAAGAAGGCAGCTCAGACTCTCAGTGCCATCCTTCTGGCCTTTCTTCTTACTTGGACACCATACAATATCATGGTGCTCATCTCCACCTTCTGTTCTAAGTGCATCCCAACATCCCTCTGGCAGCTGGGCTACTGGCTCTGCTACGTCAACAGCACCGTCAACCCCATGTGCTACGCCTTATGCAACAAGACCTTCCAGAAGACCTTTTGGATGTTAATTCTCTGCAAGTGGAAGAAGAATAGGGGAGAGGAGAAACTGTACTGGGGTGGTCAAAACCATTAAATTATGAAGTAACACAAAGAACATGGGTAAAATTTAATTCATTTTAGTGTATGTTATGCATACAGTGTCACAAACGATATCGCTTAACTATATTATTTCTTATCAAATATGTGACCATATTCCTTGTGTTCATTTATTGGCTGCATCTGAATACTCAGGCAGCTGATTTGTGTTTGTACATGAGGAATTTGAGACACTTCTGAAGCAGCATAAAGGTTTACAACAAAAATAAAGCAAGAGAATTGATGATAACTTTTTCAAAAGTTAAAGGAATAGTTCAGCCAAAACTGAACATTCTGTCATCATTTACTCACCCTTCACTTGTTAAGACTTTAAGTTCCTTTTTCTATTGCGAACAGAAGATATTTCAAAAAATGTTGGAAACTGGTATCCATTGACATCCATAGGAAAAACAAATATATTGTTCCTAATATGGATTTCAGTGGTTAGTGGTTTTCTAACATTCTTTAAGATATCTTCTTTTGTGTTCAACAGAAAAAAAGAATCACTTTCAAAAGAACCACTTGAAGGTGAGTGGATTTTAATTTTTAGGTGAACTATCTCTTCAAAGTTGGTCAAAATTACATTTACATGCAAACTGCAATTATCCGGCACAATTTATTTAGTCATGAAATCAAATACACAAGACATAAGAGGCAGTGAAGAATACATCTGGCTTTAAAAACTGGTCAGCAGACAAGATGACAGTCATTGGGTTTGGACATGCCATGCTGCCTTGCTACCTTCATATGTTGCCTGTTTGTAATGCCAAACGGTATTGTGCTTTATTTTACAGCATGTTCCCTCACATGCACTTATAACGTACTGGATAAAATAAAGTAACTACTTGGCTTAAGGTTAGGTTTAGGGTGGTTCAATACCTAGTTTTACCCAGTATTTGTGTAAAAATACATTACATTCAGAACTGCACTGTAAAATAAAGTGCTATTGTTTTCAAAATTATTTATGATTTAGCTTTGAATCACTTTTTTTTTTTTTTTTTTTTTTTAAGATTAACATGTTTACATAACAGTGTGGATTTAGTATTGTGAAATGTCTTTAGAGATGTAAGGACAATAAAGAAAAATATGGACTGTGAAATCATAGATAACAAAAACAAAGTGTTTATTACCTGGTTAACCTTTTGTGATAAAGCGATTTTTAATATCATGTATTACGCCCCATTATGTCAGTGACATTGCATGCATAAAAACCAAAACGGTGAAATATCTGGTGTGCAAAGCAATGTATCTAAACTGCAGAACTAGACGCAGATAGTGATCGAGACACTAGATACAGACCTTAAGATATTGGAAAACGATCACTTCTGTAAAAAGACAATCAAATGATTGTATTTTCATTCTGGAGGTGCAGAAATTCCCACATTACTCATTCAACGCACATTTTACATTTCTACAACAATTAATAACAAAGAGCGCACTGACTGGTCCATATTAAATAGAACAAATGTCATCTTTGTGGTGCCACAAATCAGATCTGAACTCACTTGCATATTAACAGATATTACAGAAGCACATTTATATTTGTTGGCTGACTGTTTTCCATATGATGTATGATGATGTACCATTTAATGTGATGTGTGAAATAAATGTTTTAAGATGACATTGAGGCAACTAATTGAAACATCACATCAGTTTGGATTTTGCAGTGGCTCCACATTCAACCAATTGCTTCAAACTACATTTTACAATAAAACATGGTCTGAAAAACTGATCTCCACGCATTTTACGTAATACAAAGTAATACAAAATAAACAAGACGTTGAGGTTATTTCCCAATTTCCCACCACAGTTTATTTCCATTTAGTTTAAATTAGATTATACTTCATAGCTTACATCTTATGCATTTCTCATCTTCATTCACAGTCTTGCATGAACCCAACAAGATATAGTAAATATAACTTAAAACCTTTTTTTTTCAAGTAGTTACGAAACAGAACCGGTGTCAATGCCACCTCCTCATGCTGGTCTGAAAATGAACAAGGCATCACTGCAAAGAGACCATTTATATATATTTTTTAATCTATTTTGACCCTTTAGCTCAAGTGTGCTTTTTGAAATATCACAGAAATCCTGTGACAAACTGCGCAAAACAACTGCATGTGATTATTAACTTATGCATCAGACATCATCAGCGCAGGTATTGCCTCAACACAACAACAGCCAACACACTAGAATATTATACAACTTAATAAAGCTTTACCGCTCACTTTTGTTTTTTTTTTGAATAAGTCACAAGGAAGGTGAAACTGCATTGACCTCAGTTCTAAGGAATCATATGTGTGATGAATCTTATCCGCCAGCAGCAGTAAAAGCATAGACTACTATTATGTTAATTGCATTAGAAGATATTGAAATGTTTCTATAAAAATGATCTAACTGTCCTCTTGACCAATCCAGTACTTTACCTTCACACTCATTCTACTTTTAAAGTTAAAACATCCTAGTTAAGCTCTTTTATTTAAAAAAAAAAAGAAAGAAATTCATGCATTGATCCATCTGTACAGTTTTAACCTATTATTAAACGTGTGTGTATGTATATATATATATATATATTTTCCGCACATCACTACAATGATTAAAATAATCTGTTTTTTTAACAATGCATCCAAAGAAGACAATTAAGCATGGAAAAGTAGTACAGTGCAAACACAATCCTGTTTTCTCAAGCATTTCAGTTGAAAAAGAAACTGTTTTTATAAAAAAAAGAAATGGGAAAAACCAATAAAACAGTTAAAGAAAACTGAAAAATTGATCCCAAAGTTCACAGCACTACCTCCTCTTCGGAGCAATACTTCTACTGCCTTTGTTGCCTCCGCCAGACTTACTGGAGCCCTTGGAGAACAATTTCGTCATGAACTCAGAAACATCTGGTAATTCTGGGTTAGGGTTCAACATATTCATGGATTGCTCCATTTCCTGCATGAAAAACAAAAACCAAACGAACATAAAATACCATGAATAAAGCAATATACAGAAAAAAGGATATCTGTTTATGATGTTTGCATGTATGACTTCCTAAATTTTGCATTACCTTTCTCATCTCAGGATCATTAGTATTTACCACCTTGGGGAGCAGGACGATGATTAGTAAAGGAAGAACCATCATCATGACCTAAAAATGATAAAAAGATTTCATTTTAAAGGTGAAGTCATAGGAAATATTACGCTCCATTTAAACCTAGATCCAACACAGTGCCAAAAACAGGTGTAAATGGGAATCGTTCCCAGTTTGTCCATATTTAATCTTTTCTCCACAATGATAGATTGTCGAAAACAGCACAAACCTACTTCCGGCATAAAACTACATAGGTTTATAACAAATGCTGATAATGTCAGCCTATGATCAGGGCGGCCCTAAATAACATCTACTTTGGCCGTCAAACACTGTAGCTGAGGCCTGGAAGCATTTGGTTTGTGTTGCTGACATAAACTTGTTGATGTTTTTTTGTCCATTTGAGTTTTGTTTATAGTTTGAATTTGTATTTTCATTAGTATAGGTCTTTAACACCTGGCAAAGGGACTACCAATAAAAACTAGTCTTTGGGCTAATTTGGGTACATTAAGGTTCTTGAGGAAAGTTGAATAATGTACACCGTTGTTGTGAAATAAATAAATAAATATCAAGACAATTCTCCATAGCAAAAGCAAATCCACTTTGCATGAATACGCCAACAACATTATTATGGTTTGTATCACTGTGCTTATAAGTGCTAAGAAAGCTTCCTGGAGACAGTTTTACATACGATAAGAAAAAAAAAAGTCATGCAATGTATATTTAACTAAAAAAATAAGTATTATCGATCTTGGAATGATGAAACCCTATTAGGAGACCTTTAACACAAAAGGAAGCATACTCGACTCATATCAAGCTCTGTAAACTAGAAGTATTAATAAAGTTTAAAATGAATTGCAACTGCCTGAAAGAATCAAACACACAGACACCATTTTAAAATCATACCATTGGGTTCATCAGAAAATCAGTCCATCCCCAGGTTTCCCGCTTCATGAAGTAAGTGTGTGGACCACCGGCTCTGATCTGAAGAGGATACGGCTGCCGAATAACTTCAGAGGTTTTGATGTAATTCACCAGGCGTGCTCTACGGGTCAAAAAACACCCAGAGATTAACAGAGGTGTTCATAAATAAAGATGAGTCAGAAGGTAGAAGAATTACTAATGTTAGCTACCTCATTTTTCCTTTGGAGGTGATGTCCACCCTAACAGGATCAAATCTGAAAGATGGTGATATAATTTCAACCACATATGAGCCAGAGGGCACATCGTTGACGGCAAAGCTCCCATCAGTCCTACGAATGAAATTGATGTGGTTAATTGCATCATTAACACGACAAAGGCATGATATGGGTGATTAATTGAAATAAAATTGCAATTGTCATGCACATCTGGTCAGGGAAGCAAGTTTGTGTGATCAGTAGTAAATCTCCTCTGAAGGCCAGAGGATTGCTCTCATGTGAAAACTCCAAACACTTATAAAGAAGAAACTGAGGAAATCCCCAAATAGTAGCATTATAAACAGAATATATAACTGCTTTCGTTGATTAACGTGACTAATACATACACGAGTACAGAATCATCTCACAGAAGGGTTTATTTCAAACACCAACTGAAGTTATTAAAGGAATAGCTCCCCAAAAATTAAAATTCTGTCATCATTTACTAAACTTTTACTTGTTCCAAACCAGTTTGAGATTTTTATTCTGTTGAACACAAAAGACGATATTTTGAAGGAAGTTAAAACCTGTAACTATTGACTTCCATAGTATTTGTTTTTCCTACTATGGAAGTCAACGGTTACAGGATTTCAACTTTCTTCAAAATATGTTAGTTTGTGTTCAACAAAATAAAACCCCCATAGAGGTTTGGAACCACTTGAGGGTGAGTATATTATTAGTTTAGGGTGAACTATCCATTTCAGTGAGTTTGCAGTAAAAACGTTATTATGTGTCATTTTCAAGCGCAGCATTTACACCAGAGCCGTACTTCACAGCTGTCATTATTACTCAACGCTAATCACGTTGTCAATATTCGCTTAAACCGCTCCATTTAAAAGCATTTACTGGAGATTTACTAGAACAAGTGCCGAAAAAAGACAACCCGAATTTTTTTCATACTTACCCTGAAATCGCTACTTGACTGCCTAACACCGGGAGGGATAATCTGCTTTTTTCGACATTACACCGGCTTTAAAGTTACTGATTAAATTAGCATGAAAATCGCCTTCGTTTAACGTTAATCGCCCAGACGTTACGTGCTATGACATTACATACAATTTACATATTATTTTACATTAGGAAGACGAATGTATGCTTCAAACAAGGTAATCATAATAAACATTGTGGTTCTGACGGTATTGTGAGGCGCTGTTGTACATCCAGCACTGCTGACACGCGAACGGTTGTTTACATCACTCCCTTTGACGTTAGCCTAGCGTTAGCAGCTAAAGATACTCACTTCAGAAAACCAACAAATTCCTCCCCCTCCACCAGGACTCGGGCAGTCGAGATCCAGTCTTGTGTTTTCACTCCGGGAACGATCGCTCGTCCTTCGATTTTGAAGCGGTCTCCATTGGACTGAAAAGCTGCGACAGGCCCCGGCTCTTGGTCAGAAAACCCCCATGACAACGCCAACAAAGCCTGCAGCGCTACATATACACCTGACAAACGCTTTATGTGTGGCATTGTGCTTTGACACACGATATATATGACGTTTAAAAATGCACAGTATATCACTACGCGTCAATCTAATGCGCTCGAACAGGACTCAGCTAAGGACAGTCAATGGTAAGCGGAAATCACACTTCGCAGACACCGGAAGAACATCTGTTAGGCCACGTGACTATCTGTAGGCGGGGGTCGGTGGGATTTTTTTTTTTACAGGCTATGGGTGGGATCGGGTCTTTCAAAAGCTAACTCGTCAATTCTGTTACATCACGAGGTTTCTATGTATACACTTTCTAACTTGAAGATCCCATTTATACTGTTAATATAAACAATATAAATTGGTCTTATTTTTTGAAAAAGGTTTCACGAAGCTAAATATTTGTCCTACTCTATATTATTTATTTACTTATTTATAAAGTTATTTTATTAAAATAAAAAAATATATAACTTGCAAAAAATTATTTTGTTCTTATTAATTGGAATATTTTTTGT
>CAIGQW010015581.1:7891753-7905324 GCA_903798125.1 Danio choprae | reverse complement strand
CCCATATACTAACATTTATTGGAAATTAAACCTAAAAAAATATCAAACCTTCTGAATAAAAGTGCTAAAAACTGACTCCATTTAAAAAAATACTAATTTGAATTTGTTAGATGCTTTATACCAAGTACTTCAGATCAACATTTTCTCCCTTTATACGTTTTCTAGGAATTAAATGTGTGATCTAGGAGTTGATTTGTTAAAATCAGTCTATGTTACTGTGATTAAGACTGACTTACGAAGTCTAAATAACACAGAAGTGTGCTAGTCTGCCTTACCACTCAATCTTTAGTAAATAAACAGATTGTAAGCGCATGGAAACAGATGGTTTGATCTGCTTTTTCCAGATGTTATAACCACATTACATTTGTAGGTGGCGATATAATTTCTGTGAGGGAGGCCGAGTTGCTATGCCAAATAATATTTCATCTGATACTTAAAATATTCGAGCATGTAATATTTTATTCCTTAAATGGACACCCAATATGACATTAGCAAATGCTTTAGCATAACAGACCTTTACCTGTGATGTAACATGGGAAATGTGTCTGACACAACAAGTTTCCATCTCTTTTCCTGTAGTGCTTATCTGTTCTCCTCTTCATCTCCATTTCACCTCTAATGACAAAACCTGGAACCAGGCTGCTTAGGATGTGAAAAATATACAAATATGAAAGATTAGCTGCGCTATAAATGTATAAATTGCTAGAACTAGCAGCATGCTAATACAAAGACATCTAAAGAAAAGCAAGTTTCTATAGGGATAGCCAAGCCCTCGTGTCTTAGAGACAGTAATATGTTAATGATTTATGTAGTCAGTTAAAAAGTAAGAAATCCTCTTTTCACTTATTTATAGGATAGTTCCATGTGCTGACTTGCAGGACTGACATTCACAAAAGAAATATTAGTCAATATCTGTTGAGATCATCTTTCAGCTGGCTTTCTTTCCTGTTGCCAAAGGTAAGATTTGCTGGATAGTACAGTATGTCCAAAACTGACAAAACTGATCTAGGATAATTAATTTTAAGTGTCTTCTGGACAGCTTCCAAAACCAAAACAGCACATTTCATGCAGCCACCAGATGGCGATATAGCGCCGTAAAAGCGGAAGTGAATGCGGGCGAGCTTATTATTTATTAGCTGTCTGTCGCAACTCAATCAGAAACGTTTCTGTGGCGTAACCATAATTCCTGGTACATATTGCAATTTGTTTAAACAAGGGAAACATCAAATTAATGCAAACCTCAAATAAATGTGAGTTTAACTAGCAGTCTTTTGTGTCTTCAGAAACTCTGACCCTATATGCTAACCTTAAAATAAACTCTGACCTCTGAACTCATCTTTGTTTGGTTAACCTGACATTAAACCTGATTAAGAATAAATACACTTTTGAGATTGTGGTCTATTTAGCCCCTGTCTATAGGCCTAGTGTCCACCTAGTGATCCCAACGTTCAAAATCTCGCTAAGAAAGCCATATTCATAGTCAGTGTTCAATTTTCCTAATTATACATTATATACATTACTATTCTTTATTGTTCATAAGGCATGATTGGCAGGCAATAAGGACACTATTACTTCAACTGGCATTCTTTCTGGCACAAGGGCTGTCCTCTTGATGCAGCCATTTTTATTTTATTTTATTTAGATAAGAGGATTTACACTCTCAGAAATAAAGGTGCAACTGGTCACTGAGACAGTACATTTTTAAAAGATAGGCTACACTTTTGTACCTATCAAGTCAACATTTGGACCTTCAAGATACAAATTAGTATCTAAAATGTACAAATACTAAAGTTACAAAAATGTTTCCTTAAAGTACCAATGTGGACCTGTACAAAAGTATACCTTTTGAAAAGGTACTGCCCCAGGTACAAGTTTTGCAGACTACATTTTTTCTGAGTGTATGAAGATACTAAATGCAGATCTGTCAATAGTGGCAGGAGCTTCCTTATTGGAACAAAACAAAACAAAAACATCTTATGGTAGGTTTTGACACATGGCTGCTGGTTTAACGACCATGCAGCTTATGACCAGCAAGAACCAGCTTAAACCAGCTCATGACCAGCAAGGAACCAGCAACAATGTGTCAAACCCTACCTAACCAGCACATGCTGTTTTTTTTTTTGTTTTTTTTCAGCAGGGTCCAGTATGGGTTATTGTTGTCCCACATGCCTGGAGCACCAGACCGAAACTCAGACAGATTAATAAGCTAATAAGGACTTACTTTGGAGTACTGTTTATTAAGCATATGTGCTGCTTTCTAAGTCTAAAGTAAGCAGAACATCATTTTTAATTGGTTCAACCAATCAGAATCAAGCACTCAAGACTATTTGTTTTATAATTTTATGATTTTAGCTAAAAATAAATCTTTCATGAGGGCCATTTATGATGTTTTTGAGGGCCTAAAAAATGAAAATGTGTTTCAAATTGAAAGTGTTTGAAAATTGTTCTGAAAATGAACCTTGTGATGTTGCTAGTCTGTGCCATTGTACACAATTGTGGATTTAGAACAGTTATTACAGTAATTGTTCTTGTTTTAAATAGGCATTTATGTGTTTTTTTTTGTAAATCTATTAAAATTTAAATTTTTTAAAAGAATGGGCAAAATATTCATTAAAATATTGTTGTTTTTTCACAAAAAATGCCATCTGGAATTCCAATTATCCCCCCAAGAAGGTAATACAAAAACACTAATCAGGACAAGTTTTTACAATGATCTGTTGTTCTTATTTACATCTGTTTAGACTTGTCATAGGGAGTGCGGTCTGAAGAGACATCTGAAAACCCTCAGAGGATGTGATCACCTCTTCCAAAATCATACAACTCACTGCACGTTTGAATAAATAAACACATATATGCGCTAAATCCAGACAATGCAACTCTGTGTGATGAAATTACAAGGAAGTGCTGGAAAAGCGGTGCTGAAGGAAAGAAAACAGTGCGTTGTTTTTCAGCCAGTATGTGCTGCGTATGAGAAGATTGACAGTATGGCTGGACTCTTTCGTCTCTGCAGGGAGGAAAGCTGAAACCTCGAGTGCTGTAAGAGACTTGACTGCAGATTTAGAGCTCATCTGCCAACTTGCAGCAGGGATGTATTTATCATTGTGCCAATGGACTGAAACCTGCCACTGCAAGTTGCCTTTTTTCTCCAAGTAATTAAGTAATATATAAAAGCTACTCTGAACAGTTTATATCTGTCAATTTGACTGAAGCTTGTTTTTGCTACCTCAAAGTCATATCTTGTAGGGTTGGAACCCTATGGGGCCTGTTCACACAATGAATGATAGTTTAATAATGCTCTAATTCTGTAAATTCTGGAATGTTTACTCTAAGGATGAAACTGTAATGAAGTTTTAACACTAATTAAAAGAACATAATAATTTAAATTTACACTATAAGGATGGGCAAAGAAGAACCACTGGATTCTTTTCAGAACATATTTGTACAGCTTGTGAATGATAAAATCATTGACAGCCAATCAGAATCCATCCCACTTTATAAACACAACAAAACTGGAGTGCATGCTTTTTAAAAACAGATGCTGCTATGACTAATATATCTTTATACAGTAGTTACTGTTCTTGATGTGATTGTTTGCCTTAATGATAACAGCATGAAACAATTATATAATTGGAACTGCTTTCAGAATGTATTATTTTACAATTAGTGAATGACATAAACATTTACAGCTGATCAGAAACACCAGAATTTATAGAGCTCAGCCATTTAAACTGGCACACAAAAAAACTGCAGAGCGCACTAATAATAAACAAAAAAGTGTCATGCTTTTGTGACGATGCTAATATGGTTATCTTTTTTGATTGTTGTCAGGTTGCAACAATAATGACACCTGCATCATTGAAGTTGGTTTAAATAAACCTATATCTGATTGACAGCTGATCAGAATCCACCATGATTATTTTAAGTTTATGATACTTTATGTTGGTTTTGAATGATAACACAATTATTGTTTTATTGTCTTGAGGGGTGCTGTAATTTCCACACTGGATATTTATTTCTACCCCAGAACACATTTTCTGATTTAATAAACAATACAGAACTCAAAATCCATAGCATTGCACCTTATTATCTTTATTATATTATACAGGATGTGGATGGACATTAGAAGAAAATGTTGGCATTTCTGTGTGGAGTTTGCATGCTCTCCCAGTGTTTGCGTGAGTTTCCTCCGGGTGCTCCAGTTTCCCCCATAGTCCAAAGACATGAGCTATAGGTGAATTGAATAAACTAAATTGCCCGTAGTTTATGTGTATGAAAGAGTGTGTATAGATGTTTCCCAGTACTGGGTTGCAGCTGGAAGGGCAAACAAGCTAAATAATCTGCCAATGGGGTAAGCAAAATAATCTTATGTCAAAAGATAAAACAAGATTATTTAGCTTTCCCCATTGGCAGATTATTTAGCCTGATTTAAGGAAAAACTAACTTAATTTTAACATATTATTTCCTTAAACAAGACAATATTTTTAGCTTGTCTAGAAAATGCTTCTAGATTTAAGAATTTGATATTTGGACTAGAAACAAGTCAAAAACTCTAAGAAAAGCACTGTAGTGTGCCATTATTTCGGCAAGTGATTTTGATTGCAGTACTTCATATTGATTTGTGTTATTAACATTAGTAGTGGTCTTTATTCATAATAAAACATATTATTTGTTAAGGTCCTTAACATCAAAGCATTAATTATTATTTTTATTACTGAATGACAGGGTAAAGGATGACGGTATTTTGAATAGAAACATTTAAGATGTGTAGCATTCACATCATGCTAATCATTTTCATTTTATTTTTCAAGTTTGCATTCATCTTTTTGAGCAACCAAGACACTGGAGTCTGGCCACATATGCCAGTGTTTTGAATCACATGCAGATTTTCATGTGCATTACACAGGCTGTTCTGCTTTATGTACGGTTTCCCTGGTGTGTTGAATCGATAATGTACTGTAGATTTTCACAAGATGGGTTACTTCCAAAGTTCCTCAGAGGATCCTGACATCAAAGAGCCGCACATTTTCATATGATCGACCGAGTGTGCTTTTTCACAACAAATTACATTTACCACAAACTGGGAGAAAATAGTTTCCATTTGGCTTTTCGTGGTCCACCCTTTGACTCGTGACGCAGCAAGGCCTTAGGAGTGTGATATCAGATGAGCCAAGATGCTCAAAGTCTTTACATTTTCACATTTGCCAGACACTTTTATTTAAAGCATGCTCATTGAAGTCAGTGTGTTCCCTCAGTGTTGTTAGTGCCATGCTCTGTCTATTTAGTTATACAGGAAAACTGGAGGTGAATGGAGTAAAAAACAACATCAATTAATATTTATTGTCATACAGTACTTCCCAAGTTTATTGAATTGCAATTTTTTTGTGTTACAATATTCTAAAATGCATTGTTTAAATATGTAAATAGGGAATTATTGAATTAAATATGCACTTATTAGAATACATCAATCACAAAAATCATAAACATTAGATTTTTTTTTTTTTACAAATCAGAGTCAAAAGTTTCAAAAATGATGCATCTTTGTAGAATAAATTGTTGTAAGAAAACAGGCAAATAATTAATGAACATATCTCTTAATAAAAACCTTCTAAATATCAATAAAAATGTAAAATGTGTGCTACTGAATAAAGATTTGTGGCTCAGTGCAGCCAGAAAAACATTCTTCTGAGAAAACAGCCTTCAAAATGTATCATAATTGAAATTTGCAGGCACAAATTGATAACATTTGATAAAAGAAACACCTAAAAGTCATTTGTGGATGTTTTCTTTCTATTAGACTGTGAAAAAACACTTTATGAATAGCCTAAAAGGACAAAATCAATCTCAAAATTGATAGGTACAGGAAAAAACAAGGTGTTTGCCTACAGAGCTTCACCTTATAAATCAGCAATATTTAATTTAACATTAAAATGAAAACTAACATTCCAAATGCACCACCATTCAGTGTAGGCCGGTTGTAAAGTCATAAAAGCTTTGCCACATGGTTTTGGGAGTCATGACGCCCGCACACTGATCCAGCTGTATAGTCTGAGTGATACCAGAATCACTCTGGGAGCACTTTCAGAATTTCAGACACATTCAAACCAATAAATCCACAACAGATTCATAAAGGGCCACCAAATTGTCAACAAGACTTGAGGCCACACGCTAAGCATCGAGATTCTACCCCAGTTCAACTGTTCTGCCTTTTTCATGGAGATCCAGGCACTGAGTCACTGTTTGGCTGGCTGTGCATGACATCACTGTCATATTTCACATGGAAAGCAAAGTGACAGAGTGAGATGAAGCCTTGAAGTTCAGAACTTCCAATAGATGAGGACCACAGTATTTTTTGGTGATTGTTCTCATATGCCTAGCAGACGAAATGCCTGTCTGGGTAATGCAAACATTTCAAGCAGGAACTTTGACACTTTTCATCACAGTTATGAGAGTACTTTAAATTGAAAGTAAATTAAAATGATAGTTTTTCCAAATATTCCAAATATGTCAGGGTTTACGGTTGTTGTTTCAAATCTGTGTGACTTTTTTTTGTGTTGAACTTAGAAGAAGACATTTTTAAAGAACGTTGGTATTTAAATAGTTTTAGCTATTTCTGTTGTGTGGATAAAATGCACTTTGTTTAATGTTCCACATAGCAGAGCATGTCATGTACATTTAGGTATTTGCAACTACATACCCTATACATACTTTATTAAAGCATTAGTAAAGAATCAGTAAAGTAAGTTCACATGTTCTTGCGAAATAAATAGAGTGCTTCATAGGATCATCAAAATAAAGCTTCAGAAATGATACAGCAAATAGTCTACTAAAACTTACTGCTAGTTGACATGTAGTTGCAAAGTTACAGTCAATAGCCGGGTTTCCAAATCTCAAAGAACAAATCCCAAATGCAAATTAGGTGTGTTTCCATAAATTGTTAAAGCAGCTGGTTGCATAGTAACTGACAATACACAAGGCAAGCATAATAGAGTTACGAACTTTAGGGTAATGTTCGCTAAGTCAGAGTTTATTCAACAAATGCATTTTCATCTCCCGTTATTTACAATAAACCTTTTTTGCACAAGTGCAAAACCACTTCAAGCGAGTGCAAAAACTTTTTGTTTGAAATTTGCCATTTCCATCAGTCACTTACATCATCCGTTCTCATGCGATGCTTCAAAATTCATATTAACACTGGATGATAAAAATCTGGCTAACCATCAAATATACTGTAGTACATATACTGTAGTATTACCCGTTTTGCTCTCTTTTACTTTAGTTCAGTTTGCATTATTAAAACCAATTCATACTGCACCAGCAGACACATTCATTTTTCTTCAACTTAGTCTGATTTATCAGAGGTCGCCACAGCGGAATAAACCACCAACTTTTCCAGCATATGTTTTATGCAGTTTTATGATGTCCTTCCAGCCGCAACCCAGCACTGAGAAACACCCATACACTACGGCTAATTTTGTTTTACCTAATTCACCTATAGCACATGTCTTTGGACTGTGGAGTAAACCAGAGCACCCGGAGGAAACCCACGCGAACATGGGTAGAACATGCAAACTCCACACAGAAACGCCAACTGGCCCAGCTGGGACTTGAACCAGCAATCTTCTTGCTGTGAGGCGACAGTACTAAACACTGTGCCACCGTGTCACCACCAGCAGACACAGAACAATGCAAACCAATCTACATCACTGCTCAGATATTCCAGGACCCAACAAATGTTCAATTGGTGAAAATAAATAGCAACCATCAGCAAGAGACGCTGACAACACTTACACAATGATCTGACAAAACTCAACAATGCATGACTATTGTTTGATGTTTGTTATTGAAAGTGAACTGACCTTTATATGTGTCCACTTTGTTTTTAAGCACAAATGGTCACATCCTTTTAGAATTTCACACATTGAAGGCCAAAGTGAGACATTGACCAACAGTCATTAGAGATGGAGAGTCACTGCTGGTTCTGTTTAAATCAGAGATTTTCCCAACTCTGCTTTGTTTGATAAACCACGAGAGGAGAGAAGGTTCTTGTTAAGTGATCACGTGTAGCGGCACACTGGAACACACTTTTCAGCTACCCTGAAAAACAAAACAAAATCTGCATTGAAAAGGAAAAATTTGCCTCAGTTCACAGACTAGCAGAGCATGTTTCCTCAGCTTTTAGTCCAAATATGCTACGAGATATGCTAGGGGATCATTAATTTCTCGTCAGTGGAAATTTACATAAACCACTTCAAATTAGCTTTGACAGATGATTCGATTTAGCAGCACAATCAAGCCATTTTCCTTTATGTCTGTCATTGAGGTTAATGTGATCAAGGCGGATAGACACACAGACAGGCGCATGGGAAAATATTGTAACGACAGAATGTTTGAGGCTGCTTGTAAATGTTTGAGGCAATGTAAACACAGCGACGCACGTAATTCACACGCTGGGACAAATATTGACTAACACTAAACTCCCACACATGCTCATAGAGCCAAAGTGGAAGCTGTTGGCTGGTTGCATTGTGCTTACACACAAATGTAAACTTGGAACTGCACATGCTCAGTGACACCGGCTGGAGAGCTTCCATTCTGAGTCTGAGTCTTTCATCCACCTATAGGTTTTTTGTATACCTGTTTTTGTATAACTCTATACCTACTTTATAGCTACATATACTTATAGCAATACAATAATTTTTAGATTTATAACCAATACAGTACACGTGATTATAGTGAGAAATGTATTATTTATTAAACAACCATATCAGAAGAGGTATCATTCATTCATTTTCCTTCGGCTTAGTCCCTTTATTCATCAGGGGTCGCCACAGCGGAATGAACCGTCAACTTATCCAGCACATGTCTATACACAGTGGATGCCTGTCCAGCTGCAACACAGTACTGGGAAACATAAGATGTATTATTTTGTATGCAAAGATTTAACAGGCTCAAATTCTGAAATAAAGCTTGATTTTTATATATGATTTGACCCCCCCAATTGACTTGAACCCCTATGAAGGTCTTGGGATGTGCTTGAGTATACAGTGGATGCCTCAGGGTCAAATAGTGGAGATAGTCCCATTACAACTGCCAAAAATTAATACATTTCCTGATGGAAATAAACTTGTTGACATGGTTGTGCCATGACAAATGCACTGTAATGAAAACTACTGTTTATAAAAAATAAATAGCAAAGTGTGTCCTGCTGAATTGATAGGGTAATTTGTCAGAGGATTATAAAATAGTTTAGACCTGGTGTAAAGACCATCCAACCCAGCACTGGTAGAAAATTACAGACGATATCCCTCCTGCCCTTCATATTAAAAATCACTAAAATGTGCTCTCAGTTGAGTACATTAACTGTGGTTCTGTCACTATGTTTAATCCATTCTGTGCAAGACTGTATGGTATAGATAATGGCACATGCACTTTAATGTGTTTTATATTGGTAGTTAATTTTAAAATAAAAATAGCAAAATGTTTGTTAAGAGTTACATTTTTGCTGGAGGAAACCCGATTGCTCCTCCATGACATTGGGGTACAAGTGTACTTTGTCACTTTGTTAAACTGTAGAGTTGAATTTTCAACAACAAAGTCAACAGCAGAGATCAAGGTCTCATAATGCAATTCACAACAGTAAATAAATGGAAAAAACTTGTCAATCCCACAATACGGAAACGGTTAATTAACGGACATTTTTTACAGTGTAGGTCTATCTTCGGGGTATCTTGGAAGGGTTAAATGTCTAAACAGCACCATCTTACTACTGGGGTACCTCAGACCACTTCTCCATTTACCTGACATCACTTGGGTTTGTTCTTACCATTGCTGCTGACAACACCCAACTACACCTCTCATTCCAGCTGGATGATCCGACGATTGCTGCCTGGATATCAGCATGTCTGAGATATGTCTGAGATATTTTCTGCCGGCTGTTCGTATCAAATTCAAGGAGCTTTGTTCTTACAAAACAACCACTGACTCTGCACCCCTTTACCTGAACCCACTTTTTTAGGTTTATTTGTCCAGCAGGACTTTGCATTCTGCTACTGAAAGTCACTTCGTGTTTCCATCCCAAAGTGGCACAAAATCAATCACAAGAACTTTCACCTTTAATGCTCCATCCTGGTGAAATGACTTAGCTAACTCTACATAAACATTTAAGTTTCTTAAGAAATCTGTTTCTTTAACACATAATTCTCCAACAATAGCACTCATTACTTATTCTTGATCTAGCTGTTGTCCTGCTTGTTTGTCTGTTTTTATGAAAATAATTAAAGCACACTGCTTAACTAACAAAGTTGTAAATGCATCTTCAAAATGTTGCATTTCTGGTGATTTTGAAAGGATTGGCCTCATTTAAAATAGAATGTAAAACAGAATGTCTGGTCTTTGAAGAGAAAAATGTTTACAACCTCCTCAGTGCTGACTTGCATTGTTGTTTCCAAACAGGTTTCCTTTTGACAGATTCCAATTTTTGGGAACTCCATAACAGCTGCAACCTTTCAAAGACATATATATATATATTTTCTATAAATTTAAAACTTTATTTATGTAAAAAATATCTGAAATGATTTTATTTATATTTATATTTGCAGCTAATGATAATGAGACCAACAGAATGATATACAGTAACAGAACAAGCATGGTATTTTGCATGAATTTTTAACTAATTCCAATAATGAGTATGTGCAATATGAGTAATGTACAATAATGTGCAATAATTAATAAATATAACATAGCAGAAAACCCAACCTAGCCAGACTTGATCATGTTCATATAGAGTCTGTGAAAGTTTACATCTATGTTTTGAAGGGAAAAATAGGGAGAATAGGGTTAGTGTTGCATTACTTCGCTGTAATACAATGTAAGGGGGTTGGCATTTATATCAGCTATTCAAGCCTTTAATTGCATGGAACAGCTGTCAAGTAGACCTACTGTAAACACAAACACAACTCAGAACAAACGCAGCTCAGTCTGATACAGTGATGGGAACAATCGCTGCATGCTACGTGCTAATAGCCTGAACCTCAAAGGCATTTTTGTTTCCCAGAACAGTTCAGCATGGCTACAAATCTCTGTGGAGTTGCAAGCATCTAATGTGGAAAGTGTAGAATAAGCTTCTGAACGTCAGAACGCTGCGAAAAGTGGCAGAACACGTTTGAAAAGCTGGCAAACATGATGCTTGTGATTTATGAATTTAGCACAGATACGGTAAAGTAGTAATTGCTACTCCATGGCATCAGGGAGTGTAAGTGTGCAGTAATAAAGAGATACTGTTCTATGTGTTTTGCATTTATCAGTTGCTGCGATCACAGCATGTCGTAATTACTGTAATTTTGAGAAGACAACATGTGACATACTGTACTCTGAGCTGTTGGCATCTTCAAACTTGGAATTATGCTTTTCTTTGACAACCCAATAAACGTCTAAACATACAATATATATAGAGTGCCTAACTGAATATGTAGCACTCATGTGGTACAGTGGTCAAAGTATAAGTCCGAGTTCTCAGAAAACTGATTAGTAGTTATATTAGTAAATGTCATATAATTTTGGTATTTATCTATATATATAAATGGCATTTAGGCACTACTATCCTCATTAATGAATTAATAACTCCAATAAAGAACAAACACTCAAAATGAACCAAATTAATAAAAGAACAGCATTTATTTGAAGTCAAGTTTCACAAACTATTTTCGAGAGGAGCACGTGATATGATTGATCCCAGCCTCTCGCCTCTCATCTGTAATCATTAGTAAGCCAATCAGATTAATACAAACTCCCTATAAGTAGCCTGTCAAAAAACTACTCTCTTATCTTCGTTTTCCGAAGAAACTCCCCATCCACACCATCTCCCCCCTTCTTTCCTCCTTTACCAGGGGGAGCTCTCGAGAACTACCTGATCTCGTACCCCCTTATATGCTTATTGACCAGGCGGGAGCCCTGGGCTCAATTATCTTCGAGCTCAGGGTTCTCTCCCGGAACAGCATGCCAAACCTGCTATTATTATCAAGCAATATCTAAGTGTGAACTCTTGAAACATAAAATGAAACATTTTTTTTTTACATTATAAATGTTTTTTGCATTTGAAGAATTTATTGTATCTTTGTTGAATAAAAAGACAAAATTCGTTAAATGGCAAATGATCTCAAACTGTAGATTGCGTACATTTCTTTTACAAGCTTAACCTCTTAGAGAATGTGCTATATAACCTGCTTGTATCTATTTAACTGCAAATCCCAAGATTTGTTATTAAAAAGAGCCTGACTTCAGGCCACGACATTTAAATACAAAGAAATCATTGTGCTTTGACCCTCTACTGGTCTCTGTCCATTAATATTGGAAATTAAAAAAAGATAATTCAAAGCATGAGTGGAATGGTGGGAATCCTCTTGGCAGTAAAAGAAAGCTCCTACCATCATTGTGTGGCCCAACAAAAAACATATGTGTTCAACATGTCTGGGAAAAAAAAATTGGGGTAAAGAAATCTTAAATATTTAGTTATATTGAGTTATTTTCACATACTAATTACACAGCAGCTACACTTACCTTGATATTTATGTTAATAAATTAACATTTTTAAATGCGTACTGCAGCCAAACTGACCTTGGGCCTTTAACACACTTCAGACATTACGATGAAAAGATTACAAACTCTCTGAAACCGTATCCTGTTCACCTCTCTGAAGGTCAGATTCCAAATTCCTCCTGAAACAGAGCTCACACCCCCACCATGAAATGCAGAATTTCAAGCAGAGAATGCAGGAAAGGCTATACGACAACCCCATAAACTGGGTGCAAGGGCATAGATGTTACATTGTGTGTGCAAATAAAGACCTCTATACCTCATAAATGTTGGCCAAAAGTGATGTCCAGGGGGGACATTTGCACAACATTTGCTTTTAATGACTCTCCAAGTTTAATTAAACCATCAAATTGAGGAACACGCTATATTGTAAAAAGGAAAAGAGTAAATTTGGTTAAGGTATTTAAGTAACAATTATTATTTGATATAAAAGCAAACAATACCAGTTATCCCTTTTTTTATTAGTTATAACTTGTATTTGACTGGCAGACATTCTCTTGCACACTCCTCAAGCAACATGTTTTCTTGCATTGTCACAAAAAACAACAACAAAAAACATCCACGCTTCAAAAATCTACAAAATCAACATAATTGAATAAAGAAGCAAGACATCAATATATACAGAATGTGTGTTAATATATATGAATATTCAAAATAAAAATCTTTATATTTTAACAGATCAAATAAACCTTTAAGGGTAAACAACTTACTGTCAGTGTTCGTCCGTGTCTTCCTTTGTTTCGTCATTTGATTTCTTTGTATTGTCTTTCCCGCCACCAGTGACACCATTGACATCAGTGTCAATCTGTTCCACCTGTGTTCATCCCTTGTGTGTGATTAGTCTAATCATCCCCTATCTATTTATACCCTTTCGTCTGTGTCCATTGTTGTCCGGTATTTTGATTCGTGTGGTTCGTTTGTTCCTGTGTCCTCCTGTCTTCCCGCATCCAGTACCTGTTCCCCGTAAGTGTTCAATAAAT
>CAIGQW010015581.1:7873988-7888629 GCA_903798125.1 Danio choprae | reverse complement strand
AACAACAACAACAACAACAACAACAACAACAACAACAACAACAACAACAACAGAGGATTGTTTTACAGCTAAAGGGTTGGATTGAATTGATCACCCAGATTTGGCCAAATAATAGAAGCAAATAAATGGAGGATTAGCGCTGATTCCCCAGATCTTATTACTTCTTACTTATTTTATACATGTTCCTACACAGGCCTTTTCTTCTTTCCCTCATTTGACTAAATCACATGACTAAATAGACCTAAAATGAGCATCATGTTATCTTCTTTTATTAAGTAATGTTGATTTAATACCATCACAACAGAGCCTTTTTCATATTTAATAAGAAGCAAAGTAAGAATTTATTCAGGCTTTTGCTTAGACTGGCCAGAATTCACTGTACAGTACCTCTCTCTGTTGGCCTCTGTGCTCAAATAACAACTCTGAACTTAGACATTTCATCCCTGTCCAGCAGATATGCCATGGGGCCCATCTTGTGTGATTGTATATTTCCTTTTCACTTTCTTTCTGCATGACACAGGTCTACAGATACACCACTGACCTCTTCCACTAATAAATTAACATCTAAACATATCATTCTCTCATGCCGGGCGGGTGGGTCAATCGACCTTGATGAGTGAATCTGAGAACCGAGGTCCCCATGGTGCTTAAACACGGTGTCTGATTTTGCACTGTTAGGTGATGTTATTTTAGCCGGTGTTTGACTTCTGTGGCTGAGCACAGGGCAAGACTTGTTAGTTTAGGCTCCTGCCCTTCTGCCAATGTTGTTAGCTATATTGAAAACCACCCTCCGCATCTTAGATGACTCTTTGCTTTTTGGGGCAGAGCGTCCCCCACCTGAAGTGTTTTGCTCAGAGAAGCATCTGATTCTACTCTGTGGTGGAAACTTTTGAACTTCGGCTTCGAATTAATCTCACTCTTTTGATTGAGGAGCATGGAAATGTGTTTGACTTACTAAATAAGAGGATCACCAGGCGCATAAAGCAGCAGGATGAATTAGAAAGTGTGCATCTATTCAGCTCACAGTTATATAATAGAGAATTAGCTTGCGGTTTCACTCAGCCACGGCTTTCAAAGGGCACTACAGTGAATGAGAATCAACAGAGGATCATGTTCTTGATGTTGGCACATCTTCTAAAAATAAATAAATAAATAAATAAATGCTAGTACATATAAACAGCACAGAAACAATGACAATCATCCTCCCCCGCAATATACAGCATTTTGAATGAATCTAAAAGACCCAAATTGTCTTGTTGATTCAGGACGTTGTGAACAATGTCATTAATCTGTGTGAGGAATGACAGAAGGCACAAAAACAAATACTCAGAGCATGACCTGTGAAAATATCACACTAAGATACAACATTTCTATACTTGTGTAAGTGTCTCACAAGGTCTAAAATCAATGCAATACCTGATTAGAGTGCAGACAAGTACTCTTCTCGTACATTGCAATATTCTGTAGTTTTAAGGCACATTTTTACATAAAGTATGATACTGTCCTGATTATTACAATAGCATTCTGCAGTTTTGCACTTTAATAGTGTGTGCTCTTTAAAGTTGTCCTTTATGCTAACAACACATTTAACTTCATTTTGAGTGTAATATTGCTGTCCGAGCATGTTAAAGATATGCAAAGTAAAAAAATAATAATAATTTTCAGTTTTTCCTCTACATCAGAGGGCATTGTTCCTGAACTCCCTCTATTGTTTCTCAAACACATCCACTGTATTCACAGCTTTGAATGTCATGTCATAATAACATCATAATATGGCAAATTTAAGTTGTGTGCTTCACTGAACTAATATACCAATACTTTATTTTCTTCCCCCACTGTTATATTCCCAGACATATTCCCAACTAATACTATGCGAAACTGTGTGTCTTGATTTTGGATTCACTTCTATTATGTTTTTTAAAATAAACACCATAAGACCCCTTTAAAGATGGGAGGACTCTAATCAGCTTATATCAGCTAACAAAACAGCTAACAAAATAACTGATTCTAATACTGATTCCCCTTTTGTGTTGTAATTGCTATGGTTGTGGTGTACACTTCTCTATTCTCGTTTAACTAGAATGATTAATACAATTAAAACAGTACCATGAATGATAATAGCACTATTTTATTATAGGTGTGCATGCAGTTATGAAGCCTACCACTTTAAATTGTTCAGCTCTTTATAGGAGGACGAATTTGCTGGAAAATAATCCTTATAGTTGTGACGTGAACTTCCATTTACTTGCAGAGTTAGAATGATTATTAAACCTTATCATTTGCTTGATGGACCAAGGCTTCTCACAGATTTGAACAACATGAGTGCAAGTAAATAGTAAATAAGTAAATAAAAAAGAGTAAAAAATTTAACTGATGTACCAAAGGAAACCGTTGGGACTGCATGAGAAGGAAACCAGTGCTTTCATAATATACCCCAGTGCTTTCAAGTATATCCCATCAACACAGCAGGAACGTAAAGTTTTTATAACCAGCAAGAAATAATAAACTGTTGGGTCAACAACAAGGCAATTCTTTGTATTAACAGTGTCCTCTCCGCATGAAGGGGTTTGGTCTCAAAAAGGTGTTACTACAGCGTTTGACATATGAAAATCTACAAAACATAAAAACATCACCACCACTCTGGGACGGAGGGCTGTTGAAAGTTCTCCAGTCCAATCAGATCAACTGCGGCATTAACACCTCATTGGGCCGCCGAGTGGGAGTGATTGACATCCAACAGGAGAAATCTGTGAAAGCATTCGGTGCTCAACATCATCTTAGGTTATTAAAAAAACACATATAAGCTCTATGCATTAGTAGATTCCCACAATGGAAGTCATAACCGTGGCAGGACATAGCGGTATATTGAAAAGGCCAGCGGCAGTTGATTATGTAAGTGTTCTCTGTGCAGGGAGAGGTCAAAGAAAAACCGAGCTGACTGCTCTGAACTTTGAAGCTGATGAAGTGCAATCATGCATAATTACTGCACAATTTCTTAATCTGTTAGGCTTTAATGATGCATTCTTAATGCCATGTTCTTACTGTTTATAGATCGAGACCACATTATTACAATCTGGGACTCAAAACTACTTAAACTTGGAAAAGGCGCTTTTTGATCAAGTATTGGCAATGACTGTAAAGCATTGTGAGAAGTTTCAGATGACATTGAGTACTGAGACTGCAGATGTAGTCGGATGAACCAAACTTATTTTCAAATAAGTAATTCTAAACACTATTTGAGCTAAAAAAATAAATAAATAAATAGAAGAATAAAAAACACACAAAATCAAACAAAACACTTATGCGAGAGTGCGTGATTGTATTAATTATTTGAATGGCTATTTTATTTACAGGTCAAGAACAAGGAAGACATTTTAACAAAAACGACTTCTAAAATTCTGAATATGAAAAGTAATTTTTGCAAATAAAGCACTGAACATAATAAAATACCATGAACAAAATCTGAACGTTTAACTGACATTTCATTTTTGGCACAAGGAATTTAGGAAGCGTTTTCTGTGTAATTTATTAATGTCTTTTCATCATAAAAATGTATGCAATAAACATACATTATAATATGACTCACGATCAGCAGTGTTTCCCATTCATTTCAACTTTCAAATTTGATTTATGGGACACTGATCTCTGCTCTGACAACTTTTGAAGTTGAAAATTAACAAATCTAATAATAGTTTACTTGACCCACCCAGACAATATATAGTTTCAAAGTATTAATTAAAAATGTCAATACACTTTTCAGCATCAAAAGTTGTTGGAGCAGAGATCAAGATCCCAGAATGCAACCCAAACGTGTAAATGAACATAAAACAATCGTAAACCATGAGCTATAGGGAACTGTAGCTGATAAAAGATATACATTTGCGATATATAAAGCCACAATTACAAGAATCAAAGTCATTGTGAAATATGAAGTCACAACTGCAAGAAATAGTGTTTAGAAAACACAGTCAACACGAAGAATTGGAAAATATTTTGTGAAATGCTGTGAAATAAATATAAAGCCACCATTACCTTTTATTTATGTATTCTGAGGTGAAAACAGGCTTTCAAATTCTCTCTCCTTTCTGTAATTTCAAGAATTTTTTATGTCTAATTCTTCAAGATCGCAAATTCGTGTTTTAATAGAGGAAGTATGTTCAACGGCCCATTATCCCGCAGTCAGTGATTCTTCATTGAGGATTACAGTGCACTTACCTCAGTTCTTTCGCTGTAAGCTCAAGTCTTTGATGCAGTTTCCTTGTGTGTGGGATGCTGAACTGCAGCCAGTTCTTACTAAGGGAGTAAAGCAACTGTGTATCCTCCCTGCTCCAGACTATCAAGGAAAACCTCCAACTGTGAGGTCTACGGAAAGATCATATCATCATTTAGAGCTGACTACATTTTTATTAATTTTAATTTCATATAAATATTCATAATAACCCAAATGGCTTGTAAACATTTTCTCAGTCTCATAAATTCGTTTTTATGGTGTGTTTTGTAGTTCTGGTTTATGGCGTATCTAAGCTCCTGCTTTTCAGGACTACCCTACAGCGTTCAAGAGCCAACGTTTTCCATTAATACGATGTTTGGAAGTCCCGCTTGGCATGTGGTCATCGCTTTCATCAGCCAGACGGGTCAGGGTGACTGGCACCTCCTCTGCACGGGCACTGTCTGTAGGAGTCTGAGACTGTTCAAAGCTGCAGCCGGGCACAAAGGGGAGTCTTGTTCCCATCCACTCACTGACCTGAGACCAGACACGAAGCTCTCGCTGACTGCAGGGGAGAGTGAAATCAAAGAGAGAATCCTGCCACCTTCACAAAATGTTGCATCGGTGAACGTTAGGGTCAGACGTCACCGCTGAGAGAAGCCTTGGCCATGAGTAAAGCTGCGGCCCTGACAAATCCTCTTAAGAAATCTGTTGGAAGAAAAAACAAGACAACTCTGTGTACTTAGTATAAATACAGTATGTTACACCTGAATTTTCTTCAAGTAAACTTCCTATAGAACGTGTTATGAAAAAAATATATACACATGTATGTAAAAGGCAAATGAGTCATTTGTACTATGATTTTGACTTTAGCATTCATTCATTCATTTTCATTTCGGCTTAGTCCCTTTATTAATCTGGGGTCGCCACAGCGGAATGAACCGCCAACTTATCCAGCATATGTTTTACACAGCGGATGCCCTTCCAGCTGCAACCCATCTCTGGGAAACATCCATACACACCCATTCACACTCATACACTACGGACAATTTAGCTTACCCAATTCACCTATACTGCATGTCTTTGGACTTTTGCATGTCTTTTGAAACCGGAGCACCCAGAGGAAACCCACGCCAACACGGGGAGAGACTTCATCATTTTTACTGTTTATTTAGAATTTTAGATAATTCAAAAATAAATTAATAATAGTACAGTTTGTACATTAAGTCAAAAAAAGACAATTCAAAAATACACCATTAAAGAAAATGTGGGTGACATGGTGGCTCAGTGGTTAGCACTGTCGCCTCACAGCAAGAACGTCACTGGTTCGAGTCCCGGCTGGGTCAGTTGGCATTTCTGTGTGGAGTTTGCATGCTCTCCCTGTGTTTGCGTGGGTTTCCTCCGGGTGCTCCGGTTTCCCCCACAGTCCAAAAACATGCAGTATAGGTGAATTTAATAAACTAAATTGGCCGTAGTGTATGTGTGTGAATGAGAGTGTATGGGAGTTTTCAAGTACTGGGTTGCAGCTGGAAGGGCATCTTCTGTGTAAAACATATGCTGGATAAGTTGGCGGTTCATTCCGCTGGGGTGACCCCTGATGAATAAAGGGACTGAGCCAAAGGAAAATGAATAAATTAATTAATAAAAAAAATGTATTTCTATTTAATCCATCCAAATACTTATCAATTTGGCTTAAACTTAAAGTAAATGGATTCTACTAACTCTTACACCATCCATAATGTACATGGTGTATGTTTTCTTCTATAAAACACAAATGGAAATTAAAAAAATAACAATAATACATTTTAATGAGTCATAATTCAAGTGGATATTAATCCATATTTACCACTTCAAAAACCATGCAAAATGATCACTTCGTGTGGCCCAAGTAAATGAACGTGCCTTATGTGAAAATCAATGTCTGTACTTGTTAACATACATTGTGTAGTATGTTAGCAAAATTTGAGATATATGGCAATGTGAGACCACTTCATTGGTAAAATGCACAAGGGTTTCTGTGAGGTTTATGTTTAGAAAATAACAAATATGATAAGTTCAGTATAACAGCAATTAAGCCAAATAAATAAAAATAATATTATGAAAGCATGTATTATAATGTGTGAATAATACTAATATTTTATAGCTTTTTTTAAGTGTCACACTTTACAATGTACAGTACTGATTTTTCCATCAGACTTGAAGTCACTTGACAGTATACTGGAAAAAAATTATTCATACAGTAGTTTAGATGATTAGTTTTCTCCCACATGTCTGTTGTTTCACTTCAGACAAGACATTTATTCATTAAAAAGGGTTTATATAGGTTACCATCATGTTTATTTTGTATGGGATCAGCTTTCAGGTTACTATCCACTTCCATTTAAACCATGGACTCACGAACAGGATTTATTTTTCTAAGATCTATGTTTGTGTTCAGTTGAAGAAAGAATGTTTCATATACATCTACAGTAAAACATAACGGAGAGTAGATGAATGAAAGTGAATCCTATTAAAATGCTCAGTTGGTTGTTATATGGCACTGACTGATGTGTGAAATTTATAATATGCGATAATAATATTGTAATTGCAGTTGTAATGATGTAAGAGTGTCAATCGTTTAGCAAAGAAACAACCGAAAACACATCCTGAGAGTCCAAACGCATTTAAAAGCATGACGCATATAAGAATAAGTTAGAATGATACTATAATTCAAGTTGACACATTAATGCAACTTTTCTTTCAGTCAATGAAAATACTTCCAAAGAAAGACCTTTTTGCTCCTGAATGAATATGCTGTGGGCAGCACGGTGGCGCAGTGGATAGCACAATCGCCTCACAGCAAGAAGGCCGCTGGTTCGAGCCCCAACTGGGTCAGTTGGCGTTTCTGTGTAGAGTTTGCATGTCCTCCGGGTGCTCCGGTTTCCCCCACAAGTCCAAAGACATGCGGTATAGTTTAATTGGGTACGCTAAAATTGCCCGTTGTGTATTAGTGTGAATGAGTGTGTATGGATGTTTCCCAGTGATGGGTTGCAGCTGAAAGGGTTAATAAAGGGATTAAGCCGAAAAGAAAAAGAATGAATGAAAGAATGAATGAATATGCTGTTTAACTAATTGTTTGTGAAAATTATACAATGATCGTTTCATTGAATCCTTCATAATGACATTTCTTTGATTGTAAATGAGTCAGCTTGTTTTGAAAGAATTGTTTCAATAAATGATTCACTGAATGACTCATTAAGACTTGGCGGTTTATATATATTTGTACATGTTACCAACCAAGGTATCAGCAAAAAACGCTATTCAAATATTTCAAAATGACCTAAAAAGGGATGCAAGAAAATGGTAAGAAGAACATTTATACACTCCTGCCATCATGCACCCACCCAGCCATCCATCAATCTGTCCATACTTTTATCCCAGTGAACACATTAATCCAGCACATTAGACTGTCAGCTTGAATCCATTGAATACGGCATGTGTCAACAGGGATCTACTTGTCTTGCCCACAGAGCAGCTGAGGTATACATGACCTGACGTTTGCAAGGAGACTCGTCTGAACGCCTGAAGAAAAGGGAAGAGAGCAAGTCAACAATCTTACATGAGGTCTATGACGAGGTCACAGATTAAAAAGGCACCCACAGGCCTAGACCGGGAGTAAAACTGTAAGTATGTGTGATATGAGGGTTCAAGCTGTTTCAACAGAGCAAGATCAGGTGTTGAAATGAATTCATTTGGGACCGTTCGCATTTGCTGGAATGCAACGCTTGCGTGTTCAGCTTAAGCCTGGGATTTTGTATCTCTTTAGATGTTTTAGATTTATCTCTTTAGATAATAAACATGCAGGTAGAAATAATTATTTGAGAAACAATCTCTTTGTAGCACAATTCAAAGCCCTAAAAAAAATACAAACAAGGTTGAAATGCACACAAAACGATCACAATGTTTTACACGCCATACAAGCCTTAGAAATCCTTTGTAAGCCCCCCCACAAAGACATATCTGATATCTGTTGTTTACATGTTAGATTCTGATCTGTAGGATGTAAACTCTTCAGGCTCTTGAGCTTTTGTGCAGTGCTACAATCTTAAATTTTTTCAATTTCAATTGTACACACAAATCCTTTCAGTCCAGGCTCATTGGAAGTATGTGCCTCAGCCTACATTTTTGCGTTACATAAAAATACGGGCCTTTTCGTACAGATCACCAAGCAAACCACTGATCTAAACCCTTCCCTAAAGCCAATCGTGTTTTAAAAAAGCAAACATAAAAGAAATTAGATTTTATATTGCTTTTATAACTTTTATCTCTTCTAGCTTGAACCAGAGCTTTCTGCACCTCAGGTACAGCACCGAACAAAGTGAACCACCAAGCTTACCATGCCATAAAAGTTGTCCATATGGAGATAGAGAGGTGAGGTGAACATATTTGATTATAAATCACAGACATTGTTCAGCTGTTTTGATGTATTTATTTGGTGTTGTGCAAAGAAATAATTCTTTATTCATCGATAATATCTCCCTGTAAATATCATTAGTGTGAAAAAGATCAAAAGATGTTGGTGTCATTCTGCCCTGCAGTGTTAATTTTTTTTGCAGACAAATGTATGTTGAAGTGCGTTGTTGCGGGTGCACAAAAATGTAGGCTGAAGCACGTATTTCCAATGAGTCTGTGTTGAACCCCCTTTCCTGGCAGAACAAACCATCGAAACGGGGTCATTGTTTATGGACATCCAAGGGGTTTTCCTTGGCCATTTCATGCAGGTTTATATGAGGATATCAGGGAGTCCCTGAACAGTGTGTACCTGAACACCACTTTCAATCTTAGGGTCATTATCATTGTCACTGGGAAACATTTCAGGAATGTTTTCCCCTCTGGCCCATGAGGCCAGATTACTGCAGTCCTGAAGTGATGCTCCACATTCCCCCTTCAGATCCCGTGAGCTTTTGAAGAAAGACTTCAAAACCTGGAGAAACATTCCTCACTTGTTGTTGACTCCAATTAGATGAGAAGACTTCTCTGTATATTGGTCCGTAGCACGACACTCGCTGCCTCTCAGGATTGTCGGGCCAGTGCTGTGAAAACAAACCATCTGCAGAGCTGCTGTCACTGAAGAATGAACAAATATTAAAGATTCTGACCGAAATCAGGATACTTATCTAAAAACAAGACTCCTTGACCAATTTCCCACGCCAATCACCAGAATAAATCCTAACCACAGCCCTTTGTCTGTAGCCCTTTAACTCTGTCTGGATTCAACCAGAAATGTCTGTGTTCCTGTGTGTCTTTTGGCATTAAAGGAATAGTACAACCAAAAATAAAACATCTTTGAGGCTTGGACTGCATATTGCAGTGGGACAGAAAAGTCAAACATTTTGGAAAATTATAATGTTTAACTATTTATCTAACAACACTAAACAAACACGTTGAGAGTGTTAGAGTTGTAAGCTCTATATTAACAAAAGAACTCATAAGAGTCATTCTTTCAGGAATCAAACTACACTGGATGCACTGCATGTTTGATTCACTAAAAGAAGCATTTATCTAAAAGACTTTCACTCACTTACTCACTTTTCCCATCTTTATAAGGGGTCACCACAGTGGAATGAACCGCCTATACTAGACATTACTTTACTAAAAGGATCAAGAAAGGTTCACAAAAAAAAACAGTTCACTAAAGTCATTCCTTCAATATTTAGACTACACTGTTTCCGTTGTACAGTATGTGTTTGATTAATTGAGAACAACCAACTCATAAGAGTCATTTGCTTAGACATTTGACTGCACTGGTCACGCAATGTTTCTGATTCACCTAAAAGAATAATCCCATTAAATTCATTTGCTCTAGTACTGAACTACAATGATCACAGTTTAGTTTTCATACAGTAAAAAAAGCATACTTATTTATTGAGCTGGTTCTAAAGCTTCAGACTTTACTTCTTTCCCTATCCTGGTGTTTTTGAGAAGAGATAACATTTTAGAGGACCCTGTTTTTCCACATGGGCAGGAGTCTTTCGATAGATGTGTTTGCATAACTGAGCTGTCTGCGGTGTGAGAGGGTCTGAAAAATGTCGGCCAAGCAAAGTAACACAGCTGCAACTGCTGGCCCCCTTTGCATGACTTTAGACCTAAGGCTATCACAAAGATACCTTTATTCGGAGAGCCACTGGGTTTAGGGGAATGAGGGAGAGCACACACACCTACACACATGCACGCACGCATATAAATGCACACATACACTGTGAACACAACATGTCAGAGCACAAGGAGAAGATGTATGACCAAAATATGTTCAAATGGAAACGTGAAAGTGCAAAAGTTTAGATTTCAATCCTATTTAAGTACATTTGCAGAGAACTATTTGAGAAAAATACACACATTTCAGTTTAAAATAGAGAAGGCCCTCAAAGCGCAGCCCCGCAGAAGCAGATGGTGCTCCGACGGCTCAAACAGGAGTTAAAAAAAGATTCTCTGCACAATAAAAAGACTGTGACAAAAATATTTGTTTGTAATGGATCAAGCATGCACTGGGAAACAACATCAAATGGACCAAAATCCAGCTCATAATCACTGAAGTAGCCACAAGGGTCATGTAAACACTTTCAATCAGACTCAGACATTGAAAAAAAAAAACCCTTTTATGAACAGAGTACTCTTTCCTGGAATAAGTGTGTTTTTATTCACTGAAATATTGCAAAGCACACGCAAGACGAATGACTAGCTAATTCCTCTGTTTTGAAAAGAACAACCTCAATCAATTTAATTGTATTTTTAGATTTTAAGCATCATGTTTGGGACGCATTTGACCCAAGCTTCCTCTGAGGTCCAGGCGGTTGATATTGATATCATCCAACAATCTAGTGGCCCCTGGCAGTACAGAATCTTCAGTCTGGCACCACGAAGATCCAGAGGTCTTTTTGGAAGTCTGACATGCTTTATTTTGTGGCCAGTCCTTTATTGTAAGAACAATGAAGCAGAGATCTCTCCAGGTTCGTTCTCAGAGATTTATTGTTATTTCATAGACCCATCTGCTTTAGTACTAGAGTTATGTAACACTCGCAGTAGCTCTGAGGGCTTCAGAATAGCATTATTTCACTGTGCCTTTCAGTGACATTATATACTTTTAGTGAAAATAAAACTGTCTGTCAGCAATAGGCTTTGGGATATTTCCTGTAAAATGGTCATAAGTTTAAAATGCTCGAATTCAGTCGACAGCTATAAATCAACATCTATTTCTAAACTAAACTAAGGTGCAAAAGTGTTGTTCATATCAAATAAAATTTACAAAAATGTCTAATTATGAAAAAATGATGTTGCATCATAACAGATGTATTTATGTACATGCTGTTGTGTTGTGAAATATAACACTTCCACTGACTTCCACTTACTGAGGATATATTTTGAATTTTGTCTTGCTGACAAATTGGTACAACACAGCAGTTTAAAATATAGTGGATCAGTATAAAGATTTAAATTTGTAATTTATTACCGTTTAAAAACACAGTATGACTTAAACCTTTTAAAAAAACAGCCAACGCTTATCTGAAAATGCAAAGAAAACAATTATATTTTTTTAAATGTGGTATTTTGTTTATTCACACATGTAATGATACACTTAAAGAAATTATTGCCATTTAGAACATTATTTCACTCATATTTGGACAATTTTCACATGTTATTCTATATATTAAAGCGGACACTTTATTCACACTATATTTGCACTATATTAAAGTAAACGTTGCTTGTGGTGCACATAACAGAAGACAATATAATTATGTATTCATTTTAACTAAGTTAGTTATTATTGCCACTATTTTTATCTCCCATATTTGTTTTGCTTGAATTCTAGAGTAAATTATGAGAACATTTTCATTTTTGGGTACACTATCCCTTTAATGGCTCTTAGTCCCTTGACATTATACTACACTATCCAAAAAAATCAATCCAAACTCTACACAAACCAAAAGACTAAAAACTTTGCAACCGCAGTCCAGTGTGACACTGAAATTTAGTTGCCAGTGTTTACAGACCTAACGCAGGCCACACCAACGAAAGTCATCCAACGTACTTTCAGCGGCTGCTGTCTGAAGATGGTGCCCAACTGTAACCATACAAAGCTCTCATTCTGTAGCAAAGAGGAGGTTCAGGAATGCCCACAGAAGGTATTAGACAGCGGACATGTAAATATTTCCACACCGCTTCAGTTAAACTTCCTGGGGGCAGTTATTTAGCACTATGTTTGAAGAAAACCAATTCTGGCATGGGCTATGGAAGTGCATTCTCTGTGGAAAGCACTGGGTTCTGCTTACGTTTAACACTAGAACCACTAGGGGTTGTTTGTCTCTTAAAAAAAAATTGAGTCATTAAATAATTATTATGACCAGAAAGACACAACACTCACCCATGGTATCAACTTACTATCACTCATTTAGTGCCTCGTATAGAGAGTTGCATATACATAAAGATTTGGTCATCCGTATACACAGCCATACTGACAATACTAGGATGTAAACAACATCATGGAAGCACAGTCAGTGTACTACTGAATATGTTGTTCTGTCTATTTATGCTACCTAAACCATGAAAAGTAAATCGTAGAAGCTGATACATCACATAGAGGAGGACCCATAGAGTAAGCAGGAAACTAAAGAGTGCAATATTTTGACAAACTGAATTTAAAAGGAGGTAAAAGATATATATGAGCAGTATTAATTATGATTTTAGCACAATATTTCACTTACTTGACTAGAAATCATTAAAAAAAACATGAATGTTGACAAGATTCTGGAATTCTGGAAATTCTGGCTCAGTTTGGCCAACCACAAAAACCTTTTGTTGCTCAGACAGTTTTTTTTAAAGAACTTTACTGCTATACCATGCCGCAGCAGGTGCAATGATGTTATGCAGCCCCTAAAAATAGTCCCCAGCTAGGTAACAGCGCTGCAAAATATCATTGTGCCTGCAAAGACATATTGACATATTTACCTAAAAAATAGCAACTTTTTTATTTTTGTCAGTCTTAGTACACAATGTAACAATAGAAGACTCAAGCTTTAAATGAAAAATTACCAAAACTTAATAAAATGCTAATGGTCTAATTTGATTCAATGATTTATGCTATGCTAAGCTAAAAGTGCTCCCACCAGACCTGAAGATTGGCTGAATGGATTAAAAAATTGTAAATATCACGGGTTTATGGGATTTGTAAAATGTGCCTATTTTCCTAGTGTGTTTCTTTAAACATTTGCAAAAGAGGGAAGCTTGCCAATGAAGATGGATAAATATAGATGGATGTGTCAAAGTTCGAGTGGATGCCTCTGAGGATGAGACCCAGGCTTCAGATAAACAGGGCCAGTGTAGAGAAACCAGCAGTGTGGACAGACACTGAAGTGTTACATTAGAGAAGAAGGAGGGCCCCAGTCTATGAAAGGTGCTTCATAAAATTTGTAAACCTAGAAGTCCTCATGGCTTATTTTTTCATCAGCCGACTTTAATGATGAAAGAGCAGGGAAGATTTTGCGGGGAAGCTGGTGGAAGTATCCTGACAGACACTTCTTTATGCGTTTGGTGCACAGATGCTCACCTGCAGAGACACGAGCCGTGTGTCAGTGGAAATGCACTGAGAGCTGCAGATAAACACGCGGCCACAGAGCGCCTGTGTTTGGCTGATCGCGGCACATAGGAAACTCTGTCTATTGGGCCAATCGCTCCTCGTGGATTGAAAACACAAGAGCAGTTCATGAGGAAAAATTAACAGGAAAGTGAAAAAGGGCATATGTTTCCTATAAACGCATGAGGAAATGTGACCAAAAATGGAGTAAACAAAACATACGGTAGTGTCTTTGGAGATTTCTTAGAGACATTCACATTTTAGAGTTCTTCAGTGTTTTCAACTTATTATATTTTGGAACTGCTGAATATTTTTTTTTGCCTACATTATAAGACATATTATGGGTAATAATAATAATAACAATAATAATAATAATAATAACAATAATAATAATAATTCATTCATTCATTCATTCATTCATTTTCATTTCGGCTTAGTCCCTTTATTAATCTGGGGTCGCCACAGCGGAATGAACCGCCAACTTATCCAGCATATGTTTTACGCAGCGGATGCCCTTCCAGCTGCAACCCATCTCTGGGAAACATCCATACACACCTATTCACACTCATACACTACGGACAATTTAGCTTACCCAATTCACCTATACCGCATGTCTTTGGACTTGTGGGGGAAACCGGAGCACCCGGAGGAAACCCACGCCAACACGGGGAGAACATGCAAACTCCACACAGAAACGCCAACTGACCCAGCCGAGGCTCGAACCAGCAACCTTCTTGCTGTGAGGCGAACGTGCTATCCACTGCGCCACTGTGAGGCCCGATAATAATAATAATAATAATAATAATAATAATAATAATAATAATAAT
>CAIGQW010015581.1:7850052-7868988 GCA_903798125.1 Danio choprae | reverse complement strand
TTGATTGAAAGACATATAGTTGCCTTAAAAAGTCTTGCAGAAAATACAGCTATATGAATATCTCTTCAGTTTGATGGATTTCCTGGAAATATACCATGATAACAAAGTACATGTTAAAATAGATAAATGGTGTGTACTTAATTTTAAGTTTAGTGTGTGATAATTATGTTCTTTAAAAAAAGAATGCATATAAAAAAAATAATAAAAATCACTTTTTAAAAAAAAAAAGCCTTCAAATCTACATTTTTTATTACAATATAATTATATTCTATAAATGAGGCCTGTAAAGAAAGTTTTTTTTCCTGTAATACCAAGCTCTAACAGAATGTAACTGATAGAAATTCTTAACCACTAACATATTCTATAAGCTGCATTTTCAACCAAACTTTACCAAACTAACCAAACTTAAAAACAATGAAATTGTTTTTTACAATGAAACAATGAAAATGTGACTCAATGACTTACAAAAAAACAATGAAAATGTAATTTACAGGGCCTCACAGTGGCGCAGTGGGTAGCACTTTCGCCTCACAGCAAGAAGTCGCTGGTTCGAGCCTCGGCTGGGTCAGTTGGCGTTTCTGTGTGGAGTTTGCATGTTCTCCCTGTGTTGGCGTGGGTTTCCTCCGGGTGCTCCGGTTTCCCCCACAAGTCTAAAGACATGCGGTATAGGTGAATTGGGTAGACTAAATTGTCCGTAGTGTATGAGTGTGAATGGGTGTGAATGGGTGTGTATGGATGTTTCCCAGAGATGGGTTGCAGCTGGAAGGGCATCCGCTGCGTAAAACATATGCTGGATAAGTTGGCGGTTCATTCCGCTGTGGTGACCCCAGATTAATAAAGGGACTAAGCCAAAATGAAAATGAATGAATGAATGAATGTAATTTAAAGAGAGAGAGAGAGAGAGAGAGGGAGAGAGAGAGAGAGAGAGAGAGAGAGAGAGAGAGAGAGAGAGCATAATAGTCACAAGTTAAAAAAAAATCTAACCTTTCAGATGCTTCAACATGCTGCTATATGTAGACCTTGTTCATTTTAAACTTAAAATGCCACACATGGATATTTAAACAAACCCTTCAATATATCAATATAATTGCTGTTTCTTCTTTTAAACAAATACATATCACATATTTTCCTATATGCCTAAACATTTCTTGGAAATAATCACAGTTAATCGTGGCTTCACTTTTACTATCCTCATGCTACATTTAAACTTTCACATAATAAGGCCAACCAGCGAATCATTCACAAGAGTCATAAGGTGATGCTTTTATTGAGCATACAGTTTCACAGGAATGCACTGGAAGGGCAGGATCTTGGTGGATAAAAACTCCTCCCAATAAAATGTATGTGTAGAGTTACTGGAAGTGAGGCAACAGGGGATGGAAAGTGAAAATGGAGACAGCATTAATGAATGAGGGGTAAGTGCCAACCACCATCCATAGTCAAGCTTGGAAGACACAGCAGGGAGAGCAGCAGATGAGGTTTTATGTACAGTTATGGGGGTGCGAATTCAGAGATGAAAGACAAGAATTTATAGCCCAAAATCTCTATTTTTTATTGTTATTATCACATAATTTTGGGTAACCTTCTGAGAACATTAATAAAACAACGTGTATATATATATATATATATATATATAACATAATATAACGACACTGAAATGTGTTTTGAATAACATTATTATTAAAAAATTGACATTTTAATTTATTTTTAAATTGTTATTTTCTGCAATAGATGTCATGGTTTATATGTTTTAGGTTGTTTTTTTTTAGATTTGGACCTCGAGTCTGTAATACATTTAATACAGTCGTGGCCAAAAGTTTTGAGAATTACATAAATATTGGAAATTGGAAAAGTTGTTGCTTAAGTTTTTATAATTGCAATTTGCATATACTCCAGAATGTTATGAACAGCGATCAGATGAATTGCTTAGTCCTTCTTTGCCATGAAAATTAACTTAATCCTGAAAAAAATCCTAAATCCTTAATCCTTTCCACTGCATTTCATTGCTGTCATTAAAGGACCTGCTGAGATCATTTCAGTAATCGTCTTGTTAACTCAGGTGAGAATGTTGACGAGCACAAGGCTGGAGATCATTATGTCAGGCTGATTGGGTTAGAATGGCAGACTTGACATGTTAAAAGGAGGGTGATGCTTGAAATCATTGTTCTTCCATTGTTAACCATACTGACCTGCAAGGAAACGCGTGCAGCCATCATTGCGTTGCATAAAAATGGCTTCACAGGCAAGGATATTGTGGCTACTAAGATTGCACCTAAATCAACAATTTATAGGATCATCAAGAACCTTAAGGAAAGAGGTTCAATTCTTGTTAAGAAGGCTTCAGGGTGTCCAAGAAAGTCCAGCAAGCGCCAGGATCGTCTCCTAAAGAGGATTCAGCTGCGGGATCGGAGTGCCACCAGTGCAGAGCTTGCTCAGGAATGGCAGCAGGCAGGTGTGAGCGCATCTGCACACGCAGTGAGGTGAAGACTTTTGGAAGATGGCCTGGTGTCAAGAAGGGCAGCAAAGAAGCCACTTCTCTCCAAAATAAACATCAGGGACAGATTGATCTTCTGCAAAAAGTATGGCGAATGGACTGCTGAGGACTGGGGCAAAGTCATATTCTCCAATGAAGCCCTTTCTGATTGTTTGGAGCATCTGGAAAAAGGCTTGTCCGGAGAAGAAAAGGTGAGCGCTACCATCAGTCCTGTGTCATGCCCACACATAAAGCATTCTGAGACCATTCATGTGTGGGGTTGCTTCTCATCCAAGAGAGTGGGCTCACTCACAATTTTGCCCAAAAACACAGCCATGAATAAAGAATGGTACGAAAACACCCTCCAACAGCAACTTCTTCCAACAATCCAACAACAGTTTGGTGAAGAGCAATGCATTTTCCAGCACGATGGAGAACCGTGCCATAAGGCAAAAGTGATATCTAAGTGGTTCGGGGACCAAAACCTTGAAATTTTGGGTCCATGGCCTGGAAACTCCACAGATCTTAATCCCATTGAGAACTTGTTGTCAATCCTCAAGAGGCGGGTGGACAAACAAAAACCCACTAATTCTGACAAACTCCAAGAAGTGATTATGAAAGAATGGGTTGCTATCAGTCAGTTGCTGAAAAAGAAGGGCCAACACTGCAAATACTGACTCTGTGCATAAATGTCATGTAATTGTTGATAAAAGCCTTTGAAATGTATGAAGTGCTTGTATTTATATTTCAGTACATCACAGAAACAACTGAAACAAAGATCTAAAAGCAGTTTAGCAGCAAACTTAATAGCACTTAAACTAATAGCAAACTATTAGTGAAAACTAATATTTGTGTCATTCTCAAAACATTTGGCCACGACTGTACATTAATACATTTAAGATTGTTAAATAAATGTGGGTGAGTAAATAAAGTTTATAGCTTTTTGAATTAGTTCACAATAATCTACTATATGTTTCTATTTAAAAATAAATAAATAAATGAAAACTTTAATAAATTATTGAGATCAAGCAATAATTGACAAATCCACCCCCTCCCCCAAATACATAAAGGCTGTTTCTGAAGGAAATAAATGCCATTTGTTGTCCATTCATTTGTTTTACTTGTTGTTCATTAAAAAAGTTCGGACACTGCCAAAAGAATTACATGTATGTGTTCAATCAAATGTTGCACAATAACGTGCGTATCTCACGCAACTTATATCAAGGTCAGCGGCATCAGGAAACCCACTATTAGCTCTCAGGAGAGACTGATAATGGAGAGGAAACAATCAAAACCAGGTGGAGCAAAGCATGTTTAAGCAGTTAAGACATTAAATGCAGGGAGAGCGTGGAGAAAACACATGCCTGAAGGCCCTGAGATGTGACCCCTAACGGAAAAATTGGGTTTAAAATCCTGTATTAGTGTGCTGCAGTGAAAAGAGAGAGAAAATGTAAAGACCTCATTGACCTTTAAAAATACTGCATAACGGCAGTTCTGCAAGACATTGAGATATACAGGGTCACATCTCAGGGGATATACCCATAAAATCACAAATATAAATGTTAATTATATTTTATTTAAACAATTTTTTTTTAAAAGTGTTTTAGGGACTGTCTAAAAACTCCACACAATGAATTAAAATTAACCTGGAAATGCCAATCATATGTAACTTGCAGTTCACAGCAATCATGTCAATGAATGAGGTAACTGAAACTTAAAAACTTGAAAATTACACTGTTAGGGACCATGAACAAGTCTAAAAACGCAAGATGATCACTTTTTTAAAAAAGTGCCTTTTCGGCCATTTTGCTGTCAATCTTTGTTAAAAAGTAGTAAAAATAAAACAGTCGTCATGCCAACTAGCTACTGTAAACAGAAGCTTGCAATGCTTGCCCCGCCTCTGAGTTCTTCTGATTGGTCCACTGCTTTGGAACTGACATAAAGAGCGGTACTGCGAATAAAAGTTACAAAAAGATTGATCTTTTTATCTTGTCAAGACGCCTTAAAAATATGCAAGCATAACAATGAAAAAGTAACACTTTGGAATGTAAAAACTGCGAATGGTGCCTTATGATTCAGCTTGATCAAAAAAACTTATTTAAAACAAAAAAGTCAAAAAATTATATAGATCTATGCAAGACTACAGATTTACACCAGAATTACAGAGGCAGTCATTTTGACCATTGTAAATTTTTTAATTGTTAAAATAAAACCCCTATACCTACCTTAACAGTTCCTAAATGTGTATATATTTTATTCTAACATTGTCATTTTATTTAAATTACCAAACACAAATTAGTTCCTGGTCCTTTGAATATGAGTGCCTCTTTTGCCTGCAACTTTTTGCTAACAATAACCAATGTTTTTGATAGCAAAAACATAACTTTACTACAGACATGTTTTCCAAAACAACATTTTCACTGCATTTTTCATCTCCTGCTTGATGGACAAAGTGAGGTACACATAGGGCTGGGCGATATGGCAAAAATGCAATCTCGATAGTTAATTTCGGTATTGAATGATAACGATATATATTTCGATACAAGTTGTTAATGCTTCCAGATTTAAAAGAGTACCCCAACAATGACTATAGCCACAAAAATTAGAGGGTCCATTAAATGGCATAACATATTTTTGGCCGATAAATTTTCGGTGGCCGAAAATTCAGTACATTTAATATCCACACACTTTTAGATTCCCATTGTTGCACATTTCTGCTGTGTGATTGGCTCTTAGATCAATAAAAAGTAAGAAAGTCCAGAGCTTATCATTGTTATTGACATAAATTTTTATCACGATTTGATATAATATAGTTTATCGACCCAGCCCTGGGTACACACCTAATAATAACTTGTACACAATTATAGGCAGTAAAAAATAAAATAAAAAAAGTATTTTCATAAAAAAAATGATGACAGACATTCTAAAATCTAAATAGTAGTTTGACTGTAAATGTGCCAAAAATTCAACCTAACTTATACGAACTATCGCTTAATAGTAGTTGTAGAATTTTGGTTGTTCCAGTGTTAACTTAGTCCCTCTTCTTTGTAATTGACGCTGTCTTTAAAGTACAGAATAGCACTTTTAGCATTATCTGGAGCATTGAATAAGCAATTGTTTCATGTCAAGGAATGGAGGAAAAACTGACTGAGTTATTTAAGGTTTTAATTTTAGTTAGGAATACTAATCCTGGTCTGCGCAGAAACCTGACCACGCCACCACACCAATAAGTGAATGCTCGTCTTACACACAACACATACAGTACTGTACAGTGTGTGAACAGTGAACAGTTGTTCTGCCGTGAACAAAAGGCCAGCACAACCTCATGCCATACCTGACCGATTTCAGAAATCCCCTAGACACAAAGACCGAGTGATGGACAAGTCTCTAAGTATCTTGTCTTGCAGTGTCCAGCCAGCAACCCCAATCATCCCTCTCAGCACTGATGCAAGTAGACCAGCAATTACATAATGGGCTTATAAACTGCATAAAGACATAGAGAACAGCTCTGTTTCATGCCACAGGGCTCCTCACCTATGTCCTGCCACAGAATGCCAGGAATGTCCTGAGATCTCCCATTCCAGGGGGTCGCAATAGGAACAACATGGCATCGGGCCAAGCGAGAGCAAACAGAGCGGTTATTGTTCCATTACTCAGCGATCCGTTCACCCCCTACAAACGCACACACTCATATGCAAACAGTAAAATCCAACAATTTGTTTTTGTTTTGAGCCAATGGCTTGTGCAAGCAGCAACTCCCATTGGGATGAAGGTGATGATAGCTGGAAGATCGAATTCAGCGTTGCATATTATAAACCAGCAGCTTGTGCAAAAAACCCTTGTAAAAACTGGCAGCTCTAAAAGACAAGCGTGAGACACAAAACCAGAAAGTGATTATTATAAAATGATTAATTAGGAGCGATGGTGTGGGTCTTTTCCCACAGCTGCCTTAGCAAAACTACATTTTGGATAATTCTCACAAATAACATCAAGAAAGCAATTCAATCATGATGTATGGGTCCTGCAGAAAGACCGGAGACAAAATGTGCATAGTTAAGAAATACCAGACACTGAATGAAAAAAACATGCCATCATGCGAAACGCATCATTAACTCGAAATGACATTAAGTAGACTGTTGACACTGGAAATGAGTATTTATGCTTTAAGTTCTTTCTCATAGGCACAAAATCTCAGTGATAAAGGGTAATACAAATGACATGAACAGAGAGATCCTTATCAGCGGAAAACCACTTTCTGAAGTACTCCAAACTGGTCTAAAAATGTGCATACATAAAATATCAGAGCAAATGGTACATACATGCAGACGATACAAAGCCTAATGAACTAAGCTTACTTTTTAGAGTCTTTTAAATTCCTAAATTGTAATCTAGTGGTTTTTAGTGCATGTTTGAAGTTACGCAGCTATAAGGGAAAGTTCTCAGAAAATTCTGTAATGTTCCTTAAAAGTTGTGTAAATGCTACCTGTTAACGTAATTAAAATTATGTTTTTGCATTATTTATTACATTTACAAACATACAACTTTGATAAAACAACGTTCTTAGAACATTAATATAATCATTAGGGAAACGCATTAGGAAGTATAAAATTGTTAGCTGGGAAATCGCCAACAAATTCATCATATTAAAATAATATCTTGTCATGTTTATTTTTGTTGTGCAAAATCCTAATGGTAAATGTTGACTGGTTTTATCAGGTTTGTACCAAACTGTATTGAATCCAAATATGGCAGATTTGACCTTAAACATAAAAATTGTAGAATACAAATTATAAGACTTCAACAAGACAAACACATTTGAGTGTACTTTTTGTATGTGATTTAGATTGTTTGTCATGGTCTGCTTCCAAACAAACTTGACTGAAATATGAATGCAACACAAGACCAAAGACATCCAAATGAAACAAAAACAGTACACATGGTCAAAACATACATGTTGTTTCATATAGTGAATTTAATGAGTTTTCATCTACAAAAAATAAATAAAAGTACCATCACCTGCACACATGCAACAAGTGCATATCACCCAGCATACACCAAAGTGTATTAATATACACTATGAACTTAATATAACTTCTATTATAAAGCACCACAAACAGAAACATACAAAGAGTCATAGTCACACTTGGTTCCTGTTTTATCAAAGGTCAATTCTTCAAATAAACCTTACATCATCTAAACTGGTGGTCCAGATCTGCAGCAACTTTCTAAAGGCCAGAACACATATCTGCTGATTAGCAGAGAAATCACTGACATCACTCTTTCTTATGGCACTGAGCTCATTCGTGTAAATGACTGCGGTAAGTGAGACCCAGTACTCTAATAGATGCTTGAACAGTTGACGATAAGTTTAACAGGTCTTAGGCTGATCAGAATACCTTACTGATTGTGCAGTTTAGATGTCATTTTATCAGCACATTTGGGTGGCCTTCACCAAGTGCTTGAACACTAAGAGAATTGTTCACTGAAATACGCTAACTTAGACACAGGAAACAGATTAAATGCTGAATTTAGGAGTCTACTTTAATGTTTCAAATAACTTTTGTGAAAATAACTTCAAACTAGTAATAATACTGATATTGAATGATATTGTATTGTCCTTTAGTATAACAGTTTGGTCACACTTTATTTAAATGTACAATTTAAGCAATTAAAAACAATTAACCAAGACTTTTTGATCAGTAAACTCCTAATTTACTGCTTATTAATTGTTATTAAGGTAGTAGTTAGGTTTAGGTAATGGGTAGTATTGGGGTTAAATAATAAGATTATGCAGAATATGTACTTTTAAAGTACTAATAAACAGCTAATATCTTAAGAATATACAGATAATAAGCCTATAAATAGTGCAAATTGGCCCCATACTAAAGTGTTAACAAGAGTTTTTCGTAAAAATGAAATTACATACTTTTTCTGACTTCTGTCATTGATATTCATATTAAATTGTCTACTTTAAATTATTCAAAACGTTTTGCTGACAAATGGGTAAAACCTAGTGGTTTGAAGGATGGGTCAAAGTCTAAAGATTGAAATGATGATTAATTGTTATTTTGGGACTGGACTGAGATCCTTAAAAAGAGCCTTTTATTATGTTGTGATCCTGGTTGCAAATATGCCCTACAAGATGTTTTGGTATATAAACTATAGTATGACTAAATGACATTTTATTATATCTCTTATTGGGAATCGTGGTAAAAATGTATGATAATTATATGTTGCTCATAAAAATAAACATACAAAAACTGAAAATGTAATAATGTAAAGAAGAACAAAAATTAAGGTGTACATTTACATTTTTACCTTTTTATTTCTGACTCTTGCAATTTATTTCATGCATATATTGCTACAAATTATTTTCTCACTGAAATGTTTTTATTATTATTATTATTATTATTATTATTATTATTATTATTATTATTATTTAAGACATTTGTCTATTTAGGAAAACAAAGCAAAGGTATTGAATTAGGAAATAATTGTATGCATTGTATTTTCTGTATATATCACAATAATAAATATGTCACAGATGAAGTGAAAGAATGTGAAAGAATGGTCAAAAGACGCAGAATACCATTCAGCCATTTGAATAACAAACTAAATGTCCTTACGAGGTGCAGCTACTGGCAGTACAAAAATGTAATTTCCAAAAAATAAACAGGCTTAACTGTACACTTTGTGCTCTATGTTATGATTTATTAATGCAAGACTCAAGGGAGCTTTTACCTTAAGAATAATAGACTGTTTAAGTTAGCTTAAGAGTCAATCTTATCCCACTGAATCACTTAGAGGATCATGATGCCTCATAAAATGGAAAGGATATTTTCTATTCATTTAGTGTCATAATTTTTTATCCATATCACATACAGTACATTTAGTGCTTTAAACTAAAAAAATGGTATGAGACAAAAGAAAAAAAAAATCCTTCAGCTTGCTGTTTTGACCCCAAGTTCTAATTTAGAGTACAAATATCGCAATATCTTCAGTGTTCGAAACCACCACAAAGAATCCATGCCTGAAAAGTCTGCAAAAGCCAATTGAAACTCAACTGGATTATTTTATTTCCAGACGTCTCCCATGTCCAGCACTGCAGATCATGATCTGTGTACAAACTGTGAACCTGAAATAACAGAAATGTGACATCATCCTTCTAATCGGTCTCCATTATGGCTTCCTCTGCAAACCAAGGCAGTTGGTTATGCATAACTACTCTAGTTGTGGCAGACATGAGCTATTCAGATGCATAGAATTTCAGTCACTGACAACGTTACTTTGATCTTGTGCACATTAGTCGTATCTGCCCTTTCATTTATCAGTACCTTATGAAAAAATGATCTAGGCAATAAACAGAAGAACATTTGTGGAACGACATGTTTCCTTCTTTTTTTTTATTACTTGCACCGTCATAGCTATCTTTCCATCCATGTATTTTTATACGCATTTTGGGATATCACATTAAAAAAAGATGCACGGAAAGACCAAGATGTGGATAAAAGAGCACAAAAACCATTTGCACTCAATTGAAGCAGATATATTTTTACATGATCAAGAGATAACATATACTGACATTTTATACATATATTGAACACATTTCTCCGTGTGCAACTGAGCAATATTTATCATCTACAATAATGCATAATTGTTGTTTTAATTATGTGTCATGACTTTGAGTATATCACTCTCTTTGCAAAATCCCTAAAAAAACAAAACAAAAAAAACATTACATTAATAAATATAACCATGAAGACACCAGGTAACTAAACTGATATATATATCTTAAGTCAGTCCAAAAGTATTCACTGTGTGATGAAGCCTACTAGTTACCTGGTGTGTTCATGGTTATATTTATTCATGACAAGCCTAAACCACCAAGGATATCAACGCAAATACACATTGAACAAAATATTGTGTAATTATTTCAGAAATCCAAAAAACCCCACCCATAATTGTAACTCCATGCGCATGTGACTTTGCCCTATGTGATTGGATAAACGGACTAATCAGCAGATTAAGTAAGGGATAATCATAAAGACTTTTTTCACATTTTTTAAATGCACCTCCACAAAATGCATTTAAAATCCTTTAACACACAACAAGCCTTTGATTATCCCACTTATTCCATGGCCATTTGCCAAGTTATGGACAAGTCAAAACAAATTTTGCTCTTTGTTGCGCAATACATGACCAAATTTTCATCAGCTATGATTTGTTTGTTCTAAATCAGTCCCAGGCAGACAAACAATTAGCAAGCATGAGAGAGATTGTGTTTGTGTGCATGTAAATGACACGGGCATATCAAATAGCTTATAGTAACACGTTATCTACCTCTTCACAGATACTTTTGAGTATATTTGTGAGTTTTTCAGCTCCCAGATGAAGCCCGTCAGTGTCCTTGAGATCACACAGATGAATGATGTCACTGAGTTACTAGAATACTACTAATATTTGAGGGTAGCTCAAAGGTTATTTTGAACTGATCAAAACTGACTGGAACTACCGGTGCACACCTTCCAGCCAATCAGAATCAAAAATTTAAAAAGACCACGGAATAATCTTTATGAGTAAACAATTCAAATGTTGTTTAAAGTTTTTCTGAAATGTCAGAGACAATGGCATCAAAATTATTTTGATAAATTACTATCATCTATTATAAAGGTAAAAAAAGAAAGACAGATTCCCTGGTTACAGCAATATAAATTTTTATTATTAATAATTTGCAACAGATTCCCATATAATTACCACATGGGATGAAAATGCTGCTGTATTCACACCTTTTTTATGCAAATATTCAAATTTTCAACTGAAAAAATGACAACTCTGCATACACTGAGGCCCCAATTTATTGGCCAAATGCATCATTCAAGTTAAATGGCCATCCAAAATATCTGTAATCAATAGTGATGCACACTTGTCAGTCAAACTAATCTTCTTTAACCCTCCTTTCCTCCTATTACAACCAACACACTTTCGTTAATCTCTATAGGTTTAAGGTTGCATTTGACCTGAGAGCCATTTCTTAGCTCACGCTCTGACTCGGTGGATGAACAGGGAGATCACAGACTAGTTTGGAGAAGATAATATCTCCTGCAAGGCTTGTTTGGCTGAGGTGTGAAACTCACACTGGTCCCGCCTGAACTTCAGCAGGGCAGTGACCTCCACTGGCCACCCACCGGCACACAGAACAGATCGCCTCTGTCAGAGATTCATTCCTGGGACGGGACGAAGAAGTTAAGAGCCACTCTGTGCGGTCTGAGAACATCTATTTATGGCTTTTAACCTGAGCATGAAAACGACCCAGACTGATGCGGTGGTGTGATGTTTCAGAGCACATTCCTTTGACTCAGGAATTCAGAGCAAAAGAGGCCAGACGAATTTTAGTCACACTTGAAAGTGAATGAAAAATAAACAAATGTATACTCAGTATGGACGACAATAAACCAAATGTCAATTTGAGAACGCTTTGGAATTTTGAAAACACTCTGAGGGTTATATAACTTTCGTTTTGAGTTTATAAACAATAAATTAAGATTAAAGTGTTCAGATAACACTGCAAAAAAGTATATAATAATAATAATAATAATAATAATAATAATAATACAGTCTATGTGTAATGATATTTCATTAATTACTGGCATTTAAATGAATAATTTTATTATTTTTTACATTAAAATAATAATAAAGTATAAATAATAAAAACATTAATAAAACAATTTTAATGACAACTGTTGTTATTTTAATTAATTATACTAACTAAATGCAACTAAATATAGATTAAAATAACCTACTTTAAGTTATAAAACTAATATTTTTCATTTTCATTTAGTTTACCTTAGTTAAAAACGTAAATAAAAAACTATACAGACTTACTTAAAAATAAGAATGGTTAAAACAGAAAATATTAAAGTAAGTTCTAACCACTGCTCAAATTAAAACCGATAAACGTTAAACCACACAAAATAACACTGGAGTGAATAAATGTCTTTAATTTTATGTGAACTATCCATTTACTTTTTCCTGCAAACGATACTCTCAAAAACAGACACACAAGCACATCTGAAGAATGTCTTCCCTTCTTATGTGTCTTAATTCATGTCTTACATAAACATGTCCATTATGGCTTACACCAAATCTCAAATTCAAAACACAACATTTATCAGGCCTTTCCCTGAAGAGACGACCACAAATGCAAACACTGGTAATTGAGAAAACCAGCTTGTCAAATAGTTCTTTCACCTTCAAAATAAGACTCTTACATAACGTTTGTGTGAAACATGTCACTCTCGAATATTATTAGCCATAATAGCTTAAGACTGGAAGGTATTACAGATAATTGCTAAACATATGCTACAGAATCCTACAAATGTGATTTAGTCTGAAGCTCAGACTGTTTTGTCATACCTTACGGACAGAAAAGCCACAAAGAATCCCATGACGCTGCCAAGCAGCTCCTGCATGACTTTATTCATCAGACGCGGATATGCAATACACCATAAGATCTGACCACCATTTGATGAGATTTCCGTATTTACTCCAAGACTACATGATCTAATACTCTGAAGCGTTTGCATAAAAGAATCCTTGCAGAGCACATGGCGAAAGTATTTTTGTGTTTTTATTTGGCGCAACACATAATAAAATATAAGTCTTTGTATCTATCTGGCTCTGCTGTTAGATTTATCAGTCTGTCAACAGCAGGTGTGTTTTTAGTGCTTAAAAGGAAAGTTTAACAAGAAATTTATTTTGTCATTACTTTAGTCACCCTTGGACACCAACGCTAAATCTGATTGTCTTTATGAAATACATTGATCAAAAACAATTTGTGTGTGTTCACAGAAGGAAATACAGTTTACATATGTATATATTTCTGAAATTATTGTTGAAATTCTCAAAGCTATTTGTTCAAAGTATACGTCAAGTGACCAGTGACACAATGACTTTAAAATATATATATATTTCTAAAGATGATAGTAATACTTTCAGAAGATATTTAAAGTATTTTGAGCACGTTACAAGCATTTGCAGACAATCTAAAGCGTGGTGCTGTTTTGTGCTTTCAAGAAATAAACCGAATCTCAAATGTTGATTCAAGAAATGTACAAAAAATGAGAAATTTGCATGCCATACTACTTTAGAATGTGGTGAGTTGGAATTCTCATTTCAGGTCTATTGCTTTAAGATACTGCAACCACATCAATGGTTCGTCAGATCAAATATGACCACAAGAACTGTATCAATTTAAGGGCTGTTTACACCTGGCAACTTGGTGTACAGTTTAGCTTTCGAGACAGATATAAATCGGATCACTCAAAAACCACTTCAGGAGGTGGACTTGACTGCATTCCAGTTGAAACTGGGCAGGTCTAAATGCATCTGGTTGTTAAAACCTCAGGTGTAAATTTTTGTCCTTACAAAATGTAAAAATAAAATTACTTGAATAAAATTTAAAAAGTGTGTTACAGGCTCTATTACATAGTCAGATATAACAGTGCAAATGCAACGCACAATGCAACATGTGACCGTTTTAGGATGCTTGTTATGTTTCATTTTATTTTCTCGTTTCATTTTCTTTAAAACTCCTGTAACCTCCATATAAAATCACTGGTATAGACAAATAGCTTACATTTCTGTAAAAAATAATAACAATTAAATAAAATGGGGAGTATCTGATGTTTTAGTATACATAATCATTTGAAACTTGCATATAACGTGGGATTTAAAGATCGGAATCATATCCATTTATTGGAGACCCATTTGGACAATTGTTCAGAACAGATTTCACAAATCTTAGAGAAAATGCATGAAGTGAGGAGGTGTACTACGACCAATCAAAACTGCCAGAATTGTTGTTCTGTGTCAAGTGATCGTGGATTGTTTTGGATTAAAGAATAATCTGAGTAAAGCTGAAAACATAGCCTCCAAAATATAGTTTGAGTCCCGTCAGCTGACTGTGGACCTCACATTGAGACTCGCCCATCGGTCACAACTGATTATTGTGGATTGCAACTAAATTGCGTATTGTCTTCACCCTATTCTTGAAGTAAGCATGACCGCAAGCACCAGTCAACACTAATCGCACAAGATTAGGTCAGTTCAACTACTATTAAGTGGTTTCATTCATAGTCACCTGCCCAAATAATACAAGTCATTTGACCCACTGAAAAGTGCACAATCCTTTTAGATCGTCAACCTACATAAGATCTTTTATAATGTAAAGATTTTCACTGATGTCAGAGTTTTATATGCTGACTTCGGTCTCGTGTAGCACAGGCAGATCAAAGGTAATCTTGATTTATGAAGCTGTCATGATATACTAAGACACTCACATAATGATAATGTAAACTCTATTTAAGTGCTACAATAGATCTGGAGCCACAGATATACATCTCGATTTCCTTTCTCATCAATCTTCACGTTCTTAGACTTTCTCGCATAACTATCATAATGATAACTGTACAATAGCGCTATAGTCATATATCAGGTAACATAATAGGTCTGATGCACAATGTATAGAGGCATGATTCAACAGTATCTGACAATGAAGCCTAAAGTCAGACAGTAGCAAGTGGGGAAAAAAAAAGAAAAACAAGAAACTATGCAGAAACATTAGACATACATAAACAAAATCAAAGAGGGAGAAAAAATAAAATAAAAATCAGACTGGATATTTTCCCTGAGCTATGTTTTCTTAACATCTAAAGAGGAAACGACTTCCATCTTAGTGAACTGAATTCCTGAGGGAAAATATTCAGAGGGAGACAAAGAGCTTCCCGCAATTTATGACGATATTATTATATAAATATTATTTAGAAAAGAATTAAACAACATCCATCAGCTTACAAGAGGAAAGTCATGTGGGGGAGACATGCGATATAAACCGTTTCAGCTGATTGATGGTTTGCTTTAGTTCTGTGTGCTTCCTTTGGGTGACAGCTTAAGCGTTTTCATCATCTGAAGTCTTGTCATGGCACAGAAGATAAGAACAGCACGCGTGTGAAGCTCACAGGAGCAGCGTGACAAGTTCAGTAAGCATGTCAGCTTGAGACTTATCAAAGTTAAGCCTTCTTGCCTGATCCAATATGTGCCACACCATTAACCACTTCATGAGCTCCCAGACACAACAGAAAACTTCCTTGACGTCCAGATTGGTTTGCTATTTAACAGGGCTTAAAACAACACTTGGGTAATAGTGCTTTTCATTTTAATGCATATGTCATAAGCATGCAACATGGCCATTGACTTCCATAATATTTTTTGTCCCTGCTATATATGTCAGTGTCTGCTGGTTTCCAAACAATTTTAAGAATCTCTTCTTTTGTGCTCAACAGAAGAAAGAAATTCATAAATGTTTTAAACCACTTGAGTAAATAGGAAGGACATTTTCATTTCTGGGAGAACTATCCTTGTGATGTGTGTTCTGATGTGAAGCACTGGGATGTTTTTACATGAGCAGCTCATGATTGCAGTGTACTGTAAGTGCTTTGAGATTGAGTGGGTTTTCTAATGTTTGTTGTAATGTTTGGAAATGCTAAATGTCACATCTTTGCAAAGAGATAGATGAATAAAACTGCTGTCAAACACAAGCATTTCAAAAAACAAGTTTCCCTGCAGTTTTCCACCAACATTTTAAATAAATATAACTTTTTCATTTTGTTATGAAATTGTACGATTATATAAAGATTTATATAAAGGTGATGATTAAAACAACAAACACAATAACAATAGTAAGTATTATTGTATGAATAAAAAATATTATGAAGTACTTTGCTTTACTATTATAGTCAATATTATAGTGATTTTCCAAATTGAGTGGTGTAATTTTTAATAATATGAATATTCATTCATTTATTCATTTTATTTTCAGTTTAGTCCCTTTATTAATCAGGGGTCACCACAGTGGAATGAACCGCCAACTTATCCGGCATATGCTTTACGCAGCGGATGCCCTTCCATCTGCAACCCATCACTGGGAAACACACATAAACTCTCATTGACACACATACACTTTGGACAATTTAGCTTACCCAATTCACCTTTAGTGCATGTCTTTGGACTTCTGGAGGAAACCCACGTAAACATAGGGAGAACATGCAAACTCCACTCAGAAATGCCAACTGACCCAGCAGGGCTCGAACCAGTGACCTTCTTGCTGTGAGGCGGCAACTCTACCCACCAATAATATAATTAAATTATTTCAATTAAAAATAATAAAAAGCTTATACATACTATATATATAATGCTTATATAATTATATAACAATAAGAATGCAATTTCTTCTAATTTGTAACTAAATAGCGCACATACAGTTTGATGGCTGGTAAAAAAATTTTTTTACAGGTAAATAGTCACCAGCAATTGAAAAATTTGCTAAATGTTATATTAAGGCCATGTTATTTACCATTAGACAAGGAGTCCTGAGATGTGAGATGTTGTGTATAAAACTTTGTGGGTATAATTTTGTCTATAAGTACATGAAGAACTTAGGAGTTCATAGAAGAAGGACATCGATGCGTTTTTTCAGGGCCTGAGCCAATAGAGCACTACTAGCAGAAAAAGGAAAAGGTGTGGGTAGGATAAGAAAACACTCCTTTTCCAAATGGATGTGGGCACTGTTTTTTAATACAGCAGGGGACTCATTTATAAAGACACGTGTACAAGCACCTAAAACGTGAACGATAATTTCCTGAATGTTCTTATAACCACTTAAGAAAAGAAAATAAGAAATTGAACTGCAAAATTTGGAATGTTACAAGATTTTTGTCCATTTGTATAGATGATTATAGGCAAAAACACCTATTTTTTATGTTCCCTGTTATATCACCTGTTTTATGCTCCTGTCGATATTGAGGTTTTGGGCTCTTTTTCTGTTTGCATTTCATAAGTTTAAAAAAAAAAAATTACTTTAATATTTTTAAGTGTTTCTCTTTGTGTTTTTTTTGTTCAAATTGTGTCATACATTTCCAATTCAGCAGCCCTTACATACAGCAATACATACACCAACACTACAGAGTTTTATTCAGATCTACATTCTGAATTTTTTTTTTTCGATTCCACAAATAAATTTTCTTCTTGCAGTATTTCTGAATTATGGACTGATAAAAAATATAGTCCCAAAAACATTTCTGTAAAAATCCTTGACTTTTGAAACTGACTTCATCCAATCTTCAGATTTTTGTCCTAAACACGTGTGCAATATAGGGCATATTTAATTAAATAATGCCTCATTTGCAAACACAATTTCAGGAATAGGTTCTGACATGAGTACATTTTAAAAATACATTCAAAGAGAAAACAGTCATTTTAAAAACTGCGTGAACCAGAAGTTGCTGAAACCTTTATTTCAGCATGTTGTCGTAATTCCAACTGAAATTAAATATTGAGCAGGGGCAGGGCAGGGTTTGTTTTGTACATCATACCCTTGTAGCATCTAATGGTAAGAGGGGCATGGTTAAGAATATTGTGGCTGAAGCTGTCAAACTGACATCAACATGCAGAAGGAAATGGTCAGATTTGATTGAAGATTACCAAAACAAATATTGTCCTTTCAGTGGAATAACTTTCACAAATTAATTGTTCACCTAAAGAATAACAATATGAGCTAGCAATATAACCATTGTACATTTTATTTTCACAAGGACTTTAGGTTATAACTTGAGACTCACAACTGCATTCCTTCAGAACAATACAAAAAAAATGGTGAGCAAAGAGACTCAAAAAAGGTAAGAGACTCAAACACAGGTAATTACGAATGTCACATAAATATAAAAGCTATTAAAGTAATATAAGTAATGATATGTTTGAATGAACATAAATGGGTGACCACACAATTTTTTTTACATGAGTCACAAATTGCCCATATTTAATTTATTAATTTATTCAATAACTATCTTGAACTTGAACAACTCCCTATCAGCAGACATAAAATGTTTGCATGCATACTTCTCTTCCTTAAAAAAATTCACATTTTCTGCTCACTGTTAATCTAGGCTCCAATTCATGGATCTGATTGTACGTGCGATTTATAAACGAGGCCCTGGAGCTTAAACAGATGCCCAATCTTACTCATCTGCCTGACAAGATAATTCATCACATCTTGCAATGAGAACAGAAAAGCTGTTCACCACCATCCCAGTTTCTATTAGCAGATGAGTGTGCTCATGTTTAAATGCATTGCTTGCCTACTGTGACGCAGTTTTGTGATGCATTGACATAGGAAGATTTTGACAGAGGTGAAGGCTTGCATTGACCTCATCTGACTTTAGTGTTTCTGACAAACAAACAGGCTGAGGGGTTTGTTGCTGGAGGAACGGAGCTGTGAGGACTGGCATGCTGAACAACTCATGGACGAGACAGCAAGATCGGAGAAACAGCACAGGCCAATTACTAGTCACTCGAAGCAGACAAAATATATATATATATATGTTGTTGTTTTTCCCAATATGTTTACAACA
>CAIGQW010015581.1:7831872-7845052 GCA_903798125.1 Danio choprae | reverse complement strand
TTTTTAAGTTATACTACTTTTTTTCCGAATTGTTTGATGAAATTTAGGCAAAATTATGCAATTTTATTTCTTTTTGAAATATTTCCCAAGTGATTTTTTTTAACAGAGCAAGGACATTTTCACAGTATTTCAAATTATATTTATTCTTCTTGAGGAAGATTTATTTCTTTTAGTATAGCTTTTTTAAAATAATTATTTTCAGGGTCAATATTATTAGCCCCCTTAAGATTATTATTATAATTTTTTTTGATTGGCTACAGAACAAACCACTGTTGTCCAGTGACTTTCCTAATAACCTTAACTTGACTAGTTAACCCTTTAAAGTGCACTTCAAGATTAAGAATACTAGTATCTTTCAAAATAAGTAAAATATTGTGTACTGTCATAATGGCAAAGACAAAAGAAGTTATTAGAAATTATAAAATTTATTAAAACTTTATTAAGTTATTAAAACTACTGTTGAAAAATGTGTTGAAAAAAATATTTAAACAATTAACAATACGTGGGAAATATTTGAAAAAAATTATAAAAAAAATCTAAAGAAGGTTAAATATTTAGTCATTAACTCTATATATAATAGTTACAAATAAGTAAATTGCATGGTATGCAACACTTTGTTGTTGAACTGCTAAATGCATAGATTTACACCCAAAAATATATATTTGTAAAAAAAATCAGTTTCAAGATATGCTGTATTTTCTGATCTTATGCATATATTTGGCATCAGGGAAATTCATTCATTCATTCGTGTTCCTTCAGCTTAGTCTCTATTTTAGAGTTCGCCACAGCAGAATGAACAGCCAACTATTCCAGCATATGTTTTACACAGCGGATGCCCTTCCAGTCGCAACCCAGTGGGATACATCCACACACTCAAACACTCCAGCCAATGTAGTTTATTCAATTCACCTATAGCGCATGTCTTTGGACTGTGGGGGAAACCGGAGCACCCGGAGGAAACCCACGCAAATATAGAGATAACATGCAAACTCCACACAGAAATGTCAACTGGCCCAGTCTGGACTCGAACCAGCAACCTTTTTGCTGTGAGGCAACAGTGCTAACCGCTGAACCACAGTGCTGCCCTATCAGGAAAATTTTGATCAATTATTTATCAAACTTAATTTATTTCATTCAGTTATAACTCTGCAGTCTTGTGAAGTTAAAGCGAATGAGTTTATTAGTGGAGCAGGGCAGAAAGCTAGTGCTGACAGTGTATCTCACTCTGGCCATTTTTGGCTGCTCTCCCAGACGAAGGTCTTGGTGAGCTCTCAACTTCTGTCATGGAGTCACCAGGACAAAAACAGCGCCAGTTCGTCTGCACTGTCTGACTGAGCCCGTACCCATCATCTCTACTGTTCCCATGAGTATCAGGCATACACAGGCCACAGACCTGTGGAGAATTGAGTGGTTTTATCAGTATTAAAAAGAATTCAATTTGAGACGATAGATTAAGCTACATGATAGATTAAACTTCAAAGGTGAAACACTGCAGGCAAAAACACTTATTTTATAAACCGGTATATTTTGAGATTTTATATTTTGTAAAATGTTTTTTTTTTTTAGTCTAAAATAAAGAAGACATCCAAAATACACTTTGAAGTGTTTCTTTTTTTGCACAACATCAATTTCTGTAAGTAGACTTTAATAACAACACTTTAAATGCTTTTAAACGTTGCTGGCGATGCGGTGGCGCAGTGGGTAGCACAATCGCCTCACAGCAAGAAGGTCGCTGGTTCGAGCCTCGGCTGGGTCAGTTGGCATTTCTGTGTGGAGTTTGCATGTTCTCCCCGTGTTCGTGTGGGTTTCCTCCGGGAGCTCCGGTTTCCCCCACAAGTATAGGTGAATTGGGTAAGCTAAATTGTCTGTAGTGTATGAGTGTGTATGGATGTTTCCCAGTGATGGGTTGCGGCTGGAAGGGCATCCGCTGCATAAAACATATGCTGGATAAGTTGGCGGTTCATTCCGCTGTGGCGACCCCAAATTAATAAAGGGACTAAGCTGAAAAGAAAATGAATGAATGAATGAATAAACGTTGCTTTCTCAAAATTATTTTTTTTCCCTCTTGTATTGATCCATAAATCTCCACATCAAAAATTTTTACCAACAGTTTTATTTATATCTTTACACATATATTATGAAGATTGTCACAGAGGGATATGTTCAACTAGGTAAAAGAAAAGTGCTAAATATTTCTACCCTATTCACCTGCAGTGTCTTGTTTATATAATAACTGTCTGTCAAAGAGTTCAATTGTTAATAGAGTAAGGTAAGTTGAATCAAATAAACTTTTCTAGTCATCTCAACTTACATCAATCAAACTGAATAAAAATATTAAGTTAAACTTTGTATAACTTAAAAAATTGAAATGAAACCTGATTAACTTATTAAATGAAGTTAAAGCAACATAAAAATATTTGTTGTCTTGACTTTTTGTCATTTAGTTTTTTACAGTGTATAGACAATAGGAAATAGATAAATAAATACGATATATAAATGCAGGCCGGTAAAACAGAGTCATTCCAGGCATATGAGCAAGCAGAAAAGATCAAGGATAGGACACGAGGTGCAAAGACTCATTGGAGAATATCTGCACATACTGTACTGAATATGTGAGTCAGGAGAACCAGCAGGCGCAAACCATGAACTCGGCAGCCAGATTGCCTTAAACACCATCATTATTCAACACAACATGTTCCATATTTCAGTGACGGCTTCAAAAAGCTGCTGGTTTTTGGGCCTTAAACTGGTAACGTGGAAATCTATTAGAAGCGCCAAGGACATTTCAGCGATAAAATTAAACGTTGTGCTGCTAAATTTCTAAGGAGAAACATATTAGTTTTTATGTTTGTTAATGTAGTGCGTTCAAGTCTCAAGTCAACAAAACGCCTGTGAGATTAGCTACTGTACCTCATGTTTTTTCTTTATGTGCTTTTCAACACAAATTAACTTTTATTTTATGTCTTTTAGCTCTTGAATGGACAAACACATAATATAACAATATTATATACAATATAACCTTAACTAATATACCATAAAATGATTAATTATGTCTATTACTACTGGACACATACTAATTGACTTAATTTGTAGAATTTGATTAATATTATTCATTCATTCATTCATTCATTTTCTTTTCAGCTTAGTCCCTTTATTAATCTGGGGTCGCCACAGTGGAATGAACCGCCAACTTATCCAGCATATGTTTTATGCAGTGGATGCCCTTCCAGCTGCAACCCATCATTGGGAAACATCCATACACACTCATTCACTCATACACTACGGACAATTTAGCTTACCCAATTCACCTATAGCACATGTCTTTGGACTTGCAACATGCAAACTCCACACAGAAATGCCAACTGACCCAGCCGAGGCTCGAACCAGCGGCCTTCTTGCTGTGAGGCGATCGTGCTACCCACTGTGCCACCGTGATGCATTAATATTATTATCAATATAAATTTTTTGACCATCAGAACATCTACAAACCTGAAAAACTGTTTTTATTTGGGTTATTGTTTAAAATGTGTTCTACATATAAAACTGACTTTCAAAAATATAACAGTCTGCGTGAACCAGAGGTTGCAGCTAATTTTTATTTCAGTATGATTACGTATTTCCGACTGAAACATAATATTGAGTAGAGGGTGGATGTTTATTTTTGAGCTCCTCCTCTCATCTTTCACTCACAGCAAACTAATAATTGGAGGTTAGTTTCTAAGCATATTTCACCCAAGCTATCAAAATGATGTCATCAGAGAATGACTGCCATCCCAGAGCCGAAACAAAGGGTTAGATTTTGATTGAAAATTAACCTAAAAAATACATAAATACCATAGGGTTAACAACATGCACTAGCAAAAGGCAAAAGTAACATTGTAAATTTAGATTTCATGTGTACTGTAATGTATCTTTGTACATTAAAACATCATATTGACTACTAACTTTTGCATATAGCACATATATAGCTTATAATGATCAATTATGGTTAGTGATAAGAAATGACATGGCACATAATTTCATGATGTCACTAAATGCATTCATATAAAAATTAACCAAAAATGACTTGACGTCAAATTATGTGCAGTGTAATTAGTGATGTCCTTACCCATACAGATCAGTAACATATGCAAAGGATAATGAAAAAGACTGCTGCGCTACATTTCCACACCTGGTTATAAGTTACCGCTTAATCTGACACGGACATCTGGTCACAATAGGCCCAAAGTATGCGAGGCTCTTCCAAAGAGGAGTTCCCCATTCTGGAAAAAACCCAAAACAAAACAAACTTTGTTTAACAGGAAACAAAGCTTTCACAGGCCTAGCTCAGGTTTTGTCTATAATGATTTAAAAAGAAAAAAAAAGAAAAAAACCAAGCTAAGCTCTGAAGAACATGTGGAGACTTGAACAGATCTATGTGCAAAACAAATGGTTAATGCAAGACAGCACTGTGAATGAAAAAAGGCCTCTGCATTTCAGGTATAATAGAAAATGCAAGTGATGAACATGCGTATGGTAGCTACCTAGTCTAATTTTAAACCTGAATGACTCTCCCTTTGGCTAACATTAAACTAACAGGTGTAGGACTTTTACTGGCAGTAATATGTTCTTGTAAGGAAATTTATATGCAACCCTCAGACTTCTAAACTAGACTATGAAACGTAGGTCAAGGTTACGGTCAGCTAACCTGCATTCCTCTACAGGGGGTCAAATTGGTGAAATATTAATTTTAAGCTCTCTGATGTAAAAATATTTTGAATGTGAACTTTCCTTATAAAAAATAGTAATAAGTCTGTATTGTAATGATGGTCTCACAACTACATGTTCGCATGAATAACTGAACATACTGTAAATGGAAACATTATAATGCTATAGATGAGATGTATTGGGTATAAGATGAGACATGTCTCAACCTACTTAAGGTCACAAAAAGAGCCCTAAGCTACAAAGATGTCAGAAAAAACCTAGCTTAAAACATGCTTTATACTGTCAACACACAATGTCCCACAAGAACCTCAGAATATACATTACATCAATCACTTATTATATTAAACTGCGGAAGTATTCAATTTTGGACATCTTTTCCATCAACAAGAGCAGAGGTGGGATTTGTCTTTGACATGGTCCAGTCCAATAGTTTTTCTGTGCTGTGAATATCAAAGTAAATGGTCCAGCAAGAGGGTGAGACAGACAGGTATGGCAATAACGTATAACACAAACACATGGCTTCTATTACACGAAGAGCAGAGCTGAGGAGGACCCACAGACAGATGGCAGCTTCAACCATGTGAATTTGCAATTAGCGGTACTGAGTGGTGAGTTCAAAGGCTACCGTCTGGAAAGGTGTGGGATTCTCTGGAAATAAGGAACAGTCTGTGGTAAAATCCTACTAGTAGCTCAAAAACTACGACTATAGTGCTTGCGACCACCCAAACTCCATAGAAAAACCTTCTACAATGACTTTATATACCATTTTGTGTAAATAAATGAATTTGTTAAATCAGAAATAAAACATACACACACAAAATAACAATTACTGTTTTAAAGTTACAAAAGTAACTTAAAGTCTGAGTTTGGCTGAAGAATTAAATATTAAAGATTAACTATTAGTGAGCATTAAATGATGGTAAAAGTCACCTAAATGTGAAGATTTATATTTCTATTAATTATTGTACACAACAGTAATTTTCTTTTTTGATAACACCAAGGGGGACCAAGTTGATTATTAACTAGCATTTTGACTGTTTATAAGTACGTATTAGTAATGCCTCATGCATGACTATATTCTACATTAATCTCCCTTAAAGATAATAGAGAATGTGTTTACTATTAACTAATCCTAAAAAATTATTTATATTAAAAAAATGAATACTTAAATTCTGCAAGAATGCATTCTGCTGATAAAAATAATGATTTCTGGAAAATACTCTGGAAGGTATAAATAACAATTTAGAAGAAAATGACTTTCCCCCCCCTAATAATTACTGTATAAAAAAATTATTGCAGCTCTAGTGCAAGAATGTTAATCCAATATTTCATTCATTCATCATTGATGCTTGAGAGCCAAGCCTAAAATGTGAATGTAGTTATTAAATTTTTTTTTTGTATTGTTTACATGTTAAAATGTACCTTTGGTAAAGTGATGCACCTGTGTTCCACATGACTTCTATGAATGAACGATCACTGTCTAACATTATATCTGTTTGGTCTTCAGAAACATCAGGCCTCCCAGGATATATAATTCCATTAAACACAGCCAAGTGTACATTGTGGATTTATAGTCTTAAACAGCATTCTGGGGTTCAGACCTTCAAACAGATGATATTTTGAGTAAAATACATAATAAAACCACCAGTCCGGGGACCAGCAGAGGTTAAGAAGCATATGAACTCTCCAAAACACACAAAGTCAGTCATTCGTTTCTATTCACATGTTCTTTACCACGAAGAGCACACAATACATGTGGAAACTCATGCTGCTATTCTCAGACTCCGCTAGAACCGCAAACTGGCAGGATGAAGTTGTGATTTCAGGAAACTTTAACATTGTGCACGTTGCAGTGTCTTTAGATCTTAGCTGTCCATATAAAACGGTCGCGTTAGCTCTTCACTTGATTGCTCGTGTATTTAATTGTAAACTCTGAGCTGATGAGACTCAAAATAGCACAAATATGCCTTTGTTCCACTCAGATCCAATGCCAAAGGACTCTTTTAAAGACATTTTCATCTATAGCCATACATGTACATCTTAAGCCAAAACAAACACACAAAAAGGAAATTGCTAGGGTCTATATTTCAGGGTAATTTGCAGTTATTTACAGAAAAAAATCACTTCCAGCACCTCCTGAAGCATATCTGAAAAGCAGTTTCAGAGCATGTGGAGGAAAAAGGCTGCTCAGTTTCAACAGCGTCTCAAATCAAGGTAAATAGCTAGTAAAATTAAACCATTTTTCGAGCATCGTTCCAGTTATTGACAAATGCTCTGCCATTCAAGTGTTACTCTTGGCTATTCTTCTTAATGTGTTGTTCAATCTCCAAGCACAAAATGTCTGTTGATGAAGGTCATCTGGTCATGTCTGATTTCCAGAGAAAACTGACTGTATCCGAAATCAAACACAGCTGCCTTTTTGCTTTGTTAATCACTGACCTACCAGAAGCTTCTGAACAAACTGCAACGCTTATTTAAATGGAATCATCTATTTCATTTAATGAATAACTATAAATTAATGTAATCCACTCAATTGGATGTCATTTGAAAAGTATATGAACCAAAAACAGATCAACGTATATATGTGAATAAAAATGCAAATTAAATCTGTTCATCATATAAAGCAAAAATATCTCTTCAGCAAACTTGGACTAAACCACAAACTTATTTATTATCCCTTTATAAACTTTTTGAAGAGTCAAAGATTTGGTTAAACAGGCTTTCAATTCACATGAATCCCTCAGATTTAAAATGAACAAAAGTCTCATGTCTTTGGAACTCTAAATGATGAAAGAATTTTCATTTTGGGGTGAACTAATGCTCTAGATCTTAAATGAATCCTGGATTTCTATAGACTAGACTCTGCTAGACTGTTAAACCCTGCTTTCACAGCTAATATATTAAGATAGTGATTGTGAAAGCAGAATTCAGCAGTCTACAGATGATTATACTATTGTATTCTCAGGAAATTGATGTTAAGGTCTGATTTCAACACACAATCTCAATGTTTCTACTAAGCAAACTACAGTAAACAACACATCAGTGATAATGCTTAGGTCCACAGGGTTCACAGATGGTATCATCCGTCATATGCATTTCCAAGAAATGTGTTTTCCTGTCTTCAGAACAGTGTTAAGCCATTTCAGACTTTTCTCATATGAAGCAAGAGATAGCAATGACATATGATGACGTGTGCAGGTGTTGTAGTGGTGTTCCATTTCTTAGGGGTAAACTTTGAAGCCCTTCCTCTTCACACTCTGTCTCAAGGGCCAAAGGGAAGGGGAAAAAAGAATTGGGATTGGGTCTTAGTGTTACCATGCCTATCCATTTAAAAAGCACCTGTTGTGAGTCTGTAGATCTTTTTGGCCTCTCTAGTCATGTTACGCAAAATGACACAGGACAGACAAAAGTAAAAAGTTCAAAAACACTTGCCAAGAGAAGATACTAATTATGAGATCACTGGCACACCGTCAGCACAACATGGTGTTATTTTCATAGACAAGTTGTGGAGGAACACGGCTAATAAGAAAATGATGCAGAACCTAGGCAAAATGTCTTTAAGAACCCTCTGCCAATGGAGGAAACCAATTTTATATAACCTAAGTTTTAGCAGGAACATGCAGATAAACTCACAGCAGAACGTTTTGTTCGCACATGAAAGTGAAATTGGAAGGGGAAAACAAAATCTGATATTTTTCATTGCTTTTTAATTTTCATATCTGACTCCAATCCAGACCATCTGCTCCTTTTTTATATCATTAGATCCATTACATAGTAGCAGGAAAAGGAGGGTGGGAGAGGAGAAAGCATTTTACTTCATCCACATGCTCCACTATTTTGATTTTGATCGGATCACACCAGGAGTGTTGAAAAGGACACATTCCAGCAGATATCACCAAGGGTGAACTGAAGAGCCGCTCTCTGCGATTAGTCCGAGGCCTTCTGTTATTAACTTTATCTGTGCCGGAGCTGCCACTGAAATATTTTGCTCACAATACCCTCGGGGATAATTCTGCGATAGCATCTGGACCTAATTAACCCTGCAGTGAGTGCGGTCACATTAGAGGCTTGAGTGACGCAGCTTTCAAGGCAACATAAATGTGGCTTCTGGCTCAGGTTGCAACGACTGTGTTCGAAATACAACAGAGATCAAAATCTTGTCAATCAGTTCTGTAACACTTTCCAAACGAGAACGAGTTTCATCTGTAGGACACTTGAACCTGCGACAATCAAAACAGACAGTAGGTCAGTCTGTATTTTTAGACATGACCTTCTTGTTTATTTAAAAAAAGCACATCCAACTGTTTTAAAGCGGGATGCTGTAGTATCCAAGCACAACAGCTCAACGGAGACAGATAATCATGCAGAAAAATTACTCCGCTTCTGAAAAATCATCTCAAAGTCACGTTTTTCTGCATGTCAGAGTTCTTGCCTAATAGGACGAACAGGTCATGAACTGCCTTCAAGGCCCATGTGCCTAAACCATGACCTTTTTCTTTGTCTATTTGGCATAGACTATAGTACAACATGTACATTTGGTCTTTAGTTATTAGTCCTGTTAAAAAGTGTTGGTTTAGGTAACAGATTTCACCTCACAAGCCAAAGGCAAAAATAATAGCCAGACTTTATGAATGCAAAAACAGCTTTTTGACTACTTTTGTTTTTCAGACCAGAGACTTGTCATTTGATTTTAGTTCAGTCAGATGTACCAGCAAACTGCACTCAAACTCTTTTGATCTTGTTTTATCTAATGTAAGAGTCTGCAATAATGCTGTTTGACCAGACTGTAATCCACTCCAATAGAAGATGACACCAATTTTAAAAACTGCAGCAACAAAAAATGCTGTTGTGATTGCTAAATGGTGAATAAAAACAGCTTATTGTGTAGCAAATATTAGACTGTATTGTTCAAAATATTATATAACAGTAACACAATTGCAATATTTATATATTAAATAATTTTCACATTTTCATCTGAATGATTATGTTGTTTTATTTACTGGTTAGAATATTTATAACTTAGTTTTGCATGAACTGAATAATTAATCAAAGCCTACTTTTTGTTTGATAAATAAATTTATCTAAAAAACACTCAACATACATTTCTTAATATTATCAATGCTGAAAATTATTATGCTGCTTAATTTTGTTGAGATATATACATTTGATTTATAGTTTTATTGACAAATTAAAAGTTTGAAAAGAAAAAAACACAAATTCTACGTCTTGTAAATTTTGATCAGTTTGAGTTCTTCCTTGCAGAATATTTTTAAATAAATATATAATATGCTGATATAAAATATGACCCCAAACTTTTGAAAAGCACAGCATATCGCTACATTTTATCATTTGCAGTATAAATTAAAAGAATTAACATGATATTTCTTTTGTATTATGAACAAACATTAATTAACAACAAACAACAATATTCTTACAAATGCCCTTTAACCTACTGTGCAATAAATCTTGCAAATGCTGACATGTTAGTTCATACCTCAAAATGATCTGTACCGTATTATAACATGTTACCCATGACCCTTAGATCCTAACTCTATAATAATCCCTTTAATTGTGAATATTTTCTTATAACACCACAGGAAAATTGGGGTGTGGTAAAAGCACTGGCAAATTTGGCCAACATCTCGCAAAGCTGAAATCCTCTGTGGCATTCAGGTCTGAACACATCTGTACAAGCTGCTAAAGATTTTTGCTGTTACTTTACATATAGCCCGAAAGCATACTTGGCTTATTACAATAAAAGTGCGCGAAGGTGTGGTTTTAACACAGTACAGCGAATTATGTCACAGGCCTCATCAGTAATGCTGGGAAAACTGTCAAGGAGAAGTTTAGGATAAAAGGTGTACCTTATTTTACAGGCCTATACACAGAACCTGTGACAACTCAATTCCAAAGAAAGGACCAGGGATTCTTAAGAAAATTCTTATTTCCTTGCATGAAGTGCTGTCTAAAGCACCTGTACTTTAATATACTAGTTTATTTAAAGTTTAAAAAAGTCTTTCAGCAGCTCCAGTAGTTCTGAGTCTTGACTATGAGAAAAGTGTCTGAGGATTCTGTTAACATATTTAGCAGTATAGAGTATTGCAGACAATCAGACATGTTTGTTGAGTTTGCAAAAGCATGAAAGTTAATCAGAATCCATTCAATGCAACAGGGTTCATTTAGTGTGAGCTCTGCACTTTTTTCTTATATTGATTCGTTGTAACCAATAACACATAAGTCCAATGTAAATAAGAGATTTGCTGAACAGTGCAGACATACTGTATGCTGTGCTGTGGCTAACGGGATTATAAATGGGCTTCGTTGGTTATAAAGGTAATGCTTTTTGCTCACTTGCTGAGATTGAATCACCTTGTGTTAATCTGCATTTTGAAGTATCATATGATAAACAAGTGACAGAAATCACATTTTTGGAATAAAAATACCTTAATTTGCAATAAAAAGTTTTACACTCAATTGAGGTGGTTTGGGCTGTAAAAAGAGTTAATGCAAATAATGGGGGATGTAAATGTATTTGCTGAATAAACTCTGATGTAGCAAACCCACATGAATGTCTGTTTTCATTATGTTTGCCTTGTTCGGTGTTGGTTTCTAGGTTTCCAATACAACAGTTAGTCACTTTTACAACTTTATGAAAAAAAATAAAAAATCTTTTTATGTACACTTTGAAAAGTTCACTTCAAGTTAAGATGGAAACCCAAGTTATTTAGGATTTGTTCTGCAAATGCATCTACTTTGTGTATCTAATATGCAACAAAGTCGACAGATGTAGGAAAGAAAATCTGGTGACCATCAAATATTGAAAGCAATGAATAAAAGGGAAAATAATGACAAAAATAATAAAATATTAATTTTTCTTGCTGCAAGTTCACAGTTCAAAGTTTTAGGAGTAACACTCGTATTACAATGTACAGCTGAATCTGAAAGCGTGATGGATAATCATTGCAAGGCGCGATAAAACAAAGGTATTCTACAACAGATTTAGGTCACGTGGAACTCCTACTTTCATTTTTGTTTCGAAAAAGTGTTATTATGCCTTCGGCAGTCAATAAGAATGTAGATAAATAAGCACAGAGAATGCAAACAAGTCAGCAGATTCCATCTGGTCCTACTTTTAAAACGATACTTTTTATTAATTGATTTTAGAAATATTGACTCCTTCTGAATTCATGCAGATAAGGGTTCGTGCCTTGATAAAACAGACCATGGATCATAGTCTGTTTTGCTCTCGTGTTCCTGTGCACCATAGACAACAAAAGTGGCACGTGTTTGCCCAAAAACTCCAAATCTCCTTAACTGTGTGCAGGAGAGTGTGACTCGGAGTGTTTGGTGTTGTCCAATGCCCTCTTGAGCACATCTTTGGAACATCTGGAATGTCGGGCACACGGGAAATTCCTTGGAATTAAAAAAAGATGTTCTAACTTTCACAGTCAATATTAAAAACACTACAAGGATAATAGGATGTTTCTTAGCATTTATGGATTCTGAACATCTGTTTGGTCAGCATTTTATAAACTATTATTAAAATTTTGTCCATGTCTTTAAAAAAATTGTCTCTGTAAAGTTCATGTTACTTTGATAGAAACTGATATGTCATTTTATATCAGCCTGGCGGTGAGAAGAACTGATAAAATCACTATCAAAATCAGTGCAATAACAAGGCTACAGAGCTGTGACTAAAGGAACATGACAGGGCAGCCCAACATCTGAAACCTGACAACCCTGTCCTCCCCTTCTCATACCTGAGCCTGCACAGGTTGTAAAAAGACTTTTAAAAAAGTTGAGACAATTACATTTTTGTCCTAATTAAAATCTCATTCCTCACATAACTGACCCCGATTGAAGAGAAGTCTGAACAGCCACAGTATCTGCAGCCAGTTGAATCTCCTTATGCAAGTTAGCACCTGGATCTGACTGGCTCATGTTGAGCTCTTTTTCGTGTCTACTTAGGCTTGGATGGACAAATACAGACCAAATAATGTCAGAATTCCTGCCTTAGTGATTATCCCCGTAAACACAGGTGGTTTGCCTGAAACTGAAAATTCGCTGTTAATTTACTCTCTCTCAGGCTATCCAAAATGCAGGACAGTCATTTTCCTTCAGCAAAACATTCAAGAATATTTTCAGCTAAAATGTGGTCCTTGGAGCTACCGACACTTGGGAGAGTCAAAAAACATATACTGTATAAATATAATGAATACCTGTGGTTCTTGATGATACACCAAGGCCTGATGAAGCAAAAAAATCATTTGAGTGTGTGTGTGTGTGTGTGTGTGTGTGTGTGTGTGTGTGTGTGTGTGTGTGTGTGTCACCTGGCGCCGCTGCCGCTGCATGAACTCTGCGCTGGACAGAAACAGCGGCAGCCACTGAGTTTCCAGACGACTGTGAAGAAGAGCCTGAAGCTCAGAGAGAGCAGACAGAGACACCAGCTGCAGACCAGCACACACCTGCAGGA
>CAIGQW010015581.1:7805147-7817283 GCA_903798125.1 Danio choprae | reverse complement strand
AGTCATTTTAAATCAAGACTTCTTTCAAAAACCTTCCAAAAAAAAAAAGAAACATACTGACCCCAAACCTTTAAACTGTAGTGTTTTAGTAAACTTTTCAGAAAGTTTACAAAAATGTAAGCTTTAAGTATGAATACCATTCATTCATTCATTCATTTTCATTTCGGCTTAGTCCCTTTATTAATCTGGGGTCGCCACAGCGGAATGAACCGCCAACTTATCCAGCATATGTTTTACGCAGCGGATGCCCTTCCAGCCGCAACCCATCTCTGGGAAACATCCATACACACTCATTCACACTCATACAATATGGACAATTTAGCTTACCCAATTCACCTGTACCGCATGTCTTTGGACTTGTGGGGGAAACCGGAGCACCCGGAGGAAACCCACGCCAACACAGGGAGAACATGCAAACTCCACACAGAAACGCCAACTGACCCAGCCGAGGCTCGAACCAGCGACCTTCTTGCTGTGAGGCGAACATGCTATCCACTGCGCAACTGTGAGGCCCGTATGAATACCAACAAAGCCTAAAACTAATTTAAACTAGTCTGACTTTTTTTTTTAAATCAGGTACACTTGATACACTTGATCAGGTAAACATGCTCTTTTACCAAAACCTAAGACTCAAAACCCTAAAAGCATGTGGTCAGTAGTACGCATGGCCTCCAGATGAGAGCATTTCTGTGAAATAGTGAGGGGGTCTGATGTTTCATAACCGACATCCACCCCACCTGACTAGCAATGTTCCCTTTGACTGCTATTTCCAGCACACTCCCTGACCTCCTTCCAACAGCTGGAAGTTGACTCACCTGCAGTTGAGGGAGGTATATTTTGGAAGGCAGGTGGGAAGGAGGGAATTCCCAGCAACTTTATGAAGATACAAAACACCAACACCAAAGTTATCATCTAGCTCACACGGTAAATTCACCTTTGGATGAGGACGAACACAGATGGCAGACATTCCTGAGATTCCTATCCATGCCACTAGATACAGTTCCAGTTTCCAAACCCCATATTATTTTTTGCTTGTCTTGGCGATTTCTCTCTAAACACTCAAGTATCTTCTGGGATATCTATTTTGTGTTTGTTCACACTGCTGCTTTTTTTTAATCTGTGCATTTGTATGCAAAACGCACGTAACAATAGAAGCTCTCACTTGAAAAGACATATGTGGACCACATGTGCCGCTTTTAAATCACAGCTTGTGATTCTCAACTACTCTCCACTCTCTAATCACTTCCTAAACAAGCTCAAACAGAGATCTGGCTGTTAATGTTATCTAAATATTAGTCTTCTCCTAAACAGACCACGCTCTCCAGCAAGCCATTCACATTAGTTGTAAAAAGGAAACGTTTACTGTAAGTCTGCGCCTTGGGTTTTGTAAGGCAAAAGGCCGGAAAGTCAAACATGATGACTATGATGCTCTTGACTCAAAAATAAAAACAGCATCATCATTAACATGCTGTCATGTAGTTCCAAAACCCACGGTCCTATTTCTGTCTGCAATTATTCATTTCTTGTTTGGGAAATACACGTTTTTATGAACTATTCATGAAAGTAAAAGAAGAGCATATACTGTACTGTACATTTTATAGTAACACTTTACTTGAAGGAGGTGTTCATAAGACTCCTCATAAGATCTTTATAATCATGACATGACACATGTTAATTCATAAGGAGATTCACTCATTCATTGGCTCAGTTATGTCAAGTTATCATGACAAAGATTATAAAGATTATTTTAATTTGGTTGATGATCTGAAACATTAAAGGGTGGCAAACATGCAAAAAAAAAAAAAAAAAGAAATTTGTAAGGGGGCAAACGCTTTTTCATACCACTGTACATCACAACCTGTCTTTGTCATGATAACCTGACATTACAGAGACCACATAACTTGTCATAAATATGTCATAAACATGACTGTCATGAGGCAATTATAATTGTATCATGAATTTTAACAGCTTCATTATTATTTTTCTTGACCTTAACTACAGTGGTACAAATTAAGTTTGTTGTGAAAATGTCATCAAATGTCATTAAATATTAATGATGCTGTTGTAAAAAAAATTACAGCATACTGACACTTTTAATGACAAAGTCAGTTTGTTCCACTGAAAAAATATATCTCAAAGATTTCTCACCAAGACATCGCAAACAATGTCATCTTTTCATTTAAAAGGACCTAACTGAGTGAATGACACTTAATGACAGTTGTCATAAGCATGCATCAAATCTCCTTCATATTAATGGCATGTCATGTCATGATTATAAAAGTGTCGTGAATGCCCCATTCAAATAAAGTGCTATCCATTTTATTAAATATGCCCTTAAAAAAATAGGATCATGCATTTGGAATGACGTGTTTTCATTTTTTCTGAACTGTTAAAAATCACAGCAGAATTCGTTAAGCTTAAAATATTTCCTGTGAGATTTCTGAAATCAGCTTTGGTTGTCCTGACTGTGCAACACACTTCCTTGCATAGCTAGAGTAGGATAATTAAATACTTTGGGTGTGAATGGCAGGTTCAGATGCCATTATGTGTACCTAGCAGTCTGAAAAACAACATTTAGTGACCAGGACTTGTAAAAATCACAGCAGTTAGCAAAATAGCAACAACAATTCTTGATTTAATTCATTAGTAAGTAGGTACAAGACATTTGCATAAGCAACTGATACTTGTCTCTCCATTGTCTTGATAACAACATTAAAACGCTCTTTATTTCTTGACTTGAAGGGGTTATTTGGACCGCACAACAGAAACAGAACACATGTTTTTAAAAAGTTCTTTCACTCACATGCATTTACCTGCACAAAGGAGAAGCTGATTACAAACCAAAATACAACCATTCAGTCCTTTTTGTCCTCTGCCCAGGTAAGAAGGCTCTAATAGATGGTTTAAGGAGCACGGTGTCCCTGTGCTTAATTGGCCAGCAAACTCACCAGACCTAAAACTCACAGAGAATCTATAGGGTATTGTGAAGATACAAGATGTGAGACACCAGCTGGGGCTTGGTCTTTTTGCATTTACAATTGGTCCTTGCATTTCATTCTTTATTCGAAAATTTAAGCTATATTCAAGCTACCATTAGTACAATTAGATATTTCTTTAAGGTGACTTTAAAGGGGTAGTCCACTACGATATCATATTTTAAACTTTAGTTGTTGTGTAATGTAGCTGTGTGAACATAAACAACATCTCTGAATGTAATATGCTCAAAGTTCAATGCAAAGGGAGACATAGGCTTTTAGAGAGTTATAGCTTAGCAAAGCCTACAGCGAATGAAATTTGAGGACTACAAAAAAATACTTCCGGGATAGTGAGATCACAACGGCTTCCATTACGTGGACATGCCATTAATAAAAACTCCTCCAACCAATGAAGCTGTGGATTGTGAGCCACCACCTGTAAGTATTTTTATTTAAAATTGATCAACTACAGGCACAGTTTCTAGCGTTAACAGTATGTTGTAGCGAGGACATAAACAAGGATGTAAACAACGGGAAATGCTGTTTGGTACCACTAACAATTTAGTTACAAATTCATATTTATCAGTCAAACCGCTGAAAACACCCACAATCTTCACCAGTGTGTGCAGTGTCTCTCTATGCATGTTTCTCTATGCGCTTTATGTGTATTCTACATAACTAAATGACCAACAGAGTAGCTGTATATAATCAAAGTAAGATATATGAAAAAATAACGTGATTTTCTACAAGTGAAGCATGAGCACACATTGCTTTGCAGCTTATAAACACAACCAAGCCTTAAAATACACTGTGGACCACCCCTTTAAACATTTTGTCCAGAGACTACAGATGAAAAATAGCCTTTGACTAATTCTGGTACATATACATAAATGTTTTTTTTAATGTGCATGTTAGCCAAACAAATAAAATACAGCAAAAGTCATTAAAATACTGCTAAGTATCGTGGAAAAAATGTAGGTGATTTAAAGGAGCCACAGAGAGGACAAAGTGAGCAGATATTAAAGGATGACCCTTGCATTCAACGTAAAGCGGGTAAGAACCAGGAACAAGACAGCTATTTCTCCCACAAATATGCCCAGATGGTGCACATGTGCATGTGTTGTGCTTCTTGATTAAGTGTCCAACCAGAAACGCTCTGGAACTGTCTGGGGTATTTTATTGCCCAGTGACAAAATCTAAGTGAAAATTGCAGATGTTAGAAACCAAAGAGGAAATTGTTAATATGTGCAGGAATTTTATACAATGGAATTTTATTGTCGAAAGTTATTAAGTGCTTGCATAAAATAGAGCTCTCTGCAGGCTCCTCAGATTAAGTACACGCGATTATTTCTAGTGTTATTAAACAATTGGATTTTATAAGCCAACGATCACCACTGAAACGCCAGTTTGGCGGATGGTGACAGAACGAGACGGAGAAGGAGAAATATTACAAAACGGATTTATTGAACACTTACGGGGAACAGATACTGGATGCGGGAAGACAGGACGAGACAACCACACGAACCAAAATACCGGACAACAATGGACACAGATGAAAGGGTATAAATGGATGACAGATTGATTAAACTGATGACACAGAAGGGATGAACACAGGTGGAACAGATTAACAATGACGGTGGCGGGAGAAAGACAAAAGGCACGTGACAACAACAAACGATGACGCGGATGAACACTGACAACCACAGTGTATTTCCTAATAATTTTATAAAATAAAAGCATAATGTTCAGCTTCATTCAGTCATGGGTGTTCGTAGCATTGCATCATAGCACTTGTGATATGTTTTTGCTTCTCAAAGATTTATATTACATTGCATATAAATATCATTCCTATAAAATCTAAATGAAAGTTTCATGGATTTTATTATGAATATATTTACTTTAAAATCCTCTATAAACCAGTACGCTCCTGATCAATGGCAAAATGTGCATTTAGAAGATACAGTATATGCATTCAAAACTGCAGTCTCTCTTTTCTGATAATATATATATATATATATATTAATGGATAACACTTATGTTTATAAGTATCAGTTCTCACTATTAACTACAGGTTTATTAGTTGGTTATATTATTAAGATATTGGCTGTTTATTAGTTCTCATAAAGTATGCTCTTACTCTAACTTTAATCCTACCCAATACCTAGACATATCTACTACATTAATAACTATAAATAAGCAGCAAATTGGGAGTTTATTGAGCTAAAAGTCATAGTTAATGGTTTGTTAATAGCGAGAATTGCACCTTAAAATGAAGTGACCGATCAATCACTCTGCACTTCAGCTTCTTGTCAGACTTTATCCAATCAAACGTTCTCTAGAATGACATGAAGGTGTGAGTGACAGAATGTGAACTGATTGTTGTTGTCGTTGTTTTTGAGAAAAATATTGTTAGTGATGTCAATTCTTTTCTTATCATATCTTGAACTAGATTTTATTCAGTACCATGATCATAAACAAGATATTATGGCTTAAACAAACTGCCATGTATTTAGGTGTCAAAGATTGCAAGTGAGGCACAGACCTTGACTGCTTTTGTGCCTGGAAACCCAAGCAAACATGACCTCTGTGACTCCGCACACTGCAGGAGAGAAGGAAATGGCCCACTGTCCATTTATGACTCCATTAAGGGTCCTGGAGAACGTCCAGATTTCCATATAAAGTGATAATTTGGCCTGTTTCCCTTGCTCCTGCAGACAAGAAAATGAAACTAATTTGTGGCTAAAGAGAGGTTTCATGGAATGGTCTCAATTTGTTACAGCAGTGGCAAGTCTGCAATTACAACCAGGATAGACAATGCCATTATGTAATCCAGAAATCATGCCAGCCAATCATTCCTTAAACCCCAATTTTCAGACTCTGGCACAAGAAAAAAAAGATAAGCAGATCAAAAGAGTTTCATAACAGGCAAACACATCTTAAAGTGCTCCAAAAAGTACAAACCCACAAAAAATTATGCATGTATAATGAGCAACATGCCCTAACTATATATCAGCTGTCTCATGTGGTCTCTTTATGTAAGGGTTGTGTTTCTTTTCTTGTTTGTTTTCCTGGGGAAATGAGGCAGAAGTATTTCTAACTAGATATCACATAGACACAAGATCATATGCTGGTTTTGTTATCACTTGGCAATGAAACACTTGCAAAAGTTTGGCCATTACAAACAATATAGTTAGAAGGACAGAAGCTTATCTGGTCACAGTCTTCCTTACGCAGTTTTTTTTATAGCTAATCTAGGCCCTGTGTGGGTTTTATCATGACACCCTGCATTATGTCACATCATGTTTACATAATAATCACTTAGCAATTCCGTAATATTTACTGCTGGATTGTGAGACCAAGTTTCAAAGTCTTACTTCCAGCTTTTTAATACCATATCAAGAGGATCTGCTTAGAGCATTATCCTTCAGACCAAAAGTATCCAGACATCTACACTGAAAATCCATTCTCAGATGTAATTTAATCTCATAAATAAATGAAGTGATAAAATGTGGCCGGCGTGTAATACTACAAATGAGTGTGTCGAGGAAATAAGTGATGTGCAGCGGCGAATGCGATGAAATACCGCAGTGCGAATAGAGACTTATTATTTGGGATGAGCGTGATAATGGGTCCTTGGGTACATTGTGTGACTGGAGGCATGAGGATATGGAAAAAAGCCAAGATTATGTGCTTGGCAAGGTCAGATTACAAGCAGCAGAAATACTGCCGTAACAGCCTCGGTCAAGAATTACTACAGTCGTAAAAAAAGACTAATTTATTGCTGCTTTGTGTTGTTAAATGAGATGCATTCCACTGATTGGTTTCCTAGCAAGGTCAAAGAAATGCTAAAGATGAACACTGATGGCACCGAAGGCCTGCTTCACACAAACTAGTTTGAGCCTCAGCATGTTTAGTAGAACATGGGTTTTAAACGTCAAGACCAAGTTGTATTTTTTTAGCATAATTCTGTATAAATTATTTTTATATTATATGTGAATTGATATGGGCCACAAAACCAGACACAAGTGCACATTTTGGGGAATTGAGACATATGCATTAAATGAAAGCTGAATGAATAAGCTTTCAACAGATGTTTGGTTTGTTAGAATAGGGTAATATTTGGATGACTATGTAGAAATCTGTATCTGAGGGTTCAAAAAAAATCGAAATATTAAGAAAAATCACATTTAAAACTGATTTTACTAATCAAAAATTACATTTTACATTACAGTAGGTAATTTACAAAATACAATTATGGAACATGATCTTTACTGAATTTACATGATTTTGGCATTGAATTTAATGTTTTTGATTATTTCGATGAATTGTTGTTTATTGTTTTAAAGGATTTCACATTACCTGTGATTTATTTTCAGGATACCGAGCCGTGCACATTCCCGGAAGAAAATGCAGGACTATCGTCAAGGTATTTGTTTTTACTGATCTTTTCTGTGGACCCCCAGGTTCCTAGCAACATTTCAATGGCCCCCAGTTTAAAAAAGCCATACTAGAACATTCATGGGTGGTTAGTTGTCTAAACTCAGCAGAGAACAATGCGCTTCACACTGAACTTCGTGCTCATTATGCTCTGTAGTCTGACTTGAAATAATAGGTTAAGAGTGTTTTTTCTCTATGTCATTTTTGAGATACGTGGATGGTCATCTGTTTTATGTGCGGCATTTTGAAGGCAAGAGACATGTTGGTTTTTTGTACAAAAGATCAATTAAGTGAATGAAAACAAGATCCAGCTGAGTGCACAGCTGAAAAGGGACCCGGTGAAGCTTGCCAATGACATCCACTGGGAATGAACCATTAGACACACAATGCGTGAATGCATTTATGTGCCACAGTGTGATGAATTAGAAAAGGCTGCTAAAGCTAGTATGACTATGACACTATGAGCAAACAAAAAGGACAAAAAGACTAGATTCTTCATAATTCTTTGCACATTTTGTTTCTCCAAGGATGCCCTTGTAATTATTGCATACAATTGTACACGCAGGGAAGACTTCACACTGTTGCCAATGAGTAATTTAGCATTTTTAAGACATATGGTTTTCAAAATAACCACATGTAATCAATAAAAAGCATTGCAAAATCAGGTTTTTAATTATGTTAAAGATCAGTCACGGACAAAATGAGTCATTTGCTTCAGCTCAGCATCTAATTAAATAAAAAGTATGTTTTGACGATAAACCATCCGTCTTTTTATTCATGTAGGGTAAATTACACTTCTCATCTTTATAATCAGGCATTTAATGTTATTGAATAAATCTATGTGTCACTCATTTCATATTTGCTGCAGAGGTCATCTATGATTGTTTACAGAGGTCATCTGTGATTAAATGAGGAATTTCTACAGGATTTTCCATGAATTACAATACAAAATGCTTGATTATGATGAAGCAAACAAAGAAATGAGTTAAACTTTGCAGAATGCCTCATACAACAAACAATGTAAAAAATGCTGGGTTCCACACAGTTCATTCATGTTGTCCCAACACAAGTAGTCTGAATATAAAACTATTAAGTTGTCCCAAAAAACTTTGTTTTGAGTGAAGGACAACACAAAACAAACTCTCCATTATGTTGATGCAGCTCATTTTAGATATGTAGTTTGAACAAGCAGCAAAAATCTCTTTTTTGAGTGAAGGACCTGAATGACATGTCAAAAAAATAATATAAACAGGGATGTCAAAAAAAAGACAAAATTATATAAACATTTTTTATATAAAAACAATGAATTTTCCATTAACTTTTTTGGACATTTTAAGAAAATTTTTAATTAAATTAAAAACTAAATGTAAAAAAATTAATCAAATGTTTAATTTTTAATTATTTGGTGTTTATTACTATGACCCCGTTGACACAGTTTGCCTGACCTAAAGAAACGGAGGAATGCGTGAATGGATATAGTTTTGTCAAGAATGCCAGTGGAGTAAATGATCTCAAGAGTCATTGACAGGGGTCATTAGAGCGACAAGACCTGCTGTCAGTGAAATCTTCTGGGTGACAATATTGAACTCATTGACCAAAAGGCTTTTCAAATGGATTTTAGTATTCTCCATTTGCTGCAGACAAAGCCTTTGGATCCTTGGTTGCAATTGTATATCCAAAAGCTCAGTTCAAACATGCTGTCTTTCATAGGATGCAGATGTAAGCATGAGAACAGTGTGGTGGAATTATTCACTAAAACCGATGCCTATTTTGGATTAAATCTTCAGGAAGACCCCTCATGGACAGACACAATGCTCCAGCTGTGCTCTCGCTCTCAAAGGGTGGGACCACTTTTTTTTCATCAAAATGTCTTTAATAAAGCTGATGAAAGCTCGGCTGCCCCAAGAATCAACATGTTGAAGGATGCATGCCTTTGGGGGGTGAAAAAATGCTATATCCTTGGTGAAGACATGAATATATTCACCACAACTCAATTGTCTGTTGCTGTGTAGAGACGACGCTCAATGTCCAAAAAAACAACAGTTTGAGCTAAACCTGTCGTGACAGCACATGTGCTTTAAAAACGTTTTCTCACGCATTATTCATTACACCCCTTCCCACAGCTCATCGTTTCCTCTCAGATGCAGCAGGAAGGATAAAAGAAAAAGATAGTTTGACAGGGAGAAACCGCAAGCGAGACAACATTACTCAGCATGAGGGTGTTATTCTTCTGAATCTTTTATCTTGTCTGAGCTCGGGCAGATGTTCAAAAACTAAGCTTTATGGCACAGTTAGTTTATTTCCGCAGTCATATGCACATACAGTATTTAGGCGTATAATCCAAATAGGAATTAGTTTTTTTTTTTTTTTTACATAATTAAAAATGTATTTAATCTGGATTTACAATTGCATTTAGAAACAAATTAAATGATATGCATACCAATATTTGTGTTTGGTTATTCGTTAATGACATCAGGTAATGGCATGCACTGATTTATTATTTCATTTTGTATAGTGAAGGGAAATAACATATAGACAGATGTTTCTTATCAATGACAGAATATTGACCTTGTTCTTTCACGAAAGAGACGGCACAGCCATTCGAACATTATTGGCAGGATGCCATTGATTTTTAGCCATAAAAAAGCTTGTTAAGCTGCTTGATGTTGTAAACTAGTACTTTCTTATTATATTATTTTTATGTATAGTCAAACCACACTTGTTGCCAGAGGAAGTAGTTTGAGCATTTATTACCGTTTGTAATTCCTAGTCATTTCCTCCACAGGCTAATGAATCAGAATTCCTAAAACAATCATATAAGTGCCTACTTACACAGAATCAGGTCAATACTGTATAAGTTAGAATCATATAGTCTCGATACAGTCACTATAGAAAAAACAACAACTACATTATGAATGTAAAAAGGCCCATTATCTATTGTCAGAGAGTTGTAGCTTTCTGAGCGGGTCACAATGGTGAAACTGCATGACACTAGCAAATGTGAAACTCTGGTTTATGTGAATTTCTATTGGAATAGGACAAGATTTTGCCTGCAAAATTGTGCAGAACCTATGCTAAATGTGACCACACCTTATAATAAATGTATGATCCACAGGAATTATGGGATTGACAAAACACTGAGAGTGCTCAAAAGTTGAGAAATGCTCTACTTTACAAACCGAGGTCAATACACAGAATCAGGTCAACACTGTTAGAGTTAGAATCATATAGTCTCAATACAGTGACCATAGAAAAAACTAAAAACATTGCTCAGTCTACATTATGAATGTACATTATGAATGTAATGTAGAAATGTAATGTCAGAAAAACACTGACAGCAGGAAATCTTTGTGAGATTCAGCTGGTAATGTTTGTCATGGGCATTTTAAAAACAGATTATGAACCCTTTTTTGCATTTTCAGGGTCCTAATAATCAGTAGCAGCCATCATAGTTTTGTAAATGCCTAAAGCATTGAAAGGATTTTTTTCCCCTTCCCACGTGCCACAGTTGTTTTTCTGTGACTTTTCAAAACAGGAATAAAATATTGAGAGACTGATTACGTTGCTCACAAAAGAAAGAAATGAAAGGTTTCTGTAATTTTGCGCCAAGTGTAAACAATTTTACAATAATATTTAGAGAAGGTCCATTGTGCACATTTAGTGCATTATTATATTTTATATATTGTTTCATACTCTATTTCATACTATAAATTAAAAAAGTGCACTATTATATATCAGTCATGTTTTTTTAAATTATTAATATAGCTTAACGAACGTCACTGTGTCGCAGTGGGTAGCATGATCGCCTCACAGCAAAAAGGTCACTGGTTTTGAGCTTCGGCTGGGTCAGTTGGCATTTCTGTGTGGAGTTTGCATGTTCTCCCCGTGTTCACGTGGGTTTCCTCTGAGTGCTCCAGTTTTCCCCACAGTCCAAAGATATGCGGTACAGATGAATTAGGTAAGCTAAATTGTTTGTAGTGTATGTGTGTGAATGAGAATATGTGGGTGTTTCCCAGTGATGGGTTGCGGCTGCGTAAAAACATATGCTGGATAAGTTGGCGGTTCATTCCGCTGTGGTCACCCCTGATTAATAAAGGGACTACGCCGAAAAGAAAATGAATGAATGAATGAATGAATGAATGAATGAATGAATTAATTAATGAATGAATACAGCCTATAACCTTAATCATTTAACAAATTCACTTGAAGTTCTCAACTGTGGGTTTTCTTATCTAATGTCCTTGCTGTGGTCTCCCGGATGTCTCTGTTATGTCAGGTATCTCACAGTGTTAGATCTTCAAGTAACAGTAACCCTTAGTAACGGCATAAATACACCCACACTTTGCAAAAGTCAGATAAATAATATGACTTTCTTCCATTACATGCAGTGTGCAGCCAGAAAGCAACAAAATGCCAAAATATAGACATTGCAGCAATATCAGAAAACAAAGGTCATCTTAATCAAAACCTGCAGATCCTGGAAACACTGCTGATATTGTGCTGGAGAGTAATGCCATATATGACAGTCACATTCCCTTTCTTGGAAACTTGATCTTTCAGCATTCATTTTCAAAGCTATAGACATGCAAAATGTCGACAACATAGTATCAATGACTAATTCAGTCACCATAAGTTTAAACAAATTGTATTTCCTTTAACTTGTTTAAAATGTCTCAATTCAGGTCTCACACACACACACACACACACACACACACACACACACA
>CAIGQW010015581.1:7774940-7804747 GCA_903798125.1 Danio choprae | reverse complement strand
ACACACACACACACACACACACACACACACACACACACACAACAATCTTTCCATTTCTTGAAAAATATTGCTGTTCCATTTCTACACTGCCAACCTGCCAACAAAAAGTGTGGTTTTAATATATGATGTGGCCCTGAATGGATACCAAATGCCACATTTTTTCAATCATCATTCAGCAACTATATTTAAAAAATATGCATATAAAAGGCGTACAAAGCAAAGGTCATTAAAGCAATGATGCAAGCATGTTTTGTCAAGGGTATAGAATTATCAATGAATTATCAATAGGCATAGTCTCTGTGCAAAACTTCAAACACAAACTAGCCCAGGCTCATGAAATGTGCATGTGGTGACATTTTACCAATAAATCAGTACTGTATGTCAATTCTTGCATGTTTTAAACTGAAATTGCTTGTGAGTGTCCCTACTAAGTGGGTTCAGTTTTCTCAGAAATGGATAAACGTGACTTGTACGTGACTTGAGGATTTGTACATTTCCCAGTATTTCATAAATCAAAAGGCTGACAAGTTACTAATATTTTATCACATGCGATAGAAATGCATTTGCTCAAGCAACCATGCCATTTTAGATTGTTATGGCTTTGAGCTATTTGTCCAACTATATGAGACTAATACTCAAAAGTGCCACACTGTACCAGATGAAAAATTGAAAAAGACTTCTACATGTATGTGGAGAAGCCATGCATACTGTATGGAGATTAACAAATCAATTATCTTGATTAACAAATCAATTATTAATACAAACCAATTTCTGTCCACCATTGTTGTTTTGGTTGTCTAGGACTCACGCATGCCTATAGACTGAACAATACACACATTTCTGTAGTTTATCAATAATAATCAAATTTTCAAACCCATATTCCCAATTTTCATGTCCACAAAACAGCATTCTCTTGTAAATGAGCTGGCGAAACATTAACATTTCAGATTTTAGTTGTAAACTGTGTTGTGTGATCACCCCTAAAAGTTTTTTTTACTGCCTCTAGTGTTCACTTCAGCTGAAAACTGCAGCTAGTATATATATGTATAAACACATTATTGATGTTAATAAAATTGCAGTTTAATTTTACCCAATATATTTGATGATGATGAAGTGGTTAGCACTGTCGCCTCACAGCAAGAAGATTGCTGGTTTGAGTCCCGGCTGGACCAGTTGGCATTTCTGTGTGGAGTTTGCATGTTCTCCCCATGTTTGCGTGGGTTTCCTCCGGGTGCTCCGGTTTGCCTCACAGTCCAAAGGCATGCGCTATAGGTGAATTGAAACTAAACTGGCCGTAGTGTATCAGTGTGTGTTTGAATGTGAGAGTACGTGTGTTTCACAGTACTGGGTTGCAGCTGGAAGGGCATCTGCTGCATAAAACAAATGCTGTAATAGTTGGCGGTTCATTCCGCTGTGGTGACCCCTGATTAATAAGTGACTAAGCTGAAGGAAAATGAATGAATAAATAGATGTTTGTCGAGGCTGTGAGTGTAGAATTATGGGTGTTGTCATATGTATTACATCCTAGAGGACGCCTGCAGAAATCATGTTCATGGATGAGCTAAAGTATTCAAAATTACTATCATGGTAGCGTAAAGAAGATCATGCTTGAAAGCTATCAAAACAAGAGTGCTAAAACACATGTTAACGAGAGAATATTGTGATGTCACACAAAAGAAATTTTTTGTTATGCCAGTCAACAGATTTTGTTTTTGTCTTGATCATGTGGGAAAGAAGCAGCGCAGTTTTACCATTATAAACACATTTTAAGGTTCTGTTATAATACTATTCTATGCGGTCTAATAAAACAATTTGGTGTTTAACTGTTTTCTATAAAACCAAAGCGCAAATTTAAGGTTTATTGAGGGCGACACAGGACACGATCTGTTTCACTAGTTAAAATTGCTAATTTCTCTATATTTGAACATTTTCCGGAGCATTTAGGATAATGTAAGTACATATGTTAGCCAAATATTCAACACTGTTCTAGTGGTGAGCAGTTGGCGTTTCTGTGTGGAGTTTGCATGTTCTCCCTGTGTTTGCATGGGTTTCCTCTGGGTGCTCCGGTTTCCCACACAGTCCAAAGGCATGCAGTATAGGTGAACTGGATTAACTAAATTGACCGTAGTGTATGAGTGTGTGATTGTGAGAGTGTATGGGTGTTTGGGATGCGGCTGGAAGGGCATCCGCTGCCTAAAACCAAAATAGTTGGCGGTTAATTCCACTGTGGCAACCCTGAAATATAAAAAGAATGAATGAATGAAAGAACGTTCTAGTGGTTTTTAATGAATTATTAACTCTAACATAGCAACACCTCTTGGAAAAACAAAAGAACACATCACAAGTGTGTACCTGATTAAATTATATCCATGTCTTGGATTACCTAGAACAAAGACGACATCCCTTTTACGCCTAGTCTGTGCAAGACACAAGGACAATTTCTCACTAATAGCGTGGTTGTTGGTGCACAATGACTGGGGCTTGGGATGTCAAGCACGTCTGGGCCGGTTCTTCGAGGTAACAGTTTGCAGGACAGCACAGTTCTGAGTAAGTTTAAACCCAGAGGCTATTACAGAAATGACTCTGAAGCATCCTCCTGCCGAGACAACTAGTTTCCAAACTAGCACTTCTGAAACGTCTCATTGGCTCAGTGAAACAGGATAAATAAAAGTGATGTTCTGTCGGCTGCTCTGTGTTTCGAATGACTCACTGTGGGTGTGTGTGCGCGTGTGTGTGCGTATGTGTGTGTAAATGTCTCCTAGGATATTTTCCTATAGTACGCAACAATGTCAGGAATGTGGGCATGGCAGGTGAACCTCCAATATCCCCAAATAAGGGTGGTGTAGTCATGTTTATTACAGTTGGTACTTTAGGATTGGGATTGGAATGTTTGTGTATGTGTAGGTGGAATGTTCAGTTGTATATCAAGAGGAAATAGAAATTGAACATTTATGCCAACTTGTACAGATAAGCCACAGTTAAATAAAAAATATATATAATTAAATTATTAAAATTATTATATGCATCAAAATTGCTGCGGTCACACTTTGCCATAAGGTTTCATTAGTTAATGTTAGCTAATGTATTTACTAACATGAACTATGAACAGTACTTGTACAGCATTTATTAATCATAGTTCAATATTTACTAATGTATGGTTAACATCCAAATTCATGCTTTTTAACATTAGTTAATGCACCATAGGTTAACATGAACTAACAAGAACAACTGCATTTTCGTGAACTAACGTTAACTAACATAAACAAATACTGTATAAAAAAATTGCTCATTGTTTTTTAGGTTAGTAAATGCATTAACTAACATTAAATAATACAACCTTATTGTAAAGTGTTACCATTGCTGTTTTTAAGATATTTAAATGATTGGTATTCTCTGAAAAAGTAAAGAAGCCTAATGCTCAGATCAGACTGAAGTGGGTAAAAGGCCATTAGAAAACCCTGTCTGGTTTGATGGAGTCAAGTGATGGCGGTCTGGCTTGGTTAATGATAAGATCATTGACAACAGTAGCCTAACGGTGAAAGCCTTTAGGAATGGTGACGGCATGTGGCCTCCTGCCGCTTGGATCAACAAAACTGTGCTTCTGTAGAAAGTATACAGATGTTTCCACTTCTCTGGAAAAGTTAATGCTGCGATAAGTATGTAACTAGCAGATGAGAATTAAACAGATTGCCAGAGTGCAGTGATGTCAAGTCCATTTTTAAATGACACAAGTAAAAAGAACTGGCAAGACTGAATTTTAACTACATCCTGAGAACAGGCTACAAAACCAATGAGGTTAACAAACGTCTGGTCAAAAAAAATGCCAAGATGATACTTTTGTAAATGTCATTTATTTGTGTGACGGCAAAGCTGAATGTTCAGCCATTACTCCACTCTTAAATGTCATGTGATCCGTCAAAAATCATTCAAAAAGAATTATTTTAAATGTTAAATTATTATAAGATGTCATTTATTATATTATATTACATTCTATGCAGAAATAATGATAATGAATGAGTTCAAGTACACAACTCTTATTATCATGGTGGTACAAAACAGAGTGAAGCTGAATCTGAGACCGCTGAAACAGCCGAGCTTTCATTATGCCACAGTCAACCAATTCCGGTTCTTCTAGTCATGATCATGTTCACAAGTAGCAGTGCTGTTTTATTATACTCAATTCATCTTATAATTCTGTTATAATGCTGATCAAGGGTGTATGGGATCATTAGCAAAGTGACATATAGGACACTGTCTGTGAAACTAGTTAAAAATACATATTTCTTTGGATTTGAACATTCTTCTAAACATTTGTCAATGTAGCATACGTCAGCAAAATATACAACAATTCATAACAACCCCCCCCCCTCCTTTAAAAACAAACATTTACCCACTCTACACTTTGACTATAAATTCTACTATCTCTTCACTTTACAAACACCTACCTTACATACCTATGAGCATAAGCATACTTACTTTATGCACATAAACCTGTACTCCCTTTACAATCTACTCAATTTACAAATACAAAACTCATACTCACTTTACAATCTACTCACTTTACAAACTTCAACTTGGTTTATACTTTGCAATCTGCTAATTTTATAATAAAATCTAACTCACTTTACAATTTACAATCTAGTCACTTTATAAACATAAAACTGACTTTATGATTGGCCAACTTCAAGATCTTCCTCAGGCATCCTGTTGGTCAAAAAATGTATATTTAAAGAAATGTTATGCTTATAAATTAAATGTTGCCAAATATTACAAGTTATGAATTCATATGCGATAATATTTGCCCTAGTAAACATCTTTATACTAAATGAATCTACTTGATTCTGCTCATCAGTGGTGCCAATTAAGTTGCTGTGCAATTAACAATGACTAACGTTATGTCACACAAAGTTCTCTACATTGAAGAACCTGATGTTCAGACTGGCCAAATATGGCGTGAATCTTCAGGACTGGAATGGAGTGCTCTCATGCAACCACCGCAAAGTGATTCAGAACACAGTGTGTTTCTTTTTACCGCTAACTAGACGCAGGAATGCAAATTACATTGTGCATGGAAACACATTAAAAAGGAACCTGGCACACCGTAACCTTCTGCTAGAGAGATGATGGAACAAACTCAGAAAACATTCTCTGACATTCAAAGATATTTTGCGATTTGCTGAATACGGGACCTGTAGAAACAAATATCCTTTCATCTGTGAGATCTGGCTCTGCTCTAATGGCTCTGCTCTGATATTACAGTTAAAGGGTGAATTATCGAAGCAGCTGCACAGGTGCTCACGGTCCGTTCTAATCCTACATCTGAAATGCTCCAGCTCTTTTTGGTCTAATTCAAGACCAGTTTAAGGATGAATTACCACATTCAGGTTCAGAATAGTCATACAAAGTAGTCCATGACAAAATATGCAGACTAGACCCTTCTCTTTAGTTACTTAATGATCCTGTGTGGCCTGTTACCTCATGTTGGAGAAGAATTCAGATGAGCATGCCATTCTGCTGATTTAACACTCTTCAATACAGCTTTTCTTGCACATAACTCGCTGAAAGACATAAACAAGATGCTTAAGTGTTTCTGAAGAGTCAACACTGCAAAGCTTGGCTGGCTTCGGCCAGAGAGGTTATTTTGGGTTAGTATGGAAAGGAACTCATGTACGTTAGGTTTTCTTGGAGACTGTTCAAGACCGGACCTAAATTAAAATTCTATATTTTTTTTCTTTAATAATTGTGAATGATCTAACTATTAGCATGTACATACATCTGAGGAGTCATTTATACATCAAAGTTGTTATACACACACATGAGTTCAGGATGAGATGCTTTAATATAAAACACTTATTAAATTGAATTGAATGCAAAAATATATTTTATGGTTTACAATCTGGGTGAAATAATGTAAAAAAAAAAACAGAACAAAACATACTTCTGATATGTAGTAAAAGTAAAATATAGTGAAATATTTTTTTTTTTTAATGCTAAAATGTATTATAGTTTAAATGTCAGCTGATGGGTAAAACCAAGGAGTTTGAAAAAAAGGTAAATATTTAAAAGGTCCCCTGAAATCAAAGTTTAGGTTTTATGGTGTGTTCATATCAATGTTAGTCTTAAGGTTACCTATAAGCTAGTGTGCTCCAAAAATATATTAAATCTGCATTTCAAAATCATCAAACTCAACAAATCTTCTGATCAATCAAATTGTCTCTATTATCTAAAGAGTCGCAATATATATATTATATATAATTTACACATTTATTCTCTCTCTTTTGATATTCTATTTATACATTCAATATTCAGTGTATATGTGTGGTATTAAAAATATAGATATTTTTATAGACAATTAAAGGTATTTAAATACATTGAGGGGTGTCACGGTGGCGCAGTGGGTAGCACGATCGCCTCACAACAAGAAGGTCGCTGGTTCGAGTCTCCGCTAGGTCAGCTGGCATTTCTGTGTAGTGTTTCTGTGTGGTGTTTCGCGTGGGTTTCCTCTGGGTGCTTTGGTTTCCCCCACAGTCCAAAGACATGCAATATAAGTGAATTTTCCGTAGTGTATGAATGAGTGTGTATGGATGCTTCCCAGTGATGGGTTGCAGCTGGAAGGGCATCCGCTGTGTAAAACATATGCTGGATAAGTTGGCGGCTCATTCCACTGTGGCGACCCCAAATTAATAAAGGGACTAAGCCGAAAAGAAAAAAAATGAATGAATGAATGAAAATACATTGAGATTATTTACCAGATTTTGTAATTTTGGTTATTGTTTTTTTTTTTTGTATATCTGCCTCTGAATTCTTAGGTTAACATTTAGAGAAGGAAATATGCATACATGCATATGTATACACACACACAACCTGGAATAGACCTCTTAAAACTCTTTCTAATTCTCTGACAAACAGCCCACTTCACAAAAAGAATTTTACCTGGTGTGTCCAAACTTGCTACCAAATAAGCAAAAAAGTTGGTGAAACAGTGGGAGTGCAAGGTTGGTTTTAAATCTGGAGAAACTGTGATGAGTAATACCAGTACTGAAATCTCCTGCCCCTCCGGCATTTATAGGGCAGTGAGTAGATATTTACTTAGTCATCTTACTCCCTTATCTCCTGGACTTGAGCGTGCCATGACAGATCAGACATCAGCTAGACATCTGATCATTGTTGCTTACAAAAAAGCCCAAAAAGAATTCCAAAAATATGTATAAACTTGAAAATTGGATCATTTTGGAATTTTGTTTGGAGCCATCTCTTTATTTATGATGTTTTACACCAAAAGTAAGCAGCTGTCTCATAACTGGAATATTTTCTCCTTCACCTCTGCAACCGGTCAACTCAAGTTCCACAGAAGTTGTTAACTTGGAGAAGCTTGCGTGCGTCAATAGGAGAAAGTATGGTTTCCATGACCAAGCTGTGGAAGGCATTTAGCTTTTAGAGTTATGTTGCAGACGCTCAGACTGACAGCATCTCTTGAGACCTAGTGCCATATTTGTGAGAACAATAGGCCTGCATGGCCACAGGGCACAGAAAGTAAACACAAAGCAAAGATGGTTGACGCATAACCTCTTGTATCATCAGTTACATCTGTCCAGAGAGTTCTCTGAGGTCAGGTTTCTCCTGACCCTCCAAACAATACAGCCTACCTCCTGTCTGACGTCCACCAGGATCAACCAGGTGGGGGTTAAACTTCAATTAACTCCTCAAGCTGCTCACAAATGAGACACTGTAAAAAGCAAAAGTACACATTTAGTGTCTTAATTATTGTTCCATTACACTGAAAAATCAACAAGGACCAAGGTGGAGATACTTCCGCTCCCAAATCCTTCAAGTCTAAATAGACTGTTTTGAGTAGGAATGGGAAATGGTTGGCTGATCCCTTCTTAATCATCTTAACAGAGTTAGTCAAAGATATAAAAAAACAACAACAGAAAAACACAACATTTCTGTTTCCGAGCCCAAGCCACTTTCAGTTGAGAATAATATATCAACAGCAATTGTTTATTACAATTTACTTATGTTATGCTAAGATTTATAAAATTAAACATGATCACTACAGTCTCCAAGCCCACTGAAAGCTAATATTTTTACAAATTTATAAATGATGATTCACTGTCCAGTATTGCAGCACATATGAATGTACATTCTTAAAAATAAAAGTTATTTATTGGCATTGATGGTTCCATGTATAACCCTAATCCTCCATGGCACTATTTGCATAGGGTTAGGTATACTTAAAAGTATTAGCTATAAGCCAAAATTTGGCCATTTTAGTCCAAGCAATATTGAAATATCCTTACAAGTAAACTGCATTAGTATACGCCATTTGAACTGAACGAAAGCATATAAAATGAAATAAAATAAATTTTAATAAAAGTTGTTTTTTATATATATATTGTACCTGCTGGAATACAAGTGTGAAGATATGAAGACCATACAATGTCAAAAGTCCTAGTTTCAAACATCAACTTTCAAACATCAACAATGCTAGAAATTTTTGTATAATTTATAATTAAATAATAATTTTGTATAATTTATATCTTCTAAACTTTCATTTACTTGTAGTAGCTTTTGTGCTAATACTATGTTTTTGCTGCTGTATTTTTTTTGTTCGCTGTTATATAACCATCATTATTACAATACCATTATTAAACTATGATTAGTGTAGCAAAACGATGATTAATTTGCGGTTACCACGACAAAAAAACATGTTTGGGGGTTTACTTTAAACCATGGTTTTGCTAATTAATTTACATGAGGATATATCATTCTTGATGGTAGATTTTATCTTGACAACATATAAAGTAATACAAATACTCTTTTTAATAATTAAAAAATATATATTAAAATAACAATTAGCTGATTGAACATTAAATCAACATTTATTTACAGAAATCAAATCGTTCAGAGACCGAGGTGCTCAAATAACTACAGATCGGCCTCTAGCGGAGACGCACCTTACTGCAGCAGTTACTTCACAGGCATCCCATCAAGATGCTGTGAATGGCAGATACACAGTACTCATCAAATGAAACACTTTCTTGTAAAATGAGGTGGCCCTTGAACATAAAAACCATTCATTACAGATTGAGTGAAATAAAAATACAATACCTAAAACGAGGAACGGAATAGACCGAATCCTCAGTGACAAGAAATAGCTGGGAATACTGAATGACCAAACAAAAAAGCAGTGCATGGAGACAAAAATAATCAACTAAACGGAAGCAGCGGTCATAAAAAGCAAAAGTATGTTTATGGAATGTGTTGGAATTCGTGCGCTTTTCCTTCGTGTGTAAATCAGACAAACGCTCTGTGAGGTAACGCAAGCTCGTCCCTTTTCCTCTCCAGCATCTGATTGGAGGAGACGCGCGCTCAGGAATGTCATGAAACTATTTAAATAGCACTTTGTTCTCTTTGGAAATAGTTAGATTGACCACTGTAACTACTACAGCAAAGCAACATCGAATGCTGTAGATAGCGACTAAGGAGGAAAATTATTTCTTAAACGACTTTTGATTGACGCATCTTAGGAATTATATCACTTTTCCCTGGATTTGCTGCTGTTTTAAACTCTTGGAAGGTGCGTTTAATTCTGGTTTTATTTTTTAAACCGTTGATTGACCAGACCTGTTTAAGGCTACGTTTTTGCTGATTTTTAAATAACTCTTGATTTTATTTGTGATTTGTGATAGGTAAAAGAATAAGTGATAAAATGAAGTCAACTGCAATCTTTTTGCTACTGATGCTTTGGAACTGCGAGAGCGCGAGAGTCGCAGGTGAGCGATGATATTTGAGCTGGTACCGTTTAGTGTTTGTAATTGGGAGTTCACCAGTCCTGGGGTATAAAGTACAACTAGCTGTTAAATATTAGAAAAATTACTGTTAATCATTTGGTAATTATCCCCAAATAACCTGAGACGTATGGGTTTATTTTGCGTATATTAGAAAACATAGTTTTTACTAAAAAATAAGAAAGTTTACTTTAGGTTTAACATTTATAGTCTGCATTTCTCAAAAATATATATTTCATATAGTCACCATATAGTTCATTTAAAGACAACTTACTAGGCTATGCCTTCAGTAGTCTATGATAGTTTATGATACAAAGTTTAATTTCATAAATAAAAAAGTAGTAGTAAATCACCTCAAAGTTTACTGTACTGTTATTATACTTTTACACTCTAAAAGTGGACCAATTTAGTCAGAATTAGTATTATTTAAATAGTACACATACAAACATACGCTACTTAAGTAGAAGTATTAATACATACCTAGCTGAAATACACTTGTTTTTTGTAAAGGTACAATACTTTATGTGAGCGTATGTGACCGGCCAGTTATATTGAGTTGCTATAGGAAACTATCTTTAATTTTTTTTACATTTTGACAGCTGAATTGACCAATCAGAATCAACTACTCCTAAGAGTCGCGTAACAATTTAAAAACATTCTTTAATGTTTGAAACATTTTAATGAGATTTCTTTAACTTCTGAATTCCCGATAGAGAGTCGAGACGACAACAGTGTTTACGATCTGTTCGAGCTGGTCCAGGTACCGAGGAAAAACCACGGAGTGACCCTGGTGAAAGGCGACGACCCGTACAGCCCCGCCTACAAGATCCTGAACCCCGACCTGATCCCCCCGGTCCCCGAGAGCGCCTTCAGGGACCTAATCGATTCCATTCACGCGGAGAGAGGATTTCTACTGCTGGTTAATTTCAAGCAGTTCAAGCGCACAAGGGGAAGCCTGCTGACAGTGGAGAAGAATGACGGCTCCGGACCCGTGTTTGAAATCGTTTCCAACGGGAAAGCCAACACTCTGGACATTGTTTTTTCCACCGAGAACAAGCAGCAGGTCGTGTCCATTGAGGAAGCGGACTTGGCGGTGGGACAGTGGAAAAACATCACTCTTTTCGTGCAAGAGGACAGAGTTCAGTTCTATGTGGGATGTGAGGAGGTGAACGAGGCAGAGCTCGATGCCTCCATCCACACCATCCTGACTCAGGAGACACCAAGTGTGGCCAACATGAGGATCGGTAAAGGCGCGGTGAAGGACCGGTTCATGGTGAGTGGACTGTTCACTGTATGAACTCTGTTGCATGTTAACAGAAGCGGTGAAAAGCATTAACCACTTGTGGATTTTTAGGGGGTGTTGCAAAACGTGCGCTTTGTATTCGGAACCACGCTGGAAGCCATCCTGAGGAATAAAGGATGCCAAAACTGTAAGTGTAATGCAGAACACATGAGCATGCATCCGTAAGAATAAGGATGAATGCAATATTTTGTGCACATGTTGGTTCGGTTTGCTTTACTTATTAACTTTCAAAATAAATTTATTTTTAATAAAAAAAATGTAAAATTAACTTTTTTCTTGAACTCTTTGGACCTTCACATTACCAATACATCTTTTCTTTTAAGTGCTACAAAATGATCGAGGCAAACAAAAAAGCATCACATCATACATCCAAATGCATTGTCTTCTGTGCCAGTAAATGAATAATAGCAAAATAAGATCAATGCTTTAAGCTCTATTCACTTTTACATTAATTTTTAATTCAACTCTGTTTTTTTCTGTTTTTTAAAAAAATAATCTTTAAACCATCTGAATATCCCTTTCTCTAGCAGCAATTATGACTGATATCATCACCCTTGACAATCCCATAAATGGATCCAGCCCTGCAATCAGGACTGATTACACAGGCCATAAAACAAAAGGTAATCCATTCTTTTCTGTTACAAATAGTATGTATTTAAAGTGCAAATGCAATTATAAACTTTTAAAACTGCATATTTCTCCTTTACAGATCTGCAGATGATTTGTGGCTTTTCATGTGAGGATCTGGCTGCCATGTTCAAGGAGCTGAAAGGTCTTGGTGTAGTGGTGCAAGAGCTGTCCAATGAACTCCGAAAAGTGGTTAGCACAAAGAATATTGCATATATATATTGAACTATATACTGTATATAAAGTTGTATTAATATGCTAAACATTGTTTTTGCAGACAGATGACAAAAACATGCTCATGAATCAAATGGGCATTCGTGCTGGTGTCTGTCTTCACAATGGAATTGAGCACAAAAACAAGGAGGAATGGACAGTGGACGATTGCACAGAGTGCACTTGCCAGGTATGAGCCCAAAACCCTGCTAGACTCAGAGCTACCTGCTCTGTCATTAGGTCACTAATTTGTGTGTCAGCAATGTCACTGTGGGTGTTACAATACCCAGTATTGGTCTAGGCCTTGTCCGCTGTGGCAGACTTAAGCTGGGTGTATCCATTTCCCTAAACTTCCTAGTCTCTAATTAAAAGTGGAAAATTGAGGTAACTAAAGAGAGCACAGTCAACTCAACCAAACCTAATAAACTTTACATGGTTTCTCTGAACTGGCACATCAGATCCACACTATGTTGGAATATTTAAAAGACAGACTTAAACACGACCTCATTATCAATTCTCACAGTGTTCACATTTTCAGTGATTACTATTGTAATGTTAAACATTGTGTTGTGGCATATCCTTTAACAAGTGATTAATGAGAGTCATTGTGTTATCCACAGAATTCTGCAACAGTGTGCCGCAAGATTTCATGTCCCCTAATCCCATGTGCAAATGCCACAGTGCCTGATGGAGAGTGCTGCCCTCGCTGTGGAACACGTAAGTGCAGCTGAACTTCTGCAGAAAAACAATTCACACAATTCAGGTGCATTAGCAAGATTTCTGATTTCATGTGCAAAACGGTTCATTACCCTTTGTCAAAAGAGTTGACATGTACAGTATTACGAACAGCACACAAAAGTCACTCTTAAAACCAAGCTTAAAAAAAGTGAAAGCAGTGTGTACTTTTACCTCTCAAGTAAAACTCTGAATTTCAGCAAAGTTTCAGAAAGCAACAGTAAAATTACCTTTAGAGTAATTGTAACCATTTTATTTTATCCATAAGCTAGTTTATACATTAGATATATAAAAGTGTAGATTATTGCTCAAGTTTTAGGGCCAGAAAGACATTTTTTTAAGAAATAAATGAATACCTTTCACTTAGCAAAGACACATTAAATGAGTACATTTAAACCAACATTAGCTTAGAAGTATCTTGAAAATCTTTTCTGCATTTTATGTATTATCACATAACAATATTAATCAGCATAATGTTTCAACACTGTTGATAAGAAAAGTTTCTTGTGCACCAAATCAACATACGGTATTCAAATGATTTCTGAAGGATGTCTTTACAATATATTAAAACAGAAAAGGTTGTATTTTTGATCAATGAATGTACCCTTGGTTACACAATGGTATGCTAAAGCTTTGCACTCTAAATTATAAAAGTGAAGAGAAATACATTAGTGTCAAATTGAATAAATTGTGAAACAAGCAACATTTTGACTTTGAAAAGCTTTTGTATCGTAAGAGTTGTTGCTACCCAAACATCTACAGCCATTCTAAGACACACAATAGACTTTAACCAGAGTTTAACTAATGAATGGAACACTAGAGCTTTGTGCATCGCCAAATCACTAAATGGCCATAATTGTCTAAATTGGTTAAAGAGAGGTGGAAAATTGGTACCATTTGGCCGAGACTCAAGAAAGCAACAGCCGTCTCCCTACGTCTTGAGGGCTTGCCGTTTAAATGAATATCAGCCTCATGTGTTTGAACTCATGGCATAATCAAGGTTGTTTGCAAATACCATTTCCACATTTGGAGAATGACTCAAAGGTATCCCTGTGCATTAAGTACGCTGACATTTCCCCGACATTCCAACTGCTTGGTTCATGCCAGGGTTCCCTGGAGTGCTCCGTCTCAAGCTGCCCAGGCTAAATTGAGTCCATTAAGGCCCAGTATTAAAAGCTTTTCTCCATTTTGCTGCTTTAGAAAGAAAGAATAGCTCTGTATTGTCTCGCTTTGCTCTCTCGACAGCGAGCGACTCCGCCGAGGATGGTTGGTCCCCCTGGTCTGAATGGACTCATTGTTCAGTGTCCTGTGGAAGGGGCATTCAGCAGCGCGGCCGTTCCTGCGACCGCATCAATAACAACTGTGAGGGCACGTCGGTGCAGACCAGAGACTGCTACCTCCAGGAGTGCGACAAGCGCTGTGAGTGACACCCAGTAACCAATAAGTGTCTAGGCCGTTTCCTAAAGAGTAGAGGAGAAAAGTAAAACGTCTGCATTTTCAACAGTTAAGCAAGATGGCAGCTGGAGTCACTGGTCACCCTGGTCCTCATGTTCGGTCACATGTGGTGCTGGCGTTATTACACGCATCCGTCTCTGTAACTCCCCAACACCTCAAATGGAAGGCAAAGACTGCCAGGGTGAAGGGCGTCAAACTGAGAGGTGTGAGAAATCACCCTGTCCGAGTAAGTAAACATTCAGTGTTTCTTTATTAAAAGCGGGAAGAACATTTGTCTGATTTGCCACTATACACGTTTTTATAGTCAACGGTGGCTGGGGACCATGGTCGCCCTGGGATACTTGCTCTGTTACCTGTAATGGAGGAGTCCAAAACCGTAAGCGTCTTTGCAATAATCCAGTACCCAAACATGGTGGCAAAGAGTGTGTAGGAGATGCAAAGGTCAGCCAGCTTTGCAACAAACAAGCCTGTCCTGTTGGTGAGTTGCAGTGTCACTTAGCCCCATCAGATGTTAGACTCTAGCATGTGTTTTCATGTTAAATGATTCACTTATTTTCATTTCCACAGATGGATGTCTTTCAAGTCCATGCTTTGAAGGGGCCCAGTGTACAAGCTTTCCAGATGGGTCCTGGAAATGTGGAAAATGCCCCACAGGATACACAGGCAATGGAATCAACTGCAAAGATATCAATGAGGTGCAGTGCAATGCTTTTCAGAGATGTGTGCATATATATATTTATTTATTTATTTTTTGACAACTGATAAATGGCCAATATTACAATATATAATATTTTTAACAAAAAAGTATAATTAAAAAAAAGGAAAGAAACAATTCAAGCCCACAATAATTTATGAAAAACAAAATTTTCTCTGTTAACAATACAGTTAACTGGTATTATATTAGTGGTTAGAATTTTAGTGATAATTTAAAAGTAATTTAATTTGGAAAATAGAGGAAATAAATCTGCTTATTATGTCAAATAGTGTTTGATATGTAAATCCAAAACCTACTGAAAAATATTTTTTTATCTCTACTTCTTTTCAATCTTTTATACTTGTGCTATTTAAAATATTATGAACAAAAATGTGTTTTTTTCTCTCCATTACAGTGTAAGGAAGTACCAGATGCCTGCTTTGAATTTAATGGAGTCCACAGATGTGAGAACACAGTGCCAGGCTACAACTGTCTCCCTTGCCCCACTCGTTACACCGGCCCACAGCCGTTCGGTCGTGGAGTGGAGGACGCCGCTGCTAAGAAGCAGGTAAATGAGAGATCACTGAAAGATCACAGATTGCCAGTGCACCTGCTCATCAACCAGTGTGTGCTGACTGACTGATCTCTGCTGCAGGTGTGCACTCCTCGAAATCCCTGCCTCGATGGAAGTCACGACTGCAATAAAAACGCTCGCTGCAACTACCTGGGCCATTTCTCTGACCCCATGTTCCGCTGTGAATGCAAACCTGGCTTTGCTGGAAATGGACACATCTGCGGAGAAGATACCGATCTTGATGGCTGGCCGAATGCTGATCTTGTGTGTGTTGAGAACGCAACCTATCACTGCAAGAAGGTTTGCATATAATGGCTTCATTTGTACAAATCAATTTTGAATAACATCATCGTGGAAGATGGTAATGTTGATGTACGATATGAATGATTTTTGTAGGACAACTGCCCAAATCTTCCCAACTCTGGGCAAGAAGACTATGACAAGGATGGCATTGGTGATGCATGTGACGATGACGACGATGACGATGGCATTCCTGATGACAGGGTAAAATATACATTCATCACAGTCCATAAAAGTGAATATATGTACATTTTGCACCATGTATGAATGAAAAAAAGTCAAGCCGCCCAAATTTTGGCTTGCAGTTTGGAATTCAGGATAAGGTGTGGAAAAAAAGGGATGTGTAAAGTAAACTGAGTTTCTCTTTGAGACAAACCTCAAAAAAAGCACCTTTCTGAAAGGCCTGCAGTGTAACTTGCTAATCCAATATTATGCTTGGTCCAAATCCTAAAATAAGGCTCACTTTTATCGTTGCGCTCCTCTAAATAGACCTACACAGCCACAGCCAAATTACAAGCTAAAACATCTAAAAGTAATAACCTTCGTGTGAGAGGGCCCTGTGGAGAACTGCTTGCTTGACTGTTTTTTTTTTTGCCATGTTTCTTTACCTGAACTGTGGTCTCTTTTAAAATAGGATAACTGCCCACTCGTCTTCAACCCGAGACAGTACGACTATGATCGGGATGACGTGGGCGACCGCTGCGATAACTGTCCTTACAACAGCAACCCAGACCAGACCGACACTGACAACAATGGAGAAGGAGACGCCTGTGCTGTGGACATTGATGGAGATGGTACGAAATTGTGCTCTCTTTTTATAAATACGTTGGTCACTTCTTGACAGTATTTATATTTATTTTGCATGAAGACAAAATGTAGTCACAATTCAACAAATTCGCAAAAATGTTGGGAATCCTGATCTTTTTTCTACTTTACAATTACCAATATTTTATTTATTTATTTATTTATTTTAATTAGAGCTGCTTAATTTGGAGGCAGCACAGCAAATACTACCATAATATAAAAAAAATGATAAAAATACATTACGCAAATGAGAATAAGATAACAAGAATAAGATCAGCCTTTTTGCGATTATGATAGAATATGAGAACAAATATATTTTTTGCATAACAAAAACACTAATCATAAAATTATTAATAAATCAATTTTGTTATCGATATAAAACATTAACTGTGAAATGTAATTTGTAAAAATAGCTTTTTGTAGCTGGTTGCCATGGAAATAAATTAGAAATATTTTGATGGTGACTAGATAAAAAAATAAACTAAATATGTTAAAACTATACTAAAACACACAACCAAATTTCTAAACTTACATTTTTTTTAAAAGAATGACAATTAAAAAAATGAAAAACTTAAGTTACTCAGTTGTATTACAGTAACACAATGCTTTTCTACAGCAAAGCAAAGTATTTCGTTCTTTCAGCCTCAGGGTGAAATGAGTGACCTGGATATTTTTTGACAATAACCCAGACTGTCTTTAGAAATCCACACCTTCACCATTATGCAATTATTTTTGACAGGTATTCTGAACGAGAAAGACAACTGCCCATATCTGTACAACGTCGACCAGAAAGACACTGATCTTGATGGAGTTGGAGACCAGTGTGACAACTGTCCATTGGAACATAACCCAGATCAGGTACGTATATGAGACTTAATAATGAATGACTGAATACTGCAGGTGTTCTCAAACCATTATATAATCAGTTCAGCTGCAGAGCCATTGCAAAAAACCCAGAGGGTAGTCGCAGTCTTTAGTAAGCTATGTATGGGAGGAGTAAATCCTCTTCTCCTTGAAGCTAAAGCCACACAATAAAGCACTAGGAGTCTTTTCAGGGACACTCACTGGTGTTCAGTTAACCCAGAGGATATATGGAGGTAAAGAATGGTTATTAGTGAGGAGAGAGAGATTTGCCGGTGGGTTTATGCATGCCCTGTCGGCACTCAATCCCTGCGGATCACACCTGTGCCATGGTTAACTGAAGAGAAGGAATGCACCCCTCCTTTCTTCATTAGACTCTGAAATGTGAATGTGGTAGTGCCAAGCTTCGGGAACATGAGATTGCTTTCGGAGAAATCCTACACAGATGGGTCAACTAGTACTAAAGCTTTTAAACCTATTATAGTGGCAGTATTTGAATTAACAAGGCTGTAGACATTAGTCAGGTTAGTGTCATATAACGGGCAAAATAAAACTTAAATTATCAGCATTAGCATTATGTATAGCATTATTCTACTCACAGTTCATTCAACTTTAAAAGCAACTTATTAGAATGAACAAATGACTTTAAGTAGACCATGAATAACCCCAAAAACTCAATTCAAGTCTTTCTGCAGCAATATTGTGGACTTGTTGAATATTAATATTCTGTATGGAATACAAGGAGGAAATAATCTGAAGGATATAGTATGGTAGACATATATATGGTAGACATACTGTATATAGAGAAAACTAAGTAAGATGTACAATTGGATTTGTGATTTATATTTATCCATTATGAAAATAACGTTTGTATATGTAAGTTTTTTTTGTTGTTATTTTCTATTTAAATGTAAGGTCCCCAAAGCCATAATTTAAAACACAGTAGCCACATGTGTCAAAAATGTGAATACTGAACCAAAAAAATGTAGATACTTATTCTCTACTTGAACCCCAACAGCTGGACTCTGATTCTGATCGTGTTGGAGACAAGTGTGACAGTAACCAGGATATCGATGAGGACGGTCACCAGAACAACCTGGACAACTGTCCATACATCCCCAATGCCAACCAGGCTGATCACGACAAGGACGGTAAAGGAGATGCCTGCGACTACGATGATGATAATGATGGCATTCCTGACGACAAAGACAACTGCAGACTGGTCTTCAATCCAGATCAACTTGATTCTGATGGTGTGTTTTGCATCTGAATATCCATAACACTTCACATTACACTCCTTAATGTACAGATTTATACTTAGGCGTTTACCTTCCTCCTTTGTAGGTGATGGACGTGGTGATGCCTGTAAAGATGACTTTGACATGGATAATGTTCTGGATATCTACGATGTCTGTCCTGAGAACTTTGATATCAGTGAAACCGACTTCCGCAAGTTCCAGATGGTTCCACTGGATCCCAAGGGCACCTCTCAGATCGATCCCAACTGGGTGGTTCGTCATCAAGGAAAGGAGCTGGTTCAGACGGTCAACTGCGACCCTGGCATTGCTGTTGGTAAGTTAGCGTTAAAGAGTACAATTAAATTTAACCTATGCTACAACAAAAAAAAAATAAATAAAAAAAAAATACTAAATTCATATCATAAATGGGGAAGAAAATCCTGGATAGTACCTTAGCTTGGGAAGAAACATGCATTGTATAATGTATTCATTAACAAACACAAAAATGAAACAAATAATCATAAAAAGTAAATATAACTGGATAAAACATTTTAAATTAATTTTCTATTCCATAAAATTTTTAATTTCAAAGGCATTAAAAAACAAATTATTCATTCATTTTCTTTTCGGCTTAGTCCCTTTATTAATCAGGGGTCGCCACAGCGGAATGAACCGCCAACTTATCCAGCATACGTTTTACGCAGCGAATGCCCTTCCAGTTGCAACTCAGTACTGGGAAACACCCATACACTCTCATTCACACACACACTTATACACTAGAGCCAATTTAGATTACCCAATTTACCTATAGCGCCTCACAGTGGCGCAGTGGGTAGCACGTTCGCCTCACAGCAAGAAGGTCGCTGGTCGCTGGTTCGAGCCTCGCCAGTTGGCGTTTCTGTGTGGAGTTTGCATGTTCTCCCTGTGTTGGCGTGGGTTTCCTCCGGGTGCTCCGGTTTCCCCCACAAGTCCAAAGACATGTGGTATAGGTGAATTGGGTAAGCTAAATTGTCCGTAGTGTATGAGTGTGAATGAGTGTGTATGGATGTTTCCCAGAGATGGGTTGCAGCTGGAAGGGCATCCGCTGCGTAAAACATATGCTGGATAAGTTGGCGGTTCATTCCGCTGTGGCGACCCCAGATTAATAAAGGGACTAAGCCGAAATGAAAATGAATGAATGAATGAATTTACCTATAGCACATGTCTTTGGACTTGTGGGGGAAACCGGAGCACCCGGAGGAAACCCACGCAAACACTAGGAGAATATGCAAACTCCACACAGAAATGCCAACTGACCCAGCCGAGGCTCGAACCAGCGACCTTCTAGTTGTGAGGCGATCGTGCTACCCACTGCGCCACTGTGACGCCCTAAAAAACAAATCATACAGCTAACATTTTAAAAAATGTCAGTAACCATAAAATTCTTACCTGTTTATCTAAAACTCTCTTAAAGGTTTTGATGAGTTCAATTCAGTTGACTTCAGTGGGACATTCTTCATCAACACTGAGAGGGATGACGACTACGCTGGCTTTGTTTTCGGATACCAGTCCAGCTCTCGCTTCTATGTGGTCATGTGGAAGCAGATCACACAGACCTACTGGTCCAGCACACCTACCAAAGCACAGGGTTACTCAGGGCTGTCCATCAAAGTGGTTAATTCCACCACAGGACCTGGGGAGCATCTGAGAAACGCCCTCTGGCACACTGGAGACACACCAGGACAGGTATTGTGTGCTTCAATAGGCTTAAATAGATAGTTCACCAAAACTGAAAATATACTCCTATTTACCCAGCCTCAAGTGATTCCAAAACCTTTATGAGTCTCTGTCTTCTGTTGAACATGAAATAGACATTTTGAAAAAAGCTGGAAACCTGTAACCATTGACTTCCAATAGTAATAAAAACTGTAACAAAATAGTCAATAGTTACAGGTTTTCCAGCTTTATTTAAAATATTTTCTTTATTATTTCTTTATATACAAGTAACGTGTGTGTAAACGATTGTAGAATTTTCAGTTTTGGGTGAACTATCTCTTTAAGGTGAAAATATTAGGTTTGAGAGCCTTCATGTGAATACTAAATTTGATTTGACTTGATTTTTATAGGTACGCACATTATGGCATGACCCAAAGAATGTGGGATGGAAGGACTTTACTGCTTACAGATGGCACCTGACACACAGACCAAGAACTGGACACATAAGGTAATACTATAAAAATCATGAAATCCAAAGCCTTTCATCTAATATATTAAATAAGCTGCAAATAAATCTTGTTATATATCAAAACTACCATTTTCTAGTGTATTTTTTATTACAAATACTGTCTGAAATCATCATACAAGCAAAATATATTAGTCTAAAATGATGTGATGATTAAGTGCTTAAAACATGAAAAATAGCAAACACATTTTATATGTGTATTAGTATTAATTTGATTTGATTAAAGGATATTTTAATGTGCTGACAAAATGTTTCTCTGCATATTTCAGAGTGGTCATGTATGAAGGCAAAAAGATAATGGCGGATTCTGGCAGAATCTACGACAAAACATACGCAGGCGGAAGACTGGGTCTCTTTGTCTTCTCACAAGAGATGGTGTATTTCTCAGACCTCAAATACGAATGCAGAGGTGAGCATCAACATGTTGCACAGACTTCCAAACAAGCACTCACTTACTTATATTTCCGTACTCAACAATAACACTTCCTGTCTTCCTGTTCCTTTTCAGATGCGTAATTGCACAGGCTGGAAGTTTATCAAAGATGCACCTTTCAATATAAATATGTATTCCAAGCAAAGTCCAGGGACAGATTTGATGCTACTTTTTTTCTGCTGTCGCTCGCACACCGGTGGAGTGAGAAAGCAGCTGGTCAACTTCAATGTAATGTCACTGGTTGGGATAGAAACCGATTCCGAATCTGGACTCCTCCACCATAAGCAGGTAGAGCAGAAGAAAGTCTCCCTCGCTTGGCTTATTTGGGAAGACTGAGATCTCTCTGAAAAACCTCATTGGGCTCTGTGTGGGAAAAGCTCCCACCAGACAGCTATGCACTTCAAAACCTTTAGTCTCTCTCTCTCTCTCTCTCTCTCTCTCATGCGCTTTCATGCTCTCTTCATGAGAAAAAGCCAAAATGATGGCTACTTCAGAAAGCAGAAGCCTTTTTTTTAAAAAGATTGATATTGTGTGATATTCAGTGTTTTATTAAAACTGTAAACTGAGAAGCAAAGCAATGAGAATGTTTAAAATATTGAAGCATTTAACAAGTAAAAGATCTGCCAGTCAAAGCAGGTGATTTTTAAAAGGACCAATCTGTCATTTTATTATTATTTTGGCTTAGCAGAAGGTCTGGCAGGGGATAACTCATGATTTAGTGAGCATAGTTTTCTCAGGGCTCGATGGATAAACTAATAATTATTTTGAAATGGCAAAATGAGAGGTTGTAGAGTATGAAGATGAATTGGACAGAGCAAGGTTTAAAGATTCTGCATTACAAGAAACAATAATTTGATTTAACTAAGACATTAAATAACTAAGCACTGCAGTTTCCTTTTCAAATGCTGATTTCTAAGGGAAGCTTAAGTTTTAGACTATTAAATATATGTATATTTATGTAGCACTTACAAAATACTTTGGTTAGACCGTGCTGTGATTTTGCTTCAATAAGCACAGATTTTACCCTCACTATAAGCAAGTTTTTCAATATCATAAAGAAAAGCAAACCGTCGTAATCAAAGCTCTTTCCGATCCAAGTCAAGAAATGTTCATCCATCACTTCCAAAGGAGACGATCTGCTGAGCCGTTTGCCGTTTCTGTAGAGAGAGAGAGATAAAGGAAAACTTTAAAATGTACAAATATTACCTCATTGCTGTTTTGTAATTTGATCAAGCAAAAGCTTTTCTTCCTTTGCTTAAAGAAAACAAATCGGTTGCCTTATTGCTACTGTAGCACAAGTTGTAAATAGTATATAGAACAAACAGCCCAAGGTCACAATGGAAAATAGAGTAAAAATGGGAGTCAACAATGTGTGTATTTTTTTTAAGCAATACATTTTTGCCAGTGCTTCAATGTCCAGTACTTTTTCTTCTCTTTTTTTTAAGTTGATAAATTATTATTTGTTGTCTCTGTTTGTAAGACTGTTTCATATGTGTGTGTAGATAAATGCTATTTAAATAATTTATCATGGAGTGCCACCTAAGGAGGCGTTTCCATCTGTATAAACAGTTTGCACACTGACGTGAGGATGTTTGGTTCTTCATTGTTTGTATCTTTATTGTGTTGTTATTTTTTTGTACAATTAGAGATGCTTGACTGTAAACATTTTTACGTAGTTACACAATTCAAAATGCTATTTTTACAGTATGTATAGCAATTATTTTGGTACATACTTCAGAATAATAAACAGACGATAGACGTCATGAACAAAAAACAGATCTTTATTGCCTTTGCCTGCTTTTTATTACAGCATGTTTGTGTCTCGTGAGATTTTAAGGCTTAGATTCCCTGTGCATTGCACGAAAGGTCAAAGCCATTATAAAACGTTCATCATGGGTCCTGACATGTACTTGAAAGTAAAGGTCTACAAGCCCTAAAGCTTTAACAATTTTAAAAGACACTCAAAATAGAACTTTTAGACCAAGGTCAAGGTTATTTTCGAGTTAAAAGGCTGAGACAGGTCCATTTTCTTGGTCTTTTGCAGACAGACACGCATGTCTTGAGAAGGAATGAGGAATGTTGCAGAAGCGCCTCTCCTCGAGGGTTAATCTGCTAATTCCTCGCTCGCCCGTGGGGAGAGCATGAACCTCCCTGACCCACAGTGTGGCATTCAGGATTTACTCAACCCAGATCTGCTGATTTAGGGCTCCTCTGACAGGTGTGGGTCTGTAAACACATTCATATAACGCTGGCCAGGGATCAGAGAAGATCTCTGGGTAACTGTGGAGATCCACTAAAATCTGGCCACAACATTTGGCCTTTGTGTTACTCGTCCAAAATTCCAACAGACAAAAAGTGTAAGGAGGAGTATGATTCTCCTTCTGAGTCTGTTTTGGTTGCGTTTCCATACTTTCCTATATGGTGGTCAGGACTTCTATTCATATTTATGACTTAAATAAACCTGCAGTAAAAACGATATTGTTGCTATATGAATAGAAGCTGTAAATGTAAATTATTTGAGATACTGTCTGGTTATATATATATATATATATATATATATGAATCTTGAGTTTGTTTTCCAAGGCAGTAAAAACAGTAATACTGCTCTGTTGGACAAAATGAGGTTTTAGTTCCTGTTTTGAATTGTTCTTAAATTTAGTATATGTGATGATTTACAGTGCTCAGCATAATTGAATACACCCCATTTTTTGAAAATGAATATTTTTATCCATTTCTCAGTAAATACAGGCAATGTATTTTGGTGCATTTAAACAAAACAGATTTATTAAACAGATATATTTATTAAAATAATATTTTAGTCACAAAACATATTTAGAAACCCTCAGAATTACAACAAATTTTTAAAAATATTTTGCTTTTCTTTTTTATTTTTATACTTTTTTATTTATTTTTTTTCTATAGCATATAAATTTGGGTGTACTAGTTTTTAGACCGTTATCGTAAGTTATTTTGTTAGATAAGCTCCAGATTTGGCTTCAGTACTGACTAATCTAATGTATATGCACAAGTATAATATTGTATAGTTGAAGTTGATATTTATATCGAAGATGATATTTACCCACACCATGTTCTTGTTCGTAACATCTACTTTCAACGCTCAACCCCCCCAACCTGGAGGACCATACATTTATATATGTGAAAGTAATTCAAGTGATGGTGGGTATTATACAAGCATCACAAAGAACATATATAGTGTGTATTTTTATTTTTTTTTCTATCGACTACAAGAGGACATTTTATTTCAAAATCAATGACAATTATGGGAACTTGCTGAAGCACTGTTTAGATAGATTTTTAACATAATTACTGTGATTATGATGATTGGATATGTAATACTGTCTTTATTTATTTGTTTATTTCATGTGTGGGAGACGGTTGATCAGAAAAAAATGTGAAAAAAATTCAATAATGGAAACATAATTCAAGATAAAAATTCAAATAATCAATGATTCATTTGTAAATGATTCCAGAGCAGTATTAGCATTGTTACTGATGTCATGATTTGTAAGCATATGTATTTAGTTAAATATGTTTTAGATATATGCATGGTGGATGTTTCATGGCCATTTAACCAGTTAGTTGTTTATTTGGAGTTTAAAACTACATGAAAGTCCCTCTCCATGTCCAAGGTGAACATCTACTGTAAACTGTCTGTGGTGAAAAGGAAGCCAGAGACTAATAATTTACTATTCATTAAGGCACTGGCACAAGATGAGAGGCCGTGCGGGAAGTTGAAAGGAAGTTACTGTAGCTTTTAATTTCCTCCAGTGAGCGGAGAACGTCTGCAAACTCGTGTTTAAAGTGGATCCTGTAATTCATGCAGCTCTCACCACTGTATGGTATCAGACAGCAACAAACACATCAAATCACCCGCTGTATGCATGGAGATAAAACAGCACCTGTGATGAATTGAATTTTAAAAAGCAAATAAGACATTGATGTAAAAAAAATTTATAATTGACAGAAAATTGAGCTAATCTTCAAGTCGCCATAACTAACTATAGTCTCTTGAACCAACTAATCGACACTAAATGATGATTTTCATGGAACAATGGATGTGCCAATATTATGGCAGATAATCAATAAATATTAAAACTCTGTATTATTTTAAATGAAAAATAAAAGAATAAAGATTAACTTGCTGCATGCTACTGTCATGAATTTATTCCAACATGGATCACAACATTATAATGAATAGTTGGAGGAATGAATAGAATGAATACTATTTTTAAAGAATAGAAATAGAAAAATAAAAAAATAGAAAAAATAAATAGAAATGTAGGGAAAATCCATCTTAAGAATTATCAAATTAATGTATTTACTATCAGGAACTAAGAATGAACAATACTTGTACACCATTTATTATTTGTAGTTGTACACAATTATATTGGGCTTGTTAATGTAAATCACAAAATTGTGCTTGTTAATATTGTTAATGCACCGTGAGAACAAAAACTAACAATGAGCAACTTTGTTTTCATTAAATAGCATTAACAAATTCATATTATAAACACTATAATTTTTTGTTCATGTTATTAAATAAATTTACTAATGGAACTTGTAATTAGTGCTTTTTCTATAAATAATTTATGAATATTTTGATATTTTGATTTTCGGTTTCTAGTAATTTTATATTTATATGTTTTTTTTATATATATTTATTCTTTTTTTTACATTTTTAACTATTCTTGGTTAAACATTCCAACATCAGTTCACATGTTTTGTGCCAACATTTTATGCTATTCCACCAAAACCATAAATCAGAAAGTACTAGTAGCCATAAACATAACAGTTATTTCCATCTCTATTTCACTTTCAAAAGCTACCTCGGTTTTTAGCGAAAGACGCTGGATAATAATTTGACAAAATCAGACTTTTTGACAACAGAGCATTTAAAAACATACAACATGAAAAAATTGACTCCTACTGTACACCAAGCAGTGAAAGGAAGACTGTGGCTTCAGCAATAGCATGTTGTTTTGGTTTACAGCCACACACTGTCATCACAGATGTGTGAAATACCACGCTCCAGTGCCATAAGCACACGTCTCAGTACTAACCGTGCTCTCCTGCATCGCGTGACAGGAGATGCTACACCTCCGCTGTTTGTTTTCCATTCTGTTTCAAGCCAAGGAAATGCTCGACAAGACTGTGACATCATTCGTTGGTTGTGTGACAGACAGTCGAAAAGCGTTACTCGTGTGCAGAGATCGCCACTATCAGTCACCCTGTGGAGAAACGCAAGGCATAAATGGACACATTCATCCTGGCCTGACAGAACAGAAGAGCTCTCTGTATACCTGCTTTCCAAAGCATAACGCACTCTGAGGACAGTGTTATGACACACGCATCTGTATTACAGTCAACTGCATCTCTTTAAGCTGCATCAAGTTTCACAACTCCTATAAACACAAAGCACTTAGTAAGCACTGGGAGGTATTACTCAATACTGGTCATCAGATGCTCTACAAAAGGTAACATCCTTGATCGACTTCTGCAGTGAAAACAGAACTAAAAACCACACAACTATTTGTTGAGTCAATAATAACACACATCAGTCAATGAATTAATCCTGTTTACACCTGGGTTTAAAGGCACAGTTCCAAACCTTCATGTGATTATTTTCTCTGTTAAACAAAAAAGAAGATATTTTGAAGAATGTTGGAAACCAGTAACCACTGACTTCCAAAACAACTACTATGGAAGTCAATGGTTACAGTGTTTCCAACATTTAAAAAATAACTTCTTTCCCATTTATGATTCATGTTAGTGGATTGGATCAAATATACACAGATGACTCATTCCCGTTTATGGGTTGTAATATTTCTTTTTTGCTCACTTTTGATCATTTTTTGAAGTTTAGAGTATATAGGTGGATGTCGTTATGGGCTTCTTCTGGTCTTTTGATCTAATATTGATTAAAAAAATAAGCTTGAACAGTAATAGCTTTTGTTTTTTGCTTTGAAAGCCACAAAACTACACTACAAATGATGTGTTAGAATCAGGTGAACATTATGCTTCTCACTGTGCTTTTCGCCTTCAAAACTAACTTGTTTAAAGGGATAGTTCACAAAAAAGTTCTGCCATCAAATACTCAAAATATAAAAGATATTCTGAAGAATGTTGAAAAACTGTAACCACTGACATCCAAAGTAGGAAAAACAAATACTATGAAAGTCAATGGATGGCTTCAAATGTTCCAAAATAAGCTTTCCAATTTATGTAATTACAAAGAAAAGAAAGAGAAGCAAAAGGTCAACTATTGAATGGCCATCATTTATCATTTTGATTGTCCCAACCAGGCAGTGGTACCAGAGGCCATTTGCACTTATTTGCATTTATTCAATTTACTTTTCTATTATTTCAACTTTGTCATAGTAAAGCCCATACTGATCAACAATTTCTAGTTTAACAGCTTTTAGAACAGCTTTCATACTCTCATCTCGACAGGTTTTGATTTTGTATTGATAAGATCAAAGAGTGAGGGTCAAGAGAGCAAATCTTCAGACATAAACTACACCCGGAACCTAATATAAGCCAGAAACCAACCCTGAAGCAACTAACCCTGATCTTCTCTTCGGTAACAATGAGTCAAAGTCAGTCAATTGAACTTCAGCGAACTTTCCTCTGACGATCAGGAACACCCTGGGCGAATCACCTCAGAAGAGAGATACCTATCTGGGAACTCATCTGTTAGCGAATGTGAAGCCAGATCTCCGCTGTTTGAACAGTGGGCAGAGCAGACTGTCTGGATAAGATGGATAACCTGAGGGGATATGTTGCATAAGGTCTGGCCAGCGTACAGTGAGCGCTTCTTAGGCATCTAAAGGCAGTTCATCTATGAGTGACCATCACAGACTGCCGAGAGATGCCTCTACGCCACAATATTTACACTGCAAATGTTTTGGTTTCCATCTACTGATAGAGAATCACACTGTACGGTGGTTTATGGCTTTAGTTCAAAACGAGTCAATGCAAAGAAACATTTCTTCCATTTATTACTTTATTTTCAGTTATAAAAAAATATCAAGATTAGATATAGTTACATCTATAAAGGTCTATAACAGTCTTATATTTAAAAAAAAAAAAACGAAATAAAATTAAATAACAGTCAGGTCATTTAGAGCTTTAAAAAAAAAAAAAAAAAAGAAAGAAAAAAAAGAAATAACATTTGGTCAAAAAAAAAAAAAAGGGTTCATTTGTTGATTAGAAATCAGGGCTATACCTCCAAATACTGAAGCCTAAATATTTCAGAAGTGAAAACATTTGTATTGTGTCGTCTAAAAATGAATATAAATATAAATCTAAAGAAACTAAGAATTTTCAAGCAGCTAATTAAAGAAGTTAATTTCTTCCATAATATCTTATTATATTTACTCTATATTTGTTAATATACATGTATACCATTACGGTGGCACAATAAAATATTAATTAATACATACATTTAAAAAAAATAATTCCTAAAAATTATTTCTGATTTCTGCATTTTTCCCCAATATTTAATTATAATATCATAAATGAGGTTTATTTAAAATAAACCTCATAAAATTTTAAACATAAAATTCCATTTTGATCAAGCATCTCTACATTATTTTTCAATTGTTTAAGCTAGAGTGCATTTGTGCTATTGTTTTATTTTAACTGTACATATCATAGATAAGTGTTCATTTTTATTATTTAGTGAAAGCAATAATTATGCAGGCTAAGATGTGTTCTATTTCCAGAGCACTTTTGGCTCATTGTGCATGACATGAAGAACAGAGGAGTGAGTGAACAAACATGAGGGCTAATATTGGGTTGCGCACATCCCTGTTTTGCGATCTCTCTGTGGGGCAGGACAAAAGGCCCACAGAAACGTGAGCCTGCCGAGTGCAGCTCTCTTTGCCTCAGACGCATGAATGAGTTCCTTTAGGGACTGAGAGTGGAGCGAACACCTCACAGCAGCACATAAGAGTTGAGCAAGATTAAAAAAAATAAAACACACATAATCCTCCTCAGCCCCGCACTCCAACAATGAACATTAGACCTACAATGCTGCCAACCCTTGCTGATCGCCAGCTGTGCCCATCTGATTCAGGAAAATGCTGAATATCCTACTTTTATATGAAACCAGATCTTTGTCCGAACAGCTACTTTACTGAAACAAATACTTGTTGCTGTTGTAGCCGCTGTTCAAATCATCAGCATCTATTGATCCAGTTTCTCATCTGCACTCAGCGGGCATTGAAAGAGAATAGCTGTGGGAAGTTTCTGCTGATTTCACTTGGGCCCAGAATGATGCCCACCAGGTGAGAGCTCTATTGAAAAACTGTCAGCAAACTCTTTGTACGAGAACACCTGGGTTGTGCATGTGCAGACATTCAAATCAGTGTTCATTTCCCTGTAATACACCAGCTTCAAGAAGATAGTATGACTGCTTTTCCTCACAGTTAAAGCGTGGCTCAATTTTGACTGTAAACGTATACATTATAACTGCAATTTGTTTATGCTAGGATTTCAACACACATCTTCAATGATCAGCATGCTTTTGTTTTGAA
>CAIGQW010015581.1:7728140-7774840 GCA_903798125.1 Danio choprae | reverse complement strand
AATCAAACACGGGGAGAACATGCAAACTCCACACAGAAATGCCAACTGACCCAGCTGAGGCTCAAACCAGCGACCTTCTCGCTGTGAGGCGATCGTGCTATCCACTGTGCCACCGTGACTCCCCAAAATATTATATTGCAATAAAATAATTAAACAGTTTGTCATAACATATACTATAAACATTATATTATTAGACAGACTGCTCAATTCATAAATAAATACTATTCTATTATTATTTATTTTAAAATCAGTGAAACTGATTAGGGCATCACGGTGGTGCAGTGGGTAGCACAATCGCCTCACAGCAAGATGGTCGCTGGTTCGAGCCCCGGCTGGGTCAGTTGGCATCTCTGTGTGGAGTTTGCATGTTCTCCCAGTGTTCACGTGGGTTTCCTCTGGCTCCGGTTTCCCCCACAGTTTTAAAGACGTGCTATAGGTGAATTGAATAAACGAAATTGGCCGTAGTGTATGTGTGTGAATGAGTGTGTATGGATGTTTTCCAGAACTGGGTTGCAGCTGGAAGGGCATCCACTGTGTAAAGCATATGCTGGATAAGTTGGTGGTTCATTCCGCTCTGGCGACCCCAGATGAATAAAGGGACTAAGCCAAAGGAAAATGAATGAATGAATGAATGAATGTATGTATGTATGAATGAATGAAACTGATTGTTTTTTAAATTGAATTGTTTGAAAATATCTTATTAATCTAAAAAAAGCCTTGTTTGAAATATCTTATGAATGCCTGGGTAAAAGCTTGTCATATAAGAATATTTTGTAAGATAAAAAAAAAGAGCATAAGCAATGTAAATAAAACAAGGCTTGACATTTTTAGAGTCTATTTTTTTTTATTTAATTTTTTTTTATTTTGTAACTTTTATCATTTTTCTAATCCCTATGAAAGAAGCAACCAACTAGTCCAACTAGTCAAGCTACTGAGCAAACTGATCATGCCGGAAAAGCCGTCAATATGAAGGCAAGCGTATCGCGAAAAGAAACCGAAGTTTTTGGTGCAGTCATACCAGCCCCTTAGTGTACGTTTTACACAGAAAATGCATCCAAATGTAGCCCCTGTCACATATTTCACAATTTCCAAAAATGTAGCCCTCGGCACACTTTCCCCAATGAGCAATATCCCCAATGAGCCTGTGTTGGAAAGCAACCTGTATACATTTTTCTTAAACTTGGCATGTGTATTTAAAACTACTTTTCTTTATTTTGGACACTCTTATTTGTTTGTGACCAAAGTGTCCACTGCAAAAAATCTAAACAATCTTTTTCAAAATATATATAATATAGCAGTTTCTTAACTAGGGTGTTACACAACATTCTTATAAAACACCAAAGCAAGAAGATAAAGTGTCGAGCCACACATCCACTTACGGCCAGAAATCAACCAATCATTCCTCCAATATTTCACCTTTGGAAATGAAACCAATGTTTTTTTCCAACGTCTCCACCAAACCTGCCTGTGCTCACTTACTGTCCCACATGAGCAATATCACACCTTGATCTAAGACATCTGCACAAATTCCTGCAGCTCGCTCCCAAATGGAAGGATTTAAAAGGAGTGAATTGATCAAAACAAGAGGCCCATATGTGCTTAAACACTGCATAACATGAGCGTGTGAATGCTGGGAATGTTATCGGCAGCATTTAAATACACTGCTGATCCACTGTAGCTCACCTGAGCTTATCCTCACCCTCATCATATAGCCGTCTGTCCAAATACTGACAATCTGTAGAGCAGATCTCATCCACTCACTCATATCACACACCTGCTCCAGATAAAACACAATGAGGGATGACATACATTTCCAAAAATTAGGACATTTGGATGTTTTCGTTGAAACTGGACTGATGTACTAAAACGGATAGATCATCACCAGACTTTCAATGGATACTATAATTCGCTCAAATTCTGTCATCATTTACTGAACTTCTACTTTTTTAAGAGGCTTTTTTAATTGAGCACAAAAAAGGATATTCTGAAGAAAGCTGGAAACTGGTAGCCATGGATGTCAATGGGTACTGGCTGGGTTAATTTTATCTTTATCTTTTTTGGTGACCATGGTAACTTAAGTTAGGACCACATTTAGGACAAAAGCTATTACAGAACAGCATTTCCTAGGTGTGTTATCTTATCCTAACTACAGAACATCCTAACTTGACCAAAGTGTTAGTTAATCCAAAAATGAAAATTGTGTCATTGTTTTTTCTTCTTTAGGTGATTTTAAACCTTTATGAGTTTCTTTCCTCTGTTAAACACAAAAAAGATAGTTTGAAGAATGCTGGTTTCTGAGACCCATCGATTTCCATAGTATGGAAGTCACAGGATCCCACTAACCAGCATTTTTCAACAGAAGAAAAAAACTAATTGGTTTTGAACTAACATTTTTGGTAGAACTATCACCTTAACTTTAGGGCAACCAAAAAGCTGTACTAACATCAGCATTACTTGAAAGCTAATGGGAAAAACTAAAATGCACTATCAAACAATGGCATTACAATTACTGATGAATGAAAATGAAGTTTTTAGATGAAGATTCTTAAAGGACCTTGAAGATGTGTTAAATTTTGATGACAAAACACAAGTAATTACAGACTGCCACACAACCTATTACAGTTAGCACAGAAACTTCAACCAGGATTACAGACCAACAAAGAGTCACAGAACATAAGCAGTTATAGTGTATGTGACTAATGCCTTACATAGTAGCTTCTATTGCAAAAACGTCACAACCTGCTTTGCCTAAAAGTTTTGTTTAACCATTTTGTTTAGGCTAACTCCTGTGAGTAGATTGCCAAACTTAATGACAAAATAAATATTTTTATAACTAGATATGATATGATTTTGGAAGATAGGAAAAGAATCCCAAATCAAGTTAAGATCTAAGATACGAATCTTTCTGTAATACAAGCCTGGTTTCCAAACTTCAATATATATATTGTAATGTTCAATTGGATTCTTTCCCACTTTGTGATCATGCTATGATATTTAGCGTTAAGAACAAAAAGAAGACAACTGCTGATCACACATAACAAAAGCACCACAAACCACAGATAAAACACTTTCACAAAGAGATCAGTGTGCATTTCTGCAGATTTTCCAGAGCCTGTGATTACAGAGCTAATTACCAGCATTCCTTGTGGTCCAATGTTTAGAGAGCAGCACAAACACTAGATGCCTTATTCTGAGGTTTAAGCTGTACTTCATAATGCTTCACACACATATTTCAGGTCTAAAATTCAAAAACAACAGATGATTAAAAATAATAATAATAAATAATAAATAATAATAATAATAATAATAATAATAATAATAATAATAATAATAAAAAAATAAATAATGATATATAATAATACAAATAATAATTGTTATTATTATTGTTATTATTATTACTATTAATTGAGTGGAGATAGGTAGTCCAACAGCAAAGATCCTGAGCATCGCAATGCTGCAAAACAACAGGCCCTCTTGATTTTTTGTATCTTTATTGCTTTGCTTTGGATAAAAGCATCTAAATAAATAAATGAATAAATGTAAAAATACTAAATACATAAATGTAAATTATTTGTTGTTGTTGTTGTTGTTGTTATTATGAATGAACTCTTTACAGGCCATGTATTCCATCAACCAACCAACCAATCAAATTAATCAATAAATCAACCAATCAATCAATCAACTATTCAATAACAACAGTATTTTTTATTTGATGTAATGTAAAAAAAAAATAAAAAAAAAAAAAAACACCAAATGTGTAGAGAAAAGACATTTTTGAAAGCGTCAACATTGTTTTGGTGGGAACAGTACCAAAAATGAAATGTCACTCAAGGTGAAACAATCAAGACTTTATGGGTCTAAACCAGTGGCAGATTTAAAGCTGATTTAAAGCGCTGTTGGCCTGGAAAAAAAAAAACAGACGCAGAATACCTGTGCAATTAACATAGTTTTGCTATATACAAGTGAATGGTCACTTCATATAATAATGGTTTGCTTTTCATTTGGAAAATTATGTCCAAAAATGTAACAAAAACTTTAGAAATCCCAAATGATTTCCTGTTATACTGTGTGATTTACATTTGAAAAAAAAAAAAAAAAAGATGAATCACAAAAAAATACAAAGCAAAATACAACCTAAACACTTTATATGACCATATAACATGAGCGTATGCAGACAAGACTATCTATATTTACTGACTGGCTGGTTAACAGTTAAATTGAAAGTTGATGATTTCCAGGACCACCAAAAAGATGTTGATCCAGGTACATAACGTCCTACTAGGCAAAATCACAATCCCTGTAATAGGTCAATATACAGTACTGGCAGAGCAGCTGCATGCTAACAGAAACAACAGCAATTTACTTGAGTCTACTTGATCCGTGAGCCAGACAGCACAAATACACACTTGCACGCTTTCTATTTTTAAATCTGGTGTTATAAATGACATAAAAGCCCTCTAATTACACTGTTTAGAGTATTTCAAGCGTTCCACTTTAGTAGCACAGCTTTTGTAGAATTATCTGCACATGCATCTTAAAATTAAAAAGGCCTTTTTTTGTCTTGCCAACCACAACACAAAGTGAGTTTTTTTTTCCTTTTGCTCATGTTGAAGGTTTAAAGCTGTGTTCTGAACACTTTATCAGCCATACAGCTTTAGTCACACAAACAAAAGTCACTTTTTTGTATTTATGTTCAGACGCATGTCTAAAATGTCAACAGAAAAATCAAATGTGGTCTAACATTAGAAATAAAATTTCTAAATAATCTTTGATTCCAACATGATAAACAACACATAACCAATCATTTTTAAAAATCTGCCAACTTGAAAATGTAAATATTGTTACTTGCTCAATACAAAATATGACTTTCACTCCCACTGAAATGTCCTGTTTACTTTTGTTGGACCACCTAGTTGATAACAATTTTCATTTTTAATGAACTCTATCCTGATAGATCAATTTCTTTCTAGATCTCTTTTCTCCATGTTGTTGTTAACAAATTGTGAGGCATGTTCAAAGTATGAGTTTATTCAGATTACAGTCATCAGGAAACCATGCGGCCTCTTCTGAGGTTGAACTTTGGTTCTTTACATATCCCAAATTAAAATGATGGCTGGTTTAAAGCAGGGTTAGGTTTATGAAAAATGCCTTGCTGGAATGTCTTGGTCAGTTGAATGACTAGTTGAAATGGGAATTATGCTTATTATCATCAAGGTTTTGGATTTTACAACTAAAGAACTTCAAACACTTACAGAATTGAATTTGTAAAAAGAATTGTAAAAATATAAGTAAAGCTACATTTTCCAACTGATATAAGTATGCATTTAAAGGTGTCATGTAATGGAAATCTGGATATTACTAAGCATATCTGAATAATAAGGGTTCAGTACATGGAAATGACATACCGTGAGCCTTAACACCAGTTTCCTCATTCTCTTGTAAAACCTGTGACTGTAAAATCCAGGTAAAAAAATATATAATATTATTTTTCACCTGGATATTAAAAAAATGAATTCAGGAAACATGCCAATCAAAACAAAACACTGACAATTTACATGATGATTAATATGAATGTCCCAAGCATCGTTTGATTCAATAAATACATACAGTACATATATTTTTACATTTTTAAGTTTATCTAACCTTGTATTATACTTACTATGTATGTGGGACTGGGGGAAAACGAGACATGCACAACCATGGAATCTTATCGGTATACAGCTCGTCAGAATGTGAAAAAATTGTGGGATTTATGGATTATTATTAGTCTTTTTAAAATTTTCACCCCTAAGAGGTATAAGCTCTGTTTAACTGTATGTTTTGTTACTTAACATGTATATTGTGAAATTTTCTGCATGTGTTTGTAATGAGGCAACAAACATGTATGCACTGCTGTACGTGTTTTAGGCATAATGTCAAATCAGCTGGTTTTTGCAATGCAGCGTTTTTTTCAGTCGTTTTCTATGGTAGAGTATGCCCTCTGTACTGTTATAAATTGAAAGTCTTTAGTCCACCGTAATTGGATGGCTAGCTCAAAAGTGACACTGATCGGCAACATCGCTCAGCTCGAGAGAAAAAAAGATATGCTTCATTGGACATGCAGCCTTTCTGTGGTTTATCTAGAGCAAAACAACACAAAACAACACAATAAATAAAATGTATCCATTTATGCAGAGGTTAATATTAAATCTTCACAGCAGTTAAAACCACAAAATACAACTCTAAATAATTTTGTCGGTTCCTGTTGTCAAGTATAATTAATTTAGATTATATTGTGTGTGTGCGTGTGTCTGTGTGTGTGTGAGAGAGAGAGCTTCAGGCACTGACATGGAGTGTCAGTGCAGAGGTCATATTCACGAACATTCCAAATATTGTCAAAGCCAACCATATCATATTAGGGCCAATTTTGAAAGTTGAAAATGGACCTGTAAAACCTGTTTGCACTTTCCTAAGCCAATACACTATCAATACATTCTAAGCACCTTTAAAATAAGTTTTCCTTAGATTTAGGAATTAAATGATTAAATGTTTTGCTTAAAGCAGATTAAATTAGCAACAAAACAACAAGGAGGTTCCCAATTAAAGGGAAAGAAAATGACAAAAACAGGCAGAATGCTGAAAGCTCTGGTTCAGTTAAACACAGACCAACCTCTGTCCGACTATTTTTTCCCTCTGGCCTTCACACTTATTTATACTCAAATGCATATGAAAGGCTTCGAAGGAAGTCCTCAATAGATGACTGGAGGACTGCTGTAATGACAGTGTTGTTTTGATACCAGGCATTTGGACAGCACCAAACCACTTCAACAATTAAAGCCAGTCCAATTTTGCCATTCAAAGTACAATCAATAATATAACATAAATAATATGCTTCATGTAAAATGCACATATAAAATATAAAAAGTTAATAATTTAAAGTAAAGATAATAGGAGATAATTACAGCAATAAATTATGACAATAGACCAAGGCTTCACACCGTGGGCCAGGCAAATGGGCTAATAAATCGCTTCACAAGATTATTGTTGAGGTGACTGAAGTGAACTCTAAGATTTATAAACACTTCCTGTGGAACTGAGGGATTATTGCAATGGTCAAGTTGCACAAAACCCAATAAAAGCCAATTGTACCAACTACTTTAGCAAAAGCTTGTAGCAGTTCATTGTGTCAAAACTAAACAATTACATAAAGCTGGAAATCTAAAGCTTGTTCTATCAAACTTTCACAATTAATAACACCCATTTAAAGTACTTTGCATAACATTTTGTTGCATAATTACGGTTCGTAAGAGTGCTTTTTGCAGAATGAAGATTATATACAGCCAATGAATTTGCAGATAGACATTCCACACCCACAAAAAGCATTAAACGACTAGGCGAGCTGCTTCTTTGTTTTGCTTTAAGTATTTGAGCACTTAAGCTCTCTGCACCATTCACCTTGGCATGAAACGGAAAATCACTATTGGAAATCAGCATCCATTAGTTCATTGTTCCAAAAACATTCCTTATTCTGAATCTTGGCAACCAAGCCTTTTGGGAGTCACATCAATTGTGTCCAATCTCAATGTCATAGAGAGCAGCATGGGGTGAGGAGGGGATCTGCTCTTCCCAGGGGATCCAACACACCAAATATTGTGTGCATGGTAAAATAACTGATCTGGTGGAGGATGAATGAGACTAATGAACCTGTGGATCATCCAATTACGAGCTTTTCAAGTCACCAAGGCCATGAAGTGCAACCGAGAGGAGTACTATTTGGGAATTCAGCTGGAAGACATATAGAAATTGTTTATACACTTTCTGTATAGAAATGTATATCAAAGTTTCAGAAACTTTGAAAAATGAAACAGTTTTTGTTGCTTTTGTTTGTTTGACAAGTAAAAGCAGAAATAAAAATAATATTATGATACATTTTCATATTTAATTTTTAAAAATGTATTTAAATTTCAGAATTTTCTTCAAATAGGATTTGTTGAAATCAGCAAGATTGTGAGAAATGTGTTATTTTGACCTCAGATGCACGCAAACGTATTGCAAGAGAGCAAATACAAAATTAGGTGGTTTTAAATAGCATAAAAGGAGCACTTTAAACCTTTTCTAGGACTATATTTTTAAACAAGGCATGTTTTTGTAGATGTAGTTGCCGTGCAAGTTTCAAAAAGGCAAGCTCATCCAAAACATCCCATATGTTTGAGGCATTACAGTTTTCTCACTGGTTTATTTTGGAAATAATAGCATATTCCCAACTCAAATGGCTGGGTTTCTCAACCAACGATTATCACCAGTGTTGTAACTATAGAAAAGGAATACTTGGAGCAAAATATTTGAGTCAAACGCCGGATGATTACAGCCAAACTTTATTTCATCTTGTTTTTTGGCATGCTATATTTTACTCTCTCTGCCATGAAGCAAGGCTAAACCGTTCCATGGCTAAATCTGAGGGTCATATTTAGGTGACCACGATTATAGCCCTTATGATTCTATATAAATGGCTGATTTAAGTGGGAGGATCTCACGTCAGCCACAAATTTCCCCTTTATTTAGTGAAGCTTCCGTCTTCTCGCTGACCCGACGTACAACCTTGCTGAATGGACAGTTTTGGTTGTGCTCTCCAATAGTAACCACACTGCAAGAGGGTGTACAGTTTGGTATAAACTAGTTCCAACTCAAGACTATAAACATTCAGTGAACTCCTGCAAACCCCCAAAACGTACAGCAAAAAAGAGGACGGTGATATTTCTTCTTGTGCAAAAAACAACAACTCTATTTTGCTGTACAGTACCTTTCCTCCAGTTGGTGTGAGATTTCTAAATCATGCAGTGGAAAAGTAGGTGGCACAGTAGACATTTTTAATGTGGTTTCTTTGGTTTCACTTCTTGGAGCCTGTTGCTTCCTGCTGATTTACACCATCCAGGTTTCTCACTCAGTCATCTGGCTAATTGTTTCAGGCGTCCAACAATCATCTGTCAAAGACAAAACAGAATAACAGACAAAATAAGTCTCTTTATAGATTGTTTTATTAAAAACTAGTAAATGTGTGTAAATAAACAATCTTCAGTCAGACGTTTCATCATAAAATTTAGCTCAATGTTTTACTAAAATCAGGGCAACACTCCAAGTCAGTTTCTGTTTGCAAACCAGTTTTTTTTTTTTAATACAGGGCAAATAATATAAAGAGGAGTGCAAAGAACATACTGCTGTCCATTAACGAACAGAGTAATCCATTAATGCAAGGATATTATATTCAGTAGCTCCCCTCAGAGAAATTAATGCAGCATAAACAATTAACAAGGTAAATATTAGAAACTTAAATGACCCAAATATCTCAAGGACAGCATATAATCTCCAAAAAAGCACACAATGTAGCAGCCATACTTCCGACATTCTCAGTCTTATTGAACACAACTGCTTGGACCAGAAGAGTCTGAACCAGTGCAACTTTGTATAGGTTTGGTTATGATGCCTGCTGCCAATTAAGGGCCTATTTGACCTCTGGCCCAGACTTTTACAAGTTCGCTTGCCTTTATAGCTAAATTAGGATGTTGTCAAACAGTCTGTTCACATTTTCTTCCTAAAAGAAAATATAAAAGTTAGTAACATTTGAGGGATTGCTCAGAAAATGGCAAAGATACTATTTGGGAGTCTAAATATTTCTGAATGGCTGCAGTCAGAGGGTTTTATTTGATCCATGGGAGAATGTGGCCGGTCTGTAGTGTGCTTTATTCCCGAATGGAGGAAAGCTGGCTTATCTGGGAACGCCTGGCATTTCCTCTGGTCTGGGCTCCATCAGAAACACTGCTACAGACAGGGATGACTTTCACAGTGAATAGTGTGCACTGGCAGTAAAAAATAAAAACAATAATAAAATAAAAAGAGAGCAAAGAAGCTGTGTGCAATTTTCTTAAGAACTTAAGGAACAAAAACATTGTTTAAATAACAGCATTTGATTCTTAGGATGGCACAGATGACTCTGAAAGACAGATATATTTCATATAATTTGTAAATAATAATTGTAATAATTTTTGTAAATATAATATTTATTATGTTCATTACTTTTTTTTGTTCTTACATTGTCATGATATGGGTTTCTGCAGGTTTTACGAAGCAAACAATTCACTTCAGAGTTAATAAAATACAATTCAAACAGAAATGTATTTTCAAACCCCATAGATATTGGTTTTGTTTAAACCATAAACGTGATTATATAACTTTTTTTGAAGTCCATAAATTCCACGACTTAAACATTTCTACATTTAATACATTAATACATTTAATGCCTAAAACTGTGGAATACAATAAAAATTGTGACTTTTAAAGGCTTGCAAAACTGCTACAGCTAATAATAAAAAATAACAATAATATTAATATTAACAAGAAAGAAAGAAAGAAAGAAAGAAAGAAAGAAAGAAACAAAGAAAGAAACAAAGAAACAAAGAAACAAAGAAAGAAAGAAAGAAATTTAATGGAAGCGTTCAAATACAAATACAAACAAAACATCTGTTAAGAAGTGTAAATCCTCTTTAAAATGTTAAAAGAACCGCTGAAGCTAAATTTTAATGAATGAGGTTTGAATGTAATTGCACAAAGGAACTTGCTTGAGTACTTTAATCAACAAATTGCCATAGAAACTAAACAAACAACTAAAGCCACTGTAGACAGTACTGATCATTCGATAAAAATGTGCTTTACTGTGCTGGAGGAAAACTCTTCAGATAAGCATCAGGGCCTCAGATATTAATTCAAACCATGATCCAAAGTGAAGGCTTATACATAAATGGTGACTGGTTATAAACAAATTGCTCATGCATATCATCTTTGGCAGTGTGTTTATGTGTCAGCTCAATCTTTCAGAGAGGAATCCTGTGCTGAGGGGGGAGAATCTCAGTCCCTTAGAGGGAAACAGTAAATCTCAGAGCCTATTAAAATGTAAAGAGGCACAGTAAACCTTCTACTTCATGACCTGCAGTTCCACCCACTGAAAGTATTTCACTTTTTGTTTGCACCTGGTCTGTACTCTCTCTTTACAATCTGATGCCTGGGTCTGGTCAGAACCTGTGTGTGTGCGTGTGTATATGACTAACTGAGCGGAAGTAATATTTCTATACCTATACTCACATGCCTTAACTAAGCCAAACACATTTAATAGTCCATATAAAAAAAGAAACTCAAATAAGGTGTACAAAATATTTAACCTGAATTAAGACCACAAGCCACTTGTGTTGGTTACTATAAAACTGAACATGGCTTGACCTTGTCTGTAAATTATAGGCATTACATCCTTAACTGGTGTCTGGAAGCATTTAATATTTAAAGTTCTCCTGAACAAGCATATAATTTTTCTTCTGTCCACGAGTGTCTGAAGGTTCACAAAAACAGACACCAGAATGAAAACGAGATTAAGAACTGTTATTCACAAAAAGCAAAACAAATTCATAATAAAGTTATTCATACAGCTTGCATGCTATATTTCAAGTCTTCTAAATAATGCTGTAACTGTCCTGAACATTTTCTGGGTGGTGGTGGTGGGGGTGTGGTTTTGGTCTTTTTATTTATAGGAATTAAATTAGCTAAATTATAATATTAAATGTTTAAAAAATGACTTAAATGTAAAGATTTATTTAAAGATTTGAGAAAAAAGTAATAAAACAAATCCAAAGTATTTAACAATTAAAATTTCCTAATACCAAATAGTGCACTATTAATATCCACAAAAAAAGGTGGGATAGTTGGCTATTTATAATTATTGGAGGGGACTTCAATGTCTACCTCAATGCCAATATCAATACAGCCCTACTTCCGATGCATTATTTACTGACATTTACGTCATTATACACTAATACCTTTGCCTTCCAACCAGATCATTAGAGTCAGATAAGAATTCCATTATAATCAGCTCTGTGAATGAATTAGTCTGGGGTCCACTTCTCAAACGCAGCAATAGTTGCAAGTTCTATCATTACTAACAGAGTTAGACCACATGTCTAGGAAAGACACCAACAGCTTCATAAACCAGATCAACAATCTAACCTAACAGATCAGTCAAAAAAGACGGTTTATGAAACATCACTTCATCTCCTTTCAAAATTTTAAAGAGGTCACAAACTGCATTTTTTATTCATGTTTTCTGAGCTCCAATTATAATGTCACTACATTTCAAATAAAATGATTTTTTTCTATCCTGTTCATTTTATGTGCTGTATACAGTACACCAAAGACCTGTAAAAGAGGGATAGTGAAAACATTGCAAAAGCATTGTTGCTAGCTCTTGGCACGCCACCATCATTTATTTCCAATCTTTATGAAAAACTTGTGTCCAACTGTGTCTTGTTTAAAACTGTAAATGTAGGATAATTAATGTCTAGTGTCTTAATGAGGTGTTCTGAACGCTCTTTCTAAATGTTAAATCATCTCTACACCAGACATGAGAGGTGTGAACAGAGTAAACTGCTCTAATCTGTCAAGAAGACAAAATGGATTTGAGTGAACAACGGTGATATCTTGCATAAACAAGATAAGTATCACAAGCAAAGCAATGCAACGAAAGCAAAGCAAATGCAAGTTTGCAATGTACAAATCTTGTAATACTCATTACTATCATACGGTTCAGAAATCTTTCCCATATTTACTTACATCCAACTACATGTGCCAATCAGTGGGCAGGGCTAAAGGGGCAATGATATAGAATAAGTGTTGGTCTTGAAGTGGCATACTGCCATTTTGGAAGCTTGTCTTTATAGTACAATGATCTCTTATGTCAAAAGAACAAGAGATATTTAATTTCACCATTCATCACCTCTTTTAAGTGATCAATGATTCAACCAGCTTACAGGTTTGGGACATATTCGGATCATTTGGATGACTTTTAAAGGCAATTTGTTGGCCATTTTAGAGCTTGATAGAGTCCTTTCTCATTTTTTTCACTGTGTGAAAAATAGGCAAAATATATTTCAAAACCACTGTTACACAAAATAAATGAATTCAGAGAGAGAATTCAAAAGAAGTTCAAAATGTGGTGTGGTAAATTTGGCCCAGACGGTGTAATTCTCAAGGGTGGTCTTACCTGGTTTTACTGCGTGGAGTACTTGAGCACTGCGGTTCAACTCGGGCTGGAGTCTGGCACAGGGGAAATAGATTCTGCATGAGCTGAATCTCAACACTACACACCTCAAACTAAAAGAAAGCTGCTTTTTAAGGTGCCTGCCACGTGGAGGGAGAGCGGCTGCCATGTATTAACAATCTAGAAAGTGTAAGAATGCATGAACTCAGTGAGAGCCAGACTGCACTGCCCGTGCCTGACAGCTTGACAAGTGTTCGGCCAATCCTGTGGTTTGTGCACCTCTGCGTCAGTTCAGAACCAGTTGACTTGCTAAAGAACTTGGAACAAACACAGCTTAAGACTGTCCAAATATCACAGAGTAAAATTATACTGCAGGCACTCCTGATTAAATTGATGGATAGGAACTGGGGTTTTTTTTCAGGAACCATTTGAATAAAGCCAATAATAACATAATGAATAATATGCCACCATGCTTGTGCGGGCCAAAAAAATTCTCCAGCCTTAAACCCAAAGTAAAATTTTTCTCAGAATCAATATTATTTCAGTGACACACTCACAGCATATGAGATCCATAATTCATCCACTCCAGAAATCCACAGAAAGTAATCTCTGGCATCAGATAAAATATCAAAATCATTCAAAAAGACATGATGTGACATAACATTGATTTACCTAAAGGAATTTCGGTACAACCTAAATCTGATTTAGCATCAGAAGAAACATGAACGACACATCCAGCATAACATAAAAAAGTAAATCAAATAGCAGAAAAACAGAAGGCATCCAGAAACATCTGATTGCACCATCCTTCATCTTATATTAGACCCTTGATAAAAGAGCTGACAAGCCTAATTCAGCTCAGAAAAATAACCCCAAAAATTATTCTTATGCGGTTGTCAAATCTTGCTCAACTCGTGTAAGATTGGGTTATATTTGTAGACATTTTTTACTGCATCTTGTCATTGATGAGCCATTGCCTTTAACAGAGGAAATGAGATCAGTGGACATTGGCGGACCTCGCTCTGGCCACACATCAGGTCATTCATGGTACTGAGGTGGACACAAGTATATGACTTCACTCCCACAGAAGCCATTAAAGCAGCGGCAATAAAGATATGGTATTTGCAGAGCCAGGTCCACATCATAATGATATTTAAGCCTTTTGGAAGTGGTCTGGAGAATGCTTCAAACTAAAATGACAGCATGCTTTTATAAGCAAGGGCAATCGTCCTGTGTAATACAATGCTCCAAGTTTGAGAGAGACTGCATGCGCTCACTAATGCAAGCAAAACAAATCACGTGGACTCAAGAGGAACAAGTACCAACCTGAGACTGAGACCTCTGGATCTGATAAACGATTATTATTTAGGAATTAAGACTGATTTCTGACTCACATTTGTCATAGACAGGGATATAAATAAAGATATAAAAAACTGTCTGCATGCCAAGTGAGGACTGGAGCATAAAGTAAGAGTTGCTTAGACTTTAAAATGACTTTAATGGAATCATTTGAAACAATACAAAACTTAATATGAGCTTTCAGTTTAAATCACTTATTCGTGAAGACAGGAAAAATGTGTCTTGTTTACTGTAATATCATTAAAATGTCAATCAACTGAAATTGGTCTATGTGGTTGTATTTGTTGTATTTAATGCATTCAGGCCTGTCTGAATCTGATAGTTAAAGGTTACAATGTTGTAAATATTGTTTAGTTACTTGCACATTATGAACCTTTTATGAGCACAAGTATGCTTTTTGCTTTGCCTGTATATATTTATTCACTCTCTAGTGTCAAAGTGCCAGTATCAATTGACTTGTTCCAGCTAAAACTCTTATTTTACTAAGGAGAGAACAAACTTGATATGGCCTGATGGATCAACACATTTTTGGTCAACTATTCCTTTGAAATTGCTTTTAGTCTTTAGACAGTCCCTTAATCAGCAAGTAATGTTGATATCTTGATCATTTAAAGAGCCACTGATTACAATTGGTTATGACTGGCATTATTATGGAAATTAATCATACAAACTATTTAACATGAGAATATTACAGTAAGCATCAATAAGTTTAGCAACATGTAAATTGATGTTTAGATGGAGATAATTGGAGTAAAAACATCTTTAACACACTGGACTTTGGCCAGTTTCAAATTACTCAAGTAAAATGAAATACTTCCAGACTTAGCAATGCATAAAACTGAAATAATTGTAGAATCAAGTGTTGCACAAGTTTAAATTATGGCCAAAAGAAAACCAACTGGCCTACTTTAAATTTAATCTCAGTTTCTTTCCAGCATTCCAGGGGTCCAAAGGCAAATATATTTCCCACAAAGAGACGGCAGGGCATCCTTCTTAAATATCAGACTCAATAAATAATAACAAATGTCATAACATTTTATAAGAAGCTGGTTTCAACTACAAACCATCCAGATACTCCTGGCACTCGAATTGTACGAAAGAAGGAATGGACTGCATTCAAAAAGGGATGAGTGAAGACTTGGTCTCTACATCAGATCTAATAACTAGCAATATAGCAATGGATTCTCAAAATGTATTTGATCTCACACATTACAAGCGTAGCATTACTAATTACATTAGTAGCGGTGGGCGTCCGAACACACTATAGACAACGGATCAAGGGTGGCTGCTGAACCACTGGGTCATACATGGTACTACTGTGGTTACATTGCATGATGTTCTCTTTCTTTGGAATTTTAACAAGCCATATTTGTGCATTTACATTATACCAACAAAAGGCAACCCCAAGCTTCTTGGCCTCTATGTTTTGCTATAGCAGGCCTGCCAGCAGTGGCAAAAATTATTCAGCTAGGCAAAATACAGGCTTGGGCTTTCCACTTGGATGGACTTGTTTTTTTTAACCGCTAAATTAAACATTTAATTAAACATGATGTTGTGAACTGTGAAATGGTTGCAATACAATTCATCTTCATTATAGAAGTTAAAAAAAAAAACTATAATTCATATGACAATTGATTTTAATGAACATCTTTACAGCAAAAAAACTATACATTATTAACCACATTATTGCCTGCATACCATATATTCCACAGCCTCACCAAAAGGTCCAGAGTGCTTTTACAAGAGCTTCTTGCCATGTAATGCAGCATCCAGGTTAGGTACAATCAGCACCATTTTGATAAACAATACAACACATTCTTTTCTATTGTAAATCTATAGCACGAGCTCATGTGTGACTTCGTGCCTGCAGTTTCAAAAGACATCAAAAGTATTAATTTTGTTACAAATGTATATTTTGTGGTTTTATGTTTCAGTGGAGTTTTCTTGTAATTTTATGATTCACCTTATAGCTGGTTGGTTAATTTCACAAAACTTATTTTGTTTAATCCTAACAGTCTGCTTTATGTGCAATATCACATCTTGTCACAAACAATCGCATCGATGCTGTTACAAATTCAGAAAATCTGTCCGAAGGTGACCTTTAAGTCATTTTTAGAGCATCCCAATCATCAGAATATAATGGTTGGGTCCTCAGCGGGAGCTTCAACTGCAGGCCCCAGGAGACAGACGCCACTGCGGCTTCCCCCCACACTCCGTTCTGCCAGACTGGCCCTTAGCAGCAGCACCCTATCCAAAATAGCACAACAAACCACCCACAAATACTAAGCAAGAGAGAGAGCTTCACCACACTAACAGATGTTCCTCAACACAGCTTCTGAAGGCCTGTTCCCAGTTCAGTGTGTGTGGTCAACCAGCTCACTGGGACCTCTGCCTATTTACTAAAGACCTGTGATGGATAATTCAAGATTTAAGTGCGTTTCTTTGATGCTTTCAAAAGACTTTCAGCACAGCTTGCACTTTATCTCACATCTCAAGCTCTCTAAATATTTGTTTCCCTCAAAAGCATAACAGCAATGCAACAATTCAAATAAAGAAGATTTAACTTGTTCGTCAATTGTCAATGACACCAGAAGCCAATCTGTTTTTTAAAAAAGCAACATTTGTTCTTTTAATCGAGTGACGAAGGCCTTGGGTACACACCGTAAGTCAGCCAGAAATCCGTGAATCCACTTTATTACAAGACGAACAGAGCCTAGAACTTCAGGAAGGTGAGGGTTATTTGCTTAGACATGCAATGAGTTAGTGATGTCCAAGACTTGATTTTTTTGGTGGGGAGGGGGGGCACTTCAAAGAGCAACGGTATTACTTTCTGAACTTCTTATGGTGCTGGAATGCATGGGGTAAAAGAGCAAGGGCTTCTTCATCTTAAATCAAACCCACAGAATGTCTTCTAACAGATTAAGAGGCTGTTTTGAAGAATGAGACACCTAATTGGCTCAAAACAGGTTAAAAATACCAGGTGCTTAACAGTAAATGTGTAATATTTCTGTAAACATACATGATTTATAAGACTTACACACACAAAACAAAAAAATCAGATGTCATGCCCATGGACTGCTGGCTGAAGGTCATAAAGAACACAAAACTGGAAACACTTCAGGAGTTTCCAGGAATTACCTGAAAACAAAGTCTTTGTGGCTCTTAAGCTTGATATTTAAAACATGCTTTGATTTTAAAAGAAAAAATATATATCATTTGCCATTCTGTCCATAAAATGTGTACTTGGTGTGATCCATTTTCCAGAACCATTGTGTGTTCTCCTTATCTTTCATTCCGCCTTACTTTAACAAAGAAAAACAGCAACTTGGCCATCACTTTTCTGATACAATTACCTTGTATGCTCCATTACATGTGACCAGAAACAAATTCCCTAAATATCTGGTCACAGAAAGCATGAAGAAAACCAGGTGCTTCCAATGGTACATCTTGTCTACTTCAACAAGAAAGAAGTGCTTTAAAAAAAACGGTCTCGGTCAAAGTGAACTTCCTGCTGTTAAGAGCCAAATGGAATGTGTCATTACTTCAGCAGAACACAATTTTTTCCTCCTCACTTTTAATGCTTATGGTAGCACGTGCATTAAGTCTCAAAAACCTTGTCAGAATTAATCTTCCAGGAACCACTGGAAAGAGTGAGTTAATAAATGAAGAAAAAAGCTGCACCCAGCAGGTCAAATTGAAACTAATGTGCAAATCTGTGTATAGAGAACAATAATGAGGCTGTCAGATCCAGATGAGCAGTATGAACACCCAACATACCTGATACATTTGGTTGCCAGATTGAATAAGCTTGACCTTGACAGCACAGACAGAAGAACCCCATCGCCTTTGGATCACACTCACACTTTTTGATAGTGAAAGGATTCTTGGTCCCTGATTTTAAAACATTATATTAGTTTTCACAAATAAGTTTCAGTCTACAGTGTTTACAAGATTAAAAATCGTTCTCAGCACAAACAGTTGGATAAAATGTCAACTTTTATGGCTGTCGTGCAAAACACTTTGCCTTTTACAAGTTCTGAACTAGCAGCAATAGAAATGATAAAGAAATTGGGTAGACAAGGATTATAAATGGTACAGACCTCAAGTGCATGTAGTGTACTCTGAAAGAAAAACGATGACAGGTTTTTTTTTTTCCAAGTTTTTCCGATTTTTTTAGGTACCTGTTTTATGTCATCTTAGATCCTCTGACTGGGGCTGGTTATTGTCAGAACACCCACTGTCCAAAATATCTTTCTCTGTTTGACTATTGCATAGCAATACATCCGACAAAGAACTGCCTAAAACTTTAAGTGTCAATCCTGTTATGAAGTAGCTTAACCTACCTTTTGAGATTTGGAACTTGGGGCAAAGTGTTTTATTAAAAATGTAGTGTTCAAAAAAGCTTAAGAACATAGATTTTTATTATTTAGCTTGATTACTACACAATGACAAGAAAACAGTCATGTAAACATCGTGCTGAATTTAGCATTTAGCAGTGAGAGCTTTCCAAATGAGTGTTTTAACGACACCGAGAGAAACTAAAACCACAAAATATCAGAATTCATAGTATTACGACATACTTACTGATCTGTATGTTAAAACATTAAAAATATTACTTACAGTGGCGTAAATTAGATGTCAATGCCAAAGAGAAGCGTTATCCTCTGCTTGTATGACCTACTGTACAGCATTATCACTAAAATGTCATACTAATATAATAAACGTTTACCAGTGCATTATTCTTGTTTGGGGGCTTTCAAACCCATTAAAAAAACCAGAAGAAGTGAACCGCGCGCGCGTCCCTTTCAATCATTTTATGGTAACGTCACTCCTGCAGCGCCAAACAAATTAGTCACATGGTGTTTACTGTTCATGTGATTTGCGATTTATTTTTAATGAGCAGAGATGTTCAAAATCTCTATTCGAAGTTTGAATGCATTTAAAAATGGAAAGTTTAACTCTATTATTTAAAATATATCCCTGTTTAGATCAAATGTTGGCCAAATGATCTACTTTAAAATAACATATCCATTTAACAAAGAGTAGAGAAGTATACAAGCAAATAAACATGCAGTTACTCCTTAAACCGGCTATGAGGTGAATCACAACATTATAATCTTTGATTTGAAGCAAAAAAAAAAAAAAAGTAGACCTATATAAAATCAGACAAAAAGACGAAGTACAAGAGTGTGTACCTAATGGCTTTACTTGGATAAATAACTGAAGTCCCACGAAGCATGGAAAATAACACAATCAGATTATAACTGATGGAGAAATAAATAACTATTTATTTAAAATGTAATTTCAAGTTTATATAGGCCTATATACAAAACAAGTATTTTGAGAGAAAGAGGGTGATTTCATTTGCAGTGGTCTAAGAAATTGGGTTGAGCTAAAGCCATTTTGGCACAGGAATTAAGTAATTGGCTGAATTAATGTGCCAAATTCAAGTACCAACACTGATTTGTAGAATTTGACTAGAATTGGTAGAATTTTCTGCACAGCATCATCGGTAAGAACGTTTTTCTTGAATAGTTTTTACTTTTGTAATTCAGCTGTTGCAATATAAAAGACAAACTTATATGGTAGTATGATAAAAAATAACTGCAATACATAAATTCACTCAAGTGGTCTCATGTGACGGTAAAGTATCCATCAAAAGCACACTTCAGAATCTCAGTGTAATTAATCTAGGTTCTTTAACCTGCTTTTGCAACTGGCATGAACTTTGAGTTTAGCCTAAGCATTGGATTAGAATAGTTACCAAGGTTGTTTATTCACTGTAAACCTATATTCAGGAATATACAGTATATTCACATCTGCACTCGGCATATATAGATGACTTGATATTTAGAAGCCTATTCCTATTTATTAGATTAAAGACTTTCGTTTCCAATCAAGACTGGCAATAAAAGGTTGTTTGCCATAAGCCAATGACCTGATTTTACCCAAAAGCCTCAAGCTGTTGCTCCCTCTCTCATCCGCCATTATTTGAGTTCATTCTTTCCATTAGTCATTCCCACTAATTAAAAGAAAACTCTTGCCCATCCATGAAAGAATCATCTGTGGATGGAAAGCCATTTCATTTGGGCTGTACAATGCTCAAGAAAGGCTGTGTATATAAACCATAGTATGACCTTTGTGTTGTTGTTTCTTTTCACAGAAACCTTTGCAACCTTTGCAAATTGTAGTTTAGTTGAGTTGAGTGACTTAAACATCCACATATACTCACTAACTATTCTATATTTGAACATTGGAAAGCAGACAACAGATGAGTTCAAAATGAGGGCGTGCAAGCGGTAGTGGTGTAAAATACAATGTAAGCTATGGCAGCTTTGAACAATATAATGTGTGTTTATGAAAATGTGAAAGCTGTAGGAACATTAAGCGGTTCATGGCAATTGCCCAGTACCTGAGTTTAAACAGGCTCACCATGCCTGATCCCAAGCCAGACACCCAAAATAGGTAGACCTACTACACAAGAAACGTGAGAAGACATAAAGGAAATGGATACAGATTTGAAAGAAAGAAAGAAAGAAAGAAAGAAAGAAAGAAAGAAAGAAAGAAAGATTTATGGTTGAACTTGAATGTTTTACGCCATAAAGAAGTAACAAAAAAATCAAAGTAAAATCAACAGCAACAAAACATGTTTTGTCTGATTAACTCTGGTATGATTGACTTATTGATGCAGTTCATTCAATTAAATGTGAACTCTGCCACCTGAACAATGGTGTTCAAAAAAGTAGATGGAGATCAATGAAAAATGTGGGTCACTGAGCATTTTCAAACAAACTCTGGTGCAGGGTAAATCTATGAACACAACCATTCCCAAAGATTATACCACTTGATTAAAATGAACTCTGCTGCAACTTATATGTTAGTACAGTTTATTATAAGTATGAATGCTGCCATCTGTACCTTGGTGTGCACAAGTGGATGGAGATTCTGAAAGGATGAGTCAGCCCTCTTCCATAAGTGTGGTTCTGAAAAATGATTGTGGCACACTCTTAACAAGACATTAGGTAATTAAAATAAATCAAAAACAAAACATGATGCCCCAAGTGTGGCAATAAAAAAAAATGTTCTCGTCGTAGTCCCGAAATTAGCCATATGTAGCAAATGTACCAAACTATGTGAACGCTCCCTAATTCTCATTGCAATTGAACTCACTCACATTTAGATCTAAAGGCAATAAAAGTGTATCTGAAATGTGCTGTAGTCAGTACAAATTAGATTTTAAGTATCAAATTTTGACCTCAGAAATGCAAGACATACAGCAAACATTAAACCTGCTGAAGTGCAAAGTCAGCTCACAAACCTTTTGTTCAGTTGGCAGCTTTTAAAAAGGAATAAAATGAATGGTCTGAGGACTGTTCTGATCCAGCTAAAGAAAAGTCAGATGCTAGGTAACAGTGCTTCTTAAAGTGAAGCCTTTTTTTTGCTTTTACAAGCTAGCCATAACCAAGTGCTAAAACATTTTCTTTTTTTTCTTGTAATGATGTTTTTGCTAATACCATAAGCAGTACAAAAAAACTAGCAATGAACTGAAACTAAATATACCCAGTTAGGGTTTTATACATTGCAAATGGAAATTGAATAGGGATATTTAATGTAATTTCCCTGTATAGGGCTGGGGGTTAATGTAGGTTGTTAAGGGTCTTTTGTGCAACATTTTATGTGTGACCCAGTAAATATGCAGTAAATGCAATGTACCAGAGGTGCCTGGCTGGCAGCATTGTAAAAGAATCTCACATGGAGAAAGTGGCTTTGTGATTGGACGGGCAGGTTGGCTGAATGGAAAGTGTGACTCACCTTTGGAGGAAGTAATAATGTGGGAATGTTGGAGCGCTTGAGAAAAATGAGTTTGGTTTTATGAGAGGTTCAAGAACAGACAGTGAAATAGCCCTACAGAACAGCTTCTTCAGACTGAGACAACACACCATCATATCTGTAGAAACAAATTATACTGTGTGACATGCACCGCTGACTGACTGCAGTGACCTTAGACACTATTTTGACTCAAAGAGTGACTCATAACATAACTATCCAATATAAATTGAGATAATATATGTGTGAGTGCATGTCTCTGTTAGAATTCAATAAAATGTTCTTTTTAAAAAATGATTCACATTTACCTTTAATAAAAAAAAGACTCAAGGTCAAATACATGATGAGTGAGAGGACACCCTAATGAATGGCCAAACTTTCCATAATAAAATGTAATAAAAATGACAATTACTTTTAAATGAAATAATAATAATAATAATACAATGAGGGCAACACGGTGGGTCAGTTGGCATTTCTGTGTGGAGTTCATGTTTATGTGAGTTTCCTCCGGGTGCTCTGGTTTCCCCCGCAGTACAGGTGAATTGAATAAACTAAATTGGCTGTAGTGTATGTGTGTAAATGTGAGTGTGTGTGTGGGTGTTTCCAAGTGCTGGAAGGGCATCTGCTGTGTAAAACATATGCTGGATAAATTGGCAGTTCATTCCGCTGTGGCGACCCCTGATGAATAAAGGGACTAAGCCAAAGGAAAATGAATGAATGAATGAATGAATGAATGAATGAATGAATGAATACACTGAAGTGATTTATGTTGATAATATATATGAATAGTGCATAAAAAAATCTCAATTAACCAGTTTTCTCTTACAATTCAAATGAACAGATGCTAGCATTGTTTAAAAAAAACCTCAAGAAAAGAAGAAAAAGGTTTGTATAAGAACGAGGTCACTCACTTTTTGTTTTGATTCTTATTAGATTATTCCCATCTGTCAGTATCGTGACAGCCTTATTGGAACTGGCGCTTTTGTGCTTCTGATTGGCTTCTGCTAATGGAGCAGTGCTAAAGAAAACTGGGCCAAAGAGACAAGGCGTAAATCACTTGGCAGCCTAAAAAGCCATGACTTTGTTAGACTGTTTTGTTGTTATTTTTTCTGCTTAATCCAGAGCTCAGTACGTCGTTTTGATACCACTGTACCAACACTTAGATTTTTTGTTCCATAACTAACTGTTGAATTATTGGACAGCATTTTGCATTGAAAAATATAGTCATCTTTCGTTTGCTCCACTCAAAACGTGCCAGGTCTTGTGTGCCGTGGATTGCAACACAACTGTGATTCTTTTTTTGCATAACTGCAGTTCATATTGGGTAAATGACAGCTTTTGCCCTCAGTAGATATGTTAAGATGAAAGGGTGATATTATCCTAAGAGTCTAACCTGCTTAATGTCCATCCTTAGCCTACATTTGATTTAGTTTAAGCCATTTAAAAGAATTTGCAAGACTGGTGATAGTTAACATAATTTGACACTGTAATATATCATCTTCAGTTCAAGCCAAAGGCCTGCTATTGATTTTCAGCTGAATGACAGCATGAAAGAAAGCGGGCTACAGTTTGAACATATTTGAAATATTTTTGTGGTTAATTATGTTAAAAGTATAGTAATAGAATAGGCTATATTCAAATTTAATAGATTAAATAACTGCATTAAATTGCTTTTTTCAAAAAGACTTTTTCTGTGTTTAATACAAGAAAGAAACTCAGAGGTTTACTTGAGGGTGAGTAAATAGTGAGTAAATTTTTATTTTTGGGTGAACTATCCCTTCAAGTCTCAAGGAATATAATTATGATAAAGGTTTTTAACCATCGTTTTTCTATTATGAGGGTTGACAGAGCTTGGGCATGTAGATTATATAATAATCAATTTAAAGATACCGTTATTGTAGTCGTTGTTTTATGACATTTTAACCAAAAATTGTTAAATTGTAAAATATTGTTAAATAATTAATTAGTGATAATTGGAGCCTTATCACTTGGAGCCATGGGAGCCTAACCAAATACTTTGCTTGCGGTGGCCAAATTTTCTTAAGTTACGCTGCCCTCTAATGCAAATAAGTGGAAGTACTTCGTGAATTTTGTGAAGATGTGTATTTATCCCTCAATATTGCAGACTACATGCACCTTTTTAATTAAGTATTCCTAAATTAAGAATGTTTATTCTTGGTTATGTAAGCATATAAAATGTTCCATTTAATATTTTTGAAAACTTACAAGAACCTTACATTTGTACGTTCTCTCAACATTAAACCACCCACCAACATCTATTATGAACTTTTAATAAAAATGTACAAATTTGACATAACATACAGTGCATTTTCAGCTTTTCTCTATCCCATACGTCTCAGAAAACCCGGAGGTGAATATACTAACAGCAAATCATTCAATTGTTGGATAAAATATAACCCTATAAAATAAGAATGACAATAAGAATGCATGAAATAATAGCACTAAATATGCATGAAATAAATGCATTAAATAGGAACTTGAACCTGCCACTTGAACCTGCCTACATATATACCTATATATATAAAGAGTGTCAATAAATATTCTTAATATTCAATTTCTCTATGTTTTATGATATTAATTACCAAGCTTATAGTGTACAAACTGTATTCTCTATAGTGTGTATATATATAAAAAAGCTAAACAAACAAGTAAATAAATAGTCATGTTTTTTTGTGAATGATGTTATTGAATGCCTGTTATTTGTCTCAAGCAGCCATATGTGGTCTAGGTGTCTCAAATCCTCATTGATTTCTGTCTCAAAGAGAGGCTGCGTTGGTAAATATAAACCTGCAGAGTGGCTCTGGATCACTCATTCACACTGGATAATAGTGTTTTTAACAGTCATGAGAGGCTGACTGAGAGAGGTTATCCTCAAAACACCATAATCTCCACAAGAATATTGCCTATATTTTTAGCTACGGACACAGCAGACTTCATTCTTCCCTGCTACCAATTTTAAATGGAAAATCTAAGGCATTTTTTTTTCTTCATGGAAATATGAATGCAGTGGATATACTGTCCTCTGGCTCTTCTTTGAGGAGGCAGGCTATGGATTTCACTGGTCCTGATCCACGTTTCCATACACTGAAGAGATTTATGCGGATGAGGCGCATATGGATTGCATTCTCCTGTGTTATTTCCCAGACAGGATGAGAGAGAGTAAACCAATAAAACTGTGTTTTAAGTTCCTGTCTAGCCATATGCTTGATCACACCGTTGCATAATATTAACTGGAGTATGCTCGACTCTCTGCATGGGTAGTGCTAGTGCTGATAGGCATTCTTCTGTGTTGTCCAAATAAACCAGTAAGCATGACGTTTACATTAAAAAAAAACTCAAAGGCACAATATGTAAGATTTTTTTTCATTAGGATGTCCAAAAACCACTAGAACAGTGTTCAATTATGAATAACAGTAATACATTTTAAATACTTTAACTCATCCATGAACGTTATTTCTGCAGGATTCCTGTAGGATGTAATGAAGACCACAACCCCACACTCAGTCACAGCCGCATTAAACTATGCCTTTGTTAGTTGTAAATACACACCCTCTAGTGGCAAAATGACATATTACGCCTTTAAATGCACATTTTGGAACTTTGTTTAATGTGATGGTTTTGTCATCAGCTCTTCTGCAATCTGTGTCTTTGTGATGTTTAAGTGAAATGTCTGTTGTGTAGTGCTAAAAAGCATTTTGTCAGAACCAGACATACAAGACTGTGTCAATTCTGTGTCAACTGTGGATTTTATTACATTGGTGCTTTCATGTATCGCAGGGTAATTGCATTGAACTTATAGCTTCAAATAAAAAAATGTGCAATAAAAATGTATTTACTGAAGCAACCATGGGGCAGACGTAGCCTGATGCTTTGAGATCTGGACTTGGGGCACAGGTTTGCAGGCTTGCAATTCTGAAGCTCGCTTCGCAGACGCCACTGATATACTCCACTAATGACTACTCAGTGGCACCTGCAGAGCTGAACTCTGCCAACTCATTTGGCATTCATTGGCCCTTTTTCTTTGTCTTCAGAGTGATTGGTCGTCTAGCAATCTCCCGTAGTCTGTTTAGACACACGTCTCCGTTCCCTATTCGGGGAACGTGGGTTACGTACGTAACCAGGACGTTACACAAAGAGTGCACCAAAAATCATTGTAAATAAACTTTTACTACAATGAAACCAGTTCTCACAAGGGATGTAATGAGGATGATGCAGAGCATACTGATCATGTTGAAAGATGCTGGTGGACAGGCAGAACTGAATCTGACTCAATTCACTCCGTGAAGGGCAGACACTTGTCCAGGAGTCTGTTGCTGTAAACACCCCATCAGATGTGGTCAATTCTGCTGCTAAGTCCTCTTGAAAAGGGCTGTCATCCTTAGGTCAGGGGCTCAGCTGCTCGCTCTGCTATTGATAACTCTGCTGAAAGCTGCCAACAATCTGTCACATAGATTTTGATATGACTTGAGGACCTAATTTTAAGCAGGTTTCAGTGTTAAATGATCGGGGCTGAACCGTGAACCTAATTTAAAGATTATTGATCATTATTATCAATGATTGGAGAAGAAGTAGGATTAAATAAGCTTATGCTTCTTTCTAATCCTTTTCAGACATGTGTAAGTTGAAATTGTTGTCATGCTGTTTTTATTTTGTTTATTCAATAAAATCAATAATAATAATAGTAATAAATAAACTAATAATAATAACAACAACAACACCATACATGACTTTAAGAGACTTTTATGAATTCTTATATAAGAACAAGCAAAAAATTATATGTTCTGCCTCTGAAGACCTTTATTAATTTTAAGGCTGTCATCAGAGATGATATTAAAATGTTTAATGAAACCCATTGGAAGAACAGAACGAAAAGTGAGGAAAAATCTCATCCAATTAAGTCAAATATTATGCATGTCACAGGCTTGGTTATCAGTTGCTTGGCAACTCTAATTAAATAAACCTTTTCCTCCAATCTTGAGGTGTTTAGTTTAGCTACATTTGAAAGAAACGTCCTGCTTTTATCAGTCAATTTAACTAATGCTTCAGAAATCATCAAAATGGCATTATAATTTTTTTTAAATGTATGTTTTGAAAGTGCAAAGTAAATGGATGACAGGCGGTGTATTTCCATAACAACACTTTAGCTTGACCTTTTTATATAATCAAATATTGTGGGAGAAAAAAAAGCATAAAGTATTATGTTAATTCCACATATCAGTTGTGGTGTAGCTCATCAAATAATCCAAAAAGAGATTTCTGGATTTGGAAAACGTATTAAACAACGTTAAAATCCATCAACATGTTTTAATTAATGACACCAAAACTGGCATATTGGGAAAAACACACTGCCCTTTTTAAAAATGCCTTTTTTTCCTTCTTAGTCACATGCAAGTGCTTAATCTTGAGCTTTGCGTTTGCCATACAAAGCCATTGCATCTGAGAAACAATGTTTCTTTTTTTTATGCTTAATAAGGATAAACATAATGAAAATAGGTCAATTATTGGGGAGCTAATCTCTCAAATGAAGAGATTTAATGACCAAAGGCCATGACTTAGGCTTCATTGTCTAAACGATGTCCTCTTTTTTGCATTTGGACAGAATTAATGTCTTTCAATGAACTTTTGAATGAACCAATATCTATAATATGATTTACTGAGAAATAATTTATCAAAGTAATTAAATATGTAAGAAGTCTAAGCACAAATAAAAGTCCAATTAGCCTAAAATGGCCTTGGCTTTGAAGAAAGATTTCAGATATTATAACAATAAAAGCCTAACAAAAGTGTGTGAGTCAGCGCTTGCGTCGCATGATTAAACTATATTGTTCCAAACAACACCTCATTGTCAAGTGGCCTCTAAGCAGAGGATGTTTTTTCGCTCTATATAAATGGCTAGTCTGAGGTCTTTATTCACTAACAGTAGAGCTGTATCTCTGCGGACCAAATGATTGCATAATTCAAACTTACATATTTAAATCCATTCTGTTCACCAAGCAGACCTACATCTTTGAGACTTGATAATAGTCAAACATGGATGAGGTGATGTGTGATGGTTGTAAATGGTAAATATGAGGAATATGAACGGTGGAATTAAATGCCTTTACCCCATTATAAGTCAACGGAGGATCATCTTCCTCTTAGAAACTGTCTGTGGCTTTGGGCATTTAAACCCACATAGTTTTGCTACATTTTCTATGTTAAAAAGAAGCAAAAATGCCTTTATTATTTGTGATATTCTTCTATTACCAGTATATATGGCCATGGCAGCACTGTGAAATTGAATTAGATGTTACAATGTCTATATTGCATTACATATTTTTATGTACTTATTATATCATTTGATCGTAACCTACTCTTACACTACCAACCAAAAGTATGGGTTCAGTAAGAATTGTTTTGTTTTGATTTTGGAAAGAAATGGAATAAAATTTTTTTCAAATAAATGACATTCTTTTGAATGCTCTCATTAAAGAATCCTTAAACAAACAAAAAAATGTATCATGACGGTAGCCATAAAAATGTTAAACATGTTAAACACTGATGAAATGGAAGTACACTCTAAGAAATAAAAGTACAAGAGCTGTCACTGCGGCAGTACCTTTTCAAAAAGAAATCTTTTGTACTTTTTAGGTACTAATATGTACATTAAGTATTAGTTATTTTTAAACAATATTAGGTAATTAGTACAATATTAATCTAAGGTAACAATGTAGACCATTTCAGTACAAATGGTCAACATGGTTTTGGGTTTTCCAAAAGGTACTGCCCGAGTGACAGCTCTTGAGCCTTGATTCTGAGAATGTACTTTAATCCTGAGTTAAATGAATTTCTTTCTAGCTAGCTGTTCAAGCTATTTGAAACAAATTGTAGCTAAATAAAATGTTAGTAGTGGGATTTTGATATTTCAAGTTGAACAGGACAGATACAGGTAAGTCAAATTCAACACAGCGTGGACATGTCTGCATAAAAATGATTGGGATTGATTTTATTCACCATTCCAACAAAGCAAATGTCATACAATTCATGCCTACCATATGGTTGTTTCTTGCATTTCCACTGAAATCAATTTCCTTTTCTGTCTGTGCAAAGAGATTAACAAATGTCTATGAAATCCCCAAGACAGTCAACAAGAGATCATGTAAATTCCTCGTACTTCCTACTGTAAACGTAAACTCTCCATTTCCTTCATTGTTCTTCTCTCATGTAAAAAATGATCTCAAAATAGCTTCAGATATAAAACTGACAGTCCTTCTTCTTGGCATTTTATGATTTGGTCCACTGTGCTTCACGGGTCCACGTTAGGGAAGGTACTAACTTTATTGTTTCTACTGATGCGTCTCTCGGGTCGAACTCTGGGCTGTTTGGTCTGGATGAGCTCCTCTGGTGTGTTACCCAATGGAGGCAGGAGTCTTTTCTTGCTGTTCCTGGTTTCAGGCAGCCATTGAGGGGGCAGCTCAAACGGTCCAAAACCAAACTGTGTCGCATCCTCAGGGTCCGTGGGGGTTGCGGGGGCAACTTGCGAAGATGAGTAGGCACACGACTGAATAGGGGAATGTTTTGGTAAAACTAAGACCTCTTCTTTAACCCCGTCCCCTGGCTGCGGTTGATGCGTGTCTTCTGTTGCCCCTGCATTTCCACCTTGTCCCTCATCTTTGGGTTGAAAGTTGGCAGACACCACAGAGGAAATCTCATTCTCATCTTCTTCATCCTCATTGGGTCTAAAGATCTGCTGTTGGCCGATATTGAACATCTCCAGCAGTTGACTACCAGAGCGAACCACAGTCTCGCCACCTAGTGGTCCTACCTCAGCCAGACCTCCAATGCTGACCATATTCCTTCGGCTGTAGCGTCGATGCAGGCGTGCTAGCATATCGAGAAGGCACCGTCGCACAGAGCGGTTGACTGTGAGGAGAAACAGTGGGTTGGTGAGGAGCGAGACCTTCGGTAGCCATATGGCAGTCAGACGTAACCAAGATGAGGCTTTTGCAGCCCCCAGTATGGCGTGGTATATTAGCAAAGCGGCGTAAGGGGTGCTGCAGAGTGTGAAGACGAGGACGATGGACAACAAAGTTGCATGAAGTTCAGCCTCACGTTGAGACACATACGGGATGGAAATGCTGTTCTGCGGGGTGCGCAGCGCCGCGATGATCACTTTCTTCTTCTGGCTGGTGCTTAATGCACGGCGTATTAATACCATGGCGAGAAACACCACTGCTAGCGGGAGAATAAGAGTGGTGATGCTGTATGTGATCATGTAAACAAGATGTCCAAGCGATTGTCCGTCAGAGCAAGACGAGGTGGCGTAGACATCTGTCACATTGCTAACAGCGAAAACAGGGACACTGGCCACCACTGCATGAACCCAGATGTAGATGACCAGGTCTCTGGATTTGGCATCTGATATCTTTCTCTCAAGGGGATACAACACTGAATAGTACCTGAAAAGGAAAGAAAGGTGAAGTCACGATAGCTTTATCAATGGTGTAGTCCTTTCCAGCTCACTTACAATTCACGTTTAAACAAAAAAGCAGCCTTCTGTGTGTCAACGCAGTGTAATAATCTCACATGAAACTCATTAAAGATTCCAGGTGGAAGAACTGGATTTTCCCATGTAATTTTGCTTTAATATCTACACATTATCTGATTGGATTAACTACATATATCTACATATAGTTCATGGATTAGACTCAACTGGTTAATTCACTCAAAAGTACCTATTCATGAGACTAATTTGCTGAAGAGATCAGAGCCATTTGTTTTGAGACTGGAGTATACTAGTTGTGGGGAATAACAGCTCTTCGATGTTGTTCGAGCATCATTTGGACTACACAGCTTCCCCTGATGAGTTTTGATCCACAAAAAAAACAACATTTATAAGATTAATTTGTCTATACTAGATGCATGGAATGATTTGATTTACTAAAAAGAACAGACATACCTTTGGGAATACACTAGTGTACTAAATTGATTTTTTTTAAAGAGCTGGTTCTGAATAACAACAGACCCTGTAGGTTCCCAGTTGTCTCAGTTACATAACCCTAATACTTTAGACTGCTATGTATTATTTATGACAATGTTAAAAAGCCTTCGTGTGTATACAAAAACTCATAAATAGATTTATTCTATTGATTTGTAATGTAAATCCCAGAAAAGACATACAAGGTAATCAATACAAATCTGTATAATACGGATATCAGACTGTTTTATTATACGATATATGTCTGTCTGGTATGTGTATTTTTTTCTGACGTGAAAGGAATGTTGGTTTCAAGAAAGGCTTCTGTGCTAAGCAAAATAAATTATTCAATGAATTGATAAAGGGTCTGGCAGAGTAGGTTGCTATGGAAGCACTAGTCTGTGAAACAGCTGGTGCCCATGGGTTGAGTACAACTATAAGAGTATCCAGATATTATTAAGAGCCTATTTAGTATATTATTATCTTAATCTATTGTTAAAATGGTTGGGAGTTTAAGACTGATAATAGTGATCTCAAATCTGAGGCAATTACACTTCATTTGTTAGTTCACAATGAATGAATTAATATATATATATATCTACTCACCTGTCCAGGGCAATGACGGCGAAACTGAGCACAGTGGCAGAGCAGAAAAGCCTGTGCAGGAACTTAATGGCTTTGCACAGGAGGAGTGTGTGGACCCACAGGCAGCATAGAGGACTGGCACTCAGCGCTATGTCAAATGGCACACACACAAGACCAGCACAAATGCCAGAACATGCCAGGTTCTTGATGAACAGATTTGTGACGGACTTGAAGACATTTGTGTAGATCGTGCACCACAGCACTGCAGTATTGCCTGAAGACAAAGAAGAAAATGAGAAAAGGTTGAAGGTTCACAAGCCCAGGTCAGCCTCTAAGGACTCACAATTGATGTGTTTACGGTGCAACCTGAACAGCCTGGATCATGCTATCAGTTCCCATGGCAATGGGGTACCTGAAGGTTACAAGCCATGAAGCCAATTTTAAAGGGGAAAATCACTGAAGAGCCTTGTGATTCCTGTAAGCAATAGCGTGTCATTGTCGAGCCGCTGTGAAGGACACATGCTATGAAGATTTGAAAAGAAATATGCATGAATTAATGCTTAAATTAGCATACACTGGCAAATTTAGATGTTTGTAATGTTTACTTGAGGCCGAGTATTTTTTAAAAGCAATATTCTAGGTTCAGTGAAGTTAAGCTCTATTAATAGCGTTAGTTCATCCTCAAATGAAAAATATGTTTTAATTAATTAAAGAGATAGTTCCCTAAAACCGAAAATTCTAACATCATTTAGTCACCCTTCACTTGTTCCAAACCTGTTTGACTGATTTTCTTCTGTTGAACGCATAAGAAGATATTCTGAAGGAGGCTGGATACACGTAACCATTGACTTCCATAGTATTTGTTTTTCCTATGGAAATCTATGGTTACAGGTTTTCAGCTTTCTTATAAATATCTTCTTACATGTTCAACAGAATAAAGAAACTCATGGATGATTTTTTGTGTGAACTATCCTTTTAACTTAAATTAATTATGGTGCTTTTTTTAATTGTAAAATTCACAGTTTATGCTGTAAAACGTATTGTTTCCGTCCACTATAACATTTTAAAGAAAACAAGGGACAAGTTAAAAGCCAAAATGCTATCCATTGCGCTTAAATATTACTGAACCAAAACAGCCAGCTGATTTACTCCCAAGCAATTCCATGGTTTCCTTACTTTTTTCACACCATACATATGCATTTAAAACAATCAGTGAGAGCATGCAGAAGTGTTTTTACTTGAGGCTAATTGAAAATGAAACATGTCAATTCAAGAGAAAAGCTACGCAAGATTCATTTTCTTTCAAGAGGTGATGCACGGACATCATGGAATTCACATGCCTTGAATTGAAATGGAGCCTGAGGTGATTTTCTCCTTGGACGTTGATGTGAGCGGAGCACTTAGATGACAGGTGCTCTCTAGCCGGCTCCGTTATTACTCTTGACACACTTTCAGAAGGTGCATCTTTTCCACAAAGACCGTGACTTTCATCTTTTCCCATTACCATGCAGGTGTAACAGGCGAAGCACACAGGAACCTGTCTGCAGCTGCCTCTGTGTTATTACCCTGGTGACATTTTGAGTGCACACTGACAGTGCCGGACAATTGTCCATTTGTTCCCAGAGGTCTCCAGTATGCCTGTGGCTTAACATGGGTATTTAGACTTCACAGGGTTTCCATTAGTGGTTTCTCAACTCTTTCTAATATGTTTATGAAGTATGAGAACAGATGTAGACTGAACACTTCTGAAAAAACTCATTTGTCATTTTGTTTGATAATTGCTATATAACTGAAAATATGAAAGTCAAATCTTCTACCAAATATGCCTTTAAAGGCATATTTAAAAAAAATAATAATAATTACAAAACTGTATGAATATTCCTGTACATTTTCCTCTGCGGAACATAAAAGGAAATATTTTGATATTGATGTCTCAATGTTTTTTGCTCCGTACAATGTTGGTGTCTACTGAATTTCATTGTATTGACAAATACAGATCCAACACTCTTTAAAATAAATTGTGTGTGTGTACTGCCAAAAAAAAGAAATCCATGTGAAATCAAAATTTTCTTTTTTTTTTCTTTTTGTTTTTTGCTAGTACACATTGTCATTCTTCAGGTGAACATTACTCCGCAAGTTAATCTGCTTAAAAAATGCTTGTCAATTTGCCAACTTCAGCCACAATATCCTTAGCCATGCTCCTTTTTCTGTTACTTTGCTATGGGGAATGATGCTCAAAAAGCAAGCCCCGCCTCTTACTTTATATATTTCATTTCAGTTGGAAGTACATCAACATACTGAAAAAAAAGTCTGTTTCACACAGACATTAAAGTCTTTATCCAAGAATGATTCTCTATTTAGGCATTTAACTAATTTGTCTATGCTTGTACGCTTGTTCTTAATCAGCCATAGCATCAACTCAACGCATTTTGGCATGTAAACACGGTCAAGACAATAATCAGAATAGAGAAGAAAGGTAATTCAAGTGACTTTGACTGAAGTGACATGATTGTTGGTGTCAGACAGGTTGACCTACGTATTACGTATTTGAATGGCGTTTTTTGTGCTGTGGATGAAAATGCTTTGCTGCCAGTAGTCACAGGAGAATGGTCAGACTGGTTCATCCTAATAGAACAGCTACAGTAACTCAAACAACCACTTGTCTCAACTGATATCTGCAAAAGAGCATTTCTGAAAGCACAACAGGTGAAACCTTGAAGCAGGTGAGCTACAGAGCACACCAGGTACCAAACAAATCAGCTAGCAACAGGAAAATGAAGCTATAATTCAGCTGAGATAACCAAAATTAGAAAATAGAAGATGGGGAAAAGGCTGTCAGATCTGATGAGTCTCAATGTTTGCTGCTCCTTTGGATGTTAGAATCAGAATTTGAAATTATGAATCCTTCCAGCCTTGTAACCGTGGTTAATGGTGGTGGTGTGATGGCGTGGGGATAATTCATTTAATTTTCTATTTCCATATTGCCAACCCTTAGTAGCAAATAAGCATTGCTTAAATGCCACCGATTACCTGATATAGTTACTGAGCATGACCACACTGTACTCATCTTGTGAAGGCAATTTCCAGCAGGATAACAGTTCTTCAACAAAGACAGTGAGCTCATTAACATCACTACACTGTAAAAATGATGGCCATAATTTTAACAGTAAAAACTTAAAAATACTAAATCTGGTTAACAGCAACTTTCCTTAATACGGTAAATAACTGTAAATTGACCTTGCTAGAATTCCCTGCATGACCCTTCACTTTATGTTTTTTTTCCTCATTAGTGATGTACATTACAGATTTTTCTTACATCTAATGTTGATAAATAATGTGTATTGCATTACTTTAGTTTCATGTGTAACTATGACGGTGTTTAGTAGTTGTGTGAATGACACTAAGCGCCTTCTCTTTGCCATGGAGGAGGAAGCACTTATAACTCAACCAAACAATATCTGATCTGCCTGAAAATGCACAGGTTCGATGAGATTCTTCTCCTGAAGACATCTACGTGCCTATATTGAGTCTCAGTCATAGCGCCACCTGCTGACAGAAGGAAGTTTGGCATAAATCTGCGATTTTCTCTGTTTTTTTAATATATATCGGCTTAAATCATTATTGTCCGCTGTTCTCTGTCATCCTGAGGCCACAGGGTGGCGGTGAGCCCGGGTGCGAGGTCCCTTTCATCGCTGCTTGCAGCTTTAATTAATAATTTGTTTCTATGCTTGTGGTAAAATGTTTGTGATAAGCTTTGGTACATAATATGACTTTTTCTTGTCTGTGCAACAAAGGTACAATGTGTAGATTTTAGTACTTCCAAACTGTGGTGTATTGACACATAAATAGATGAAATACTAACTTACAGTAAAATGTACAAATTTATTTTATGGTTTGTACCATATCTTTAACAGTCACTAGATTTAAAATCACCTGAGGGATGTGGTGGAATGGGAGATGCGCATCATGAACTTACAATTGACAAATGACCAGCAACTATGTGATAAAATATAACCAGCCAATCTGACTTTAAAAGGCAGTAGAAATGAAAGAAGGTAGAAGACATTTAGAGAAGTCTGAAGTATCTGTGTACCCTTCATTCACTGATTGGAGGGAGTGTTACCGTGTGGCTGCGGCCTCTTAGACATCTGTGTTGTTTGGAAGGAAATGCAGATAAATATGCTATCATGTCAGTATGGACCAAAATCTCTGATGAATGTTTCCAGCACCTTGTTGAAACTCTACCACACAGAAAATGGGTTCAACCTCACACTAGCTGTCTCTAATGCATGTAATTGTAACCCCTCAGGTTCTATTCCCCCCAGTCTAAACGGCAATCAAATTGGCATTTCATACATGGGAGGCGGACATGCTAAGTGGCTGTTGTGCCTCTTGAGGCCAGGGGAGTGAGGTTTACTCACACAGCTCCTACAAGCTGTCCTCTGTTACATAATATTGAGCTTGAATGCATAAGCAGCAAATAGATTCAAAAACAACTGCAGTTTTTAATTAGAGAACATGAGCCAAGAAGTTTGCTACAGTAACTGAATGCCAAGCAAGAAAAAATAAGTGCAATCATGACTAATCCACTTCCACAATGACTTTCTATAACTAGTCATCAGAATGAATGTAAATGAATTCTCAAAGTTTCTGAAACTAGAGACCTAATCCAGGCAGAGACAGATCTTCAGATTATGAACATTTAAACTAAGGCTGATTAGTCATGTGAGTCTTACGAAATTAGCTTTGACGTAGTTCAGACTAGAACATTGTGAACAAAAGAACTTTATACTATAATAATCATTGCTAAATCTTATTTATTCTGAGGAAATCTAAACAATGGTCTTCTCTTTCTGCTAATCTTGCTTTATTACAATTGCTACAGGAGATGGTGTGAATACATACATTTCACTCAAAAATCGAAATTATTTGATTATTTACTAATCTTCCACTTATTCCAAATCTTTCTTTACATTTTACTTTCTTTACATTTTACAAAATACATTTTGAAGAAAGTTGTTAACATGTTACCGTTGACTTCCACAGCAGGAAAAAAAAACAAATACTATGGAGGTCAATGGTTACAGATTTCGCCTTTCTTCAAAATATCTTCATTGTGTTCAACAGAAGATAGAAACTCATATACGTTTGGAACCAAGGGTGAGTAAATAGTAAGTAAAACTTCATTTTTGGATGAACTACCCCTTTAACAACATAAGTTCATCAATAGTGTTCTACATACTGTATGTAAGCTGTGTAAACAAAATTAATTGTATCATCACTAGAGTGACATCATCATGAGAGTGACTGGCTGTCAGGTAGAAATAAAACTGCCTAAAACTGGGATGTGATAGACAATACATATCAAATATTACACATCTGTACTGAAGCAAGAATGAACCCATCAAAAACAACATCTCTTTTCTGTGTATCTGATTTGTCACATTGTCATCAGCTTTTAAACATGACAATCCTGTTGCTCCAATGTGTAAGAATTCACACAGGCATCATATCACATTTTCTTAAAAACATCTTTGGCACAATGAATCATTTGATAAGATTAGTTTTTAGTGAAAATGGGGCATTTGTACAGTGTTGTAAAAATGTTGTCAAAGCTATGGGCATTTCAGAATAAGTTCTCCAGCTGTGATATTATCTAAATCAATAGATAGGGGGAGAATGAATAAATTATTCAAAGAAAGGATTAACTAGCTCCCATGGTATGAAATGTTTACTTTATTTTATTAAAGGTGTATTCAGAAAACCTAACCTGTTGGGCATTAAGGACAGACACTGCAGGCAATATCATTGTTTTTATATGCACCTGTCAGAGATTTTTGAATTTTTGGCTTTTCATAAATGTTGTTTTTTTTCAGTCCAATGTAAAATACATAATTTAAAAAAATCATTTTTAAGAGTTTCTTTTGTAGCAGTTAATCATCGTGTGTCTGTAGATTTCAATTACTATACAAACAAGCCAGTTTTCTCAAAAAGAGTCTTTTCCCCCTGCTCTAAACCATAAATCTCCACTTCAGCAGCACTTGACCAAACAGATTTTTTCATACCCATATTCTGAAGGTTTTTACAGAGATATGTTCATAGGCTATATGATTTGCAAACACTTAATGTAAAAGAGAATGAGTGTTATTCAATGCCCTGATATACTCACAGTGAATATATTTTTCTTCTTTGATAAGAAGCTGAAAGAAGTTAGCTATTTAAGTCCATAATGTTTTTATAAGAACAAATCCAAAATGTGACCCTAAATAATGTGCAAACAAGAAAACCTGACTTTATAGAATTTCATTAATTCCAACATCAGGTTTACACCACACAAATTGTAAAAGGGAAAGACTTCCATGACTAATCACACCACCTGTGTATTAGAGAATGCTCAACAGCCTTTGTTTATCATTTTTCTTCTCTCAAATGATCTGAACACACATTGTAACATCTGCTAAAATGTGATTTATCACAGAAAATACATAGCCTCTGATTGTGTTTGATAAAGGAATAGTTTACCCATAAATTATATCATCATTTACTCACCCTTACTAGTTTCAAACCTTTATGAGTTTCTTTCTTCTGTTAAATACAAAAGAAGATATTTTGAAGAATGCTGGAAACCAGTAACCATTGACTTCCATGGTATTTGTTTTACAATGTTTACAGATCTACTTTAGTGAATAAATAGGCATAAAGGTTAGGAAATACTTGAGTAAATAGTGGTTAGATTTTCCTTTTTGGGTGAACTATCCCAATAAATGTTCACATTCAAATATAATTGGTGCACTAGCTGTAACCTTTAGATTGTTTATAATCCTCCATTCACATATGAACAGTGCAATTGCCCATTAATTCATAATAGGCTCGTGGATAAAGCGTTTTATCACATAAATTAACCATGATTGTTTATATTAGAATATATTTAGACATGAAGACAAAACAAGCCCAATTCATTTGCAGATGAACACCCATAAGATGTTCATTCTCGTGTTCGTCTATACTCACCCAAAAGGGATCCGATGAGGATGAAAACTTGAATGGTGGTGGTGAAATCTTTGTAGGCTCTTTCCTGCGCGTGCACAATCTCCTCCAGCCGTGTCACCTCTTTATCCTGAGCGTCACCCCACAGACCCACAGGAGACGACGCGTTTAGGAAACCAAGCTTCGAGGAGTTTATTATTGTTCCGTTTTCTGACAGAGAAAACCAGCTCTCCGCTTTATCCGCCTCCATCATCATTCATATCTGAGGCGCCACTGTAATTCTCCGGCTCAGCTCTCACCTCGCGCACGTTATTGGTGAACAGAGCTCGTGCGTTGTGATGTTGTGTCCATCATAATTAACACTTGACTTTTCTCCAGTACATACGCCAAACATTTAGGGAAAAACACTGGACGGAGATGTGTCTTGAGCATAGTAGCTATGTCCAAGAACGGATTGCATATCGCAGATTTGGTTGAATACTGCATTACGCTGTAATCTCACTCCAAAACAGCTGCCTCGATATTCTAAGGCATATTCTCGATATAAAAAGGCATCATCTCGTATTCAGATCACTGGCATTGATGGAGCGATAGGACAGTGAAGGCGACGTTCAAGCGCAAGTCTCAACTTCATTTCAATAGCCGTGCAAATACATGATATAAAATAATACTGTTAAATGCAATATTTCGCATTGTGCCACTATGTAACTGTATGCAAACAATGATGTCTAAACAAGGTGTGATGATAAACCATTGAGAACATGATAGAGAAATTAGCAACATACCCGTATGAGATCATTATGAATGAACATAGCCGGGATCCATCTGTCAGAAAACGAGATTTTGGTGAAAGCGTATTATGCTAAATATCTCGGTGTGTGACTAGCAACTGGGTTTTAGCAAACAGGCTTCATTGCGAGTGACAATAGCGCTTTATTTCTTCAAATGAGAGGTGGGCGCTTACAATAAAACGTCACCGTACCCGTCCGTTTTACGGCGTCTTCCGAGTGGCGCGTGAGGATTTGGACCGAGCCTCGGTTTTGGCTAGAAATCCAGACGTGAACTACACGCGAGTTTTTTGAGGCTATTTGTAGGGTTTTCATTATTGTGAAGTAAATAATTTATCCTAACGCCACACATTGATTAAACTATCATTTACAGTGAGGAATGAGAATGTAAACCTTGAAGACAGCTAAGGTTTACTCACACGGCACTGAATTTGTCTACGTGTTGCGTTTGTTTGTCTGTTTCTATAATAAGAAGGTTGGTGTTCCTTGTGGTCAGGGGAGATTTTAGAAAACCCATGTGGAATCTTTAAAGCCTGCATGAAATGAGACCGGGACTAGTTGTCACACAAGGATGTTTGCCATGATGACTGTTTCCCAGTAACCAGAAGGTATTATATCAAAAGTGTAATTATAAAAATGTGTTGTTATTTTTTTGTCATTTTCTTAAATAATGGTGAATTCTATATCCAGTAAGAAAAAAATTGCAATGTGCTGCAGATTATGTATATTTAGAATCATTTTTGTCCATTCAATACTAAAAACATTCTTTGTAAACATTTCATGAGCCAATATAGTAATTCTTAAAGGTCTTCCATGCCAGGTTGATTCAAATCGTTTTTAATACATTGTGTTTTACTCCCTTCACATTGCAATATTATTCTGTCTAGGCACTACGAAGCATCTTCTTCTGTCCAGACAAATAGGGTGATAATAAATTGTGATTACAATTCTAAGATTAAAGTTTATGAATAGTGTGAAGCAAAAAATGCTGGCCTGAGCAAACAATGACACAGCCAGCAACCAACCCTCTTCCGTTCATTATCATAATATTGATTTTCTCATTGATTTCCTCATACTGCCATCTGCAACAGGAATTCTGTGAATTTCTATCCAGGGAAAACAGGCTGGAAAATATTCCTTACATGTAGGCTATTTAACACAATTGTTAGCAGCCGTTTTTTTCTGCAAGACTCCAAAACATTTGGTGTGGTAGTGTATGGTGATAGTGTATGATCTTTGACTTGGAAATATTAACATAGAAATATATATATATATTTGCCTCACAGTGGCGCAGTGGGTAGCACGTTCGCCTCACAGCAAGAAGGTCGCTGATCGCTGGTTCGAGCCTCGGCTGGGTCAGTTGGCCTTTCTGTGTGGAGTTTGCATGTTCTCCCTGTGTTGGCGTGGGTTTCCTCCGGGTGCTCCGGTTTCCCCCACAAGTCCAAAGACATGTGGTACAGGTGAATTGGGTAAGCTAAATTGTCCGTTGTATGGATGAGTGTGTATGGATGTTTCCCAGAGATGGGTTGCAGCTGGAAGGGCATCCGCTGCGTAAAACATATGCTGGATAAGTTGGCGGTTCATTCCGCTGTGGCGACCCCAGATTAATAAAGGGACTAAGCCGAAATGAAAATGAATGAATGAATATATATATATATTTTATTACCTTGTGAATTCCCACTTAGATACATAATCATCACTTGCACTGCTATGCAGGTTAAAGTAACAGCTCTGCTGAAAATATAAGATGAACGGTTTTCAGTTAATCAACTTGCAAGTGCCCTTAAGAGCTTCTTCTTAAGTAGTCTGGGTTAAGCGACGCAGCCTGCTGGAGTGTGTCCTTGTCAAAGTGCTCTCTAAAAAAATTTCAGTGAGTACCACTGGAGCTTGCATAGTAACCTCTCATTCATTTTCATGCTGATAATCTGCTGTTTCTTATTGACGCATGTAAAATGACGCCAAATATACTGCCTAAAAAGAAACTTCCCCTCAAAAATACAATTCTGTCATCATTTTCAGGTTTTTTTTTTATTATAATTATCAGGTTGTTCCAAACCTATATGCCCATTTCTCCTCTGGAACACAGAAACATTTCTCTGAGGCCCGTTGCACAAAACAAGTTGAGCAAAATCCGGATTGCAGAGTAAGTTTCAGGTTGACAAATCCAAAGAAATGCAAATGGTTAAGATGAGGTTAGTGAATTAACACCAGAGTGCGTGCACATGAAAGTGTGATGTGCAGCAAACCTCCATTCACGCGAGACATGAGAAAGAGTCAGTGTGATTCAGTTTTTGTGATAAATCCAGAGCAATTGACTTCTCTGTTGAAGATTAAAATAAATCATTATCAGAAATATAACTAATTGAAGCACATACAAGGACAAAATAAATGCTGTTGATGCATTGAATGTTTGAATCAGCTTTGTTGATGTTGCAAATCAATCATATATTTTAAAATTTAAGTTCACAAACAGCTTAAAAGACAGCCATTTTAAAAACTTCATTCATTCATTCATTTTCATTTCGGCTTAGTCCCTTTATTAATCTGGGGTCGCCACAGCGGAATGAACCACCAACTTATCCAGCATATGTTTTACGCAGCGGATGCCCTTCCAGCTGCAACCCATCTCTGGGAAACATCCATACACACCCATACACTACGGACAATTTAGCTTACCCAATTCACCTATACCGCATGTCTTTGGACTTGTGGGGGAAACCGGAGCACCCGGAGGAAACCCACGCCAACACAGGGAGAACATGCAAACTCCACACAGAAACGCCAACTGACCTAGCCGAGGCTCGAACCAGCGATCAGCAACCTTCTTGCTGTGAGGCGAACGTGCTACCCACTGCGCCACTGTGAGGCCCATTTTAAAACTAACCCGTGTTCTTGAGCCCAAAAACTCAGTGTTGCTGAGACTACAATGAGACTCAGTGCTGAAACTACAATAAACACAAATGTATTCAAACTGGCCTCTGGACTTATTATTAATATTAATAATAATACTAACAACAAATCATTATATTTATTTCAAGAGTTCACACTTAGCTGAGGGTTGATTATAAAGCGAGTTTGACATGATGTCCTGGGAGAGAGCCCTGAGCTCATAAGATCCTCGAGCTAAATTGCTATATAGAGATATACTGCTGGTTAAGAGCTCGACTATAGTGCTAATTTAGATTGATCATTTCACTTATGACACATATTTTTGGACAGCGGGAGGAAACCAGAGAACCCCTGGGGAAACCCACACGAGCACACGGAGAACATGTAAACTCCGCACAGAAACGACAACTGGCCTATTAAGGATTCGAACCAGTGACGTTCTTGCTGTGAGGCAACAGTGCTAACCACTGGGCCACCATGCCACCTTATAAAGGGAAAGATGGAGGAGTAGGGGTGGAAGGGGGGATTCTTTAAGGCAAAAATAATTAAAGTAAGAAGCTCTGGTTATTTATAGTGAGTAAGGAATCATCTGATTGGTGAATCATGTGTTAGTCAATGTGGTCAATCATAAGCACGTGCTCCTCTCGAAATTAGTTTATAAATAAACTTCACTTAGCACTTTCTGTGCACAACTCCAAATAATAATACAAATTAAACACAGATTGCAGGTCAGAATCAGCATTATAAATCGACCAAAACATTTGTAATTACCAGGAATAATTAAAGTAATGTCACAATTGCACTCAATCACAAGCTCAGTCACCTACTCACAAAAAATCTCCATTACCCATTACTCACTTGGATCCACACCTTCTTCCTATTCCCAAGCAGCACTGCCAGCACTCGCCTCACTCTATTCAGACTGCTGCTTAACTTTTTTGAGCTGACTCAACTTTTAAACTAAGTAGTTGACTCAACTCATTTTTTTCATTACAATTTAAACCTTCTATTGCTAATTAATTTGCTATTTAATTTCCTTGAATTCCTATATGAGATGTTATCTAATATAATTTCATATCTGTAGTTTTGGTTTAGTAATGCTGTATATTCATTCATTCATTCATTTTCTTTTCGGCTCAGTCCCTTTATTAATCTGGGGTCACCACAGCGGAATGAACCGCCATTGCTGTTTATATTTCTATTAAAATGCCATGCCTGTTTGTTTTCACGCATCACACATCTGGCAATTCCTGAAACGGAACAGCAAGCCCAAACTTTCTGACCAACTTCCGTTAATGTCAAATTGTATTTTTACGTCAGTTGAACAATCATACCTTAGTTGACCCAACAATTGTTCAAACAACTTATTTTTACTAGTCCAGACGCATTTGTCATGGTTTTTGTTTAGCTAACTAACAAATACTCATTAAGCCAATATTTTGCTAGTTTGGATTTTTTTAAAAGTGCACCATAAACACGTGATGTATCTGGTTCCCTACATTAGTCCACTAACGTAGTCCAATTGTAAATTAAATGAGTAAGTGAATTCAAGGACTGAATTCGAGTGCACCGGAACTTCTTGGTCAGACTCTGTGATAGTTATTTACAGTTTTTTACAATTACTTTGCTACAAATTTGAGAACCCTGATCTCAATTTTCAAAACTCAAGACACAAAACTCTAAACAGTCACTACTTTTAACACAGGTTTCGATATGGTTTATACATAAGTGTAGAGGGAACAGTACAGACTGAACTAGCTTTATTCATTCCATCATAATGTAGGTTTACTGTAAAAAAAACATTTTAACCATATTATACGTGTGTGTGTGTGTGTGTGTGTGTGTGTGTGTGTGTGTGTGTGTGTGTGTGTGTGTGTGTGTGTGTGTGTGTGTGTGTGTGTGTGTGTGTGTGTGTGTGTGTGTGTGTGTGGGTGGGGGTGGGTGTGGGTGTGTGTGTGTGTGTGTGTGGGTGTGTGTGTGTGTGTGTGTGTGTGTGTGTGTGTGTGTGTGTGTGTGTGTGTGTGTGTGTGTGTGTGTGTGTGTGTGTGTGTGTGTGTGTGTGTGTTTGTATACAGCCATATGGACACTTTACAAATTATAGGTAATTTATTTGTAGGGGTAAAATATATAACATAATAGGTAATATATTTACGTAACATATATTTCTACTTAAAACATGGAGTAATGACTCCTGTAAATACACATTTGACATGACTAACAAAATAAATATATATATAGTAAAATTATACGATGTAATAATTCATACATTCATTTTCATTTCGGCTTAGTCCCTTTATTAATCTGGGGTCGCCACAGCGGAATGAACCGCCAACTTATCCAGCATATGTTTTACGCAGCGGATGCCCTTCCAGCTGCAACCCATCTCTGGGAAACATCCATACACACCCATTCACACTCATACACTACGGACAATTTAGCTTACCCAATTCACCTATAGCACATGTCTTTGGATCTCGTGATCACTGCAGAGCTTTCTGAAGTTTTTATAGGTTTTAGGTTTAGTATAATCTTAGTCTAACGTCCTGGTTAGCTGATCCATCCATAAAACAAGCACACACGTCTTTAAGAGAACACATATTATACTTTTAATGACATTAGATGATGGCATTTGATTGATTATACTATAAAACATTTACAGTTTGTAAACGCTGTTTTTATGCATGTTCGGACAGAATTGTTTTTCTTGCATTTACCAGTTGCATTGACCATTTTGTCCAGCAGGTGTCGCGAGTGTGTAGTTTTGACTAATGCTTTGTCTTTCAGTCTAATGGTTTCATAGCTATTCTCAACATTAAATAGATGTTTAATCCACTATTTATTATTTATCCATTATTCATCCCACCCAGAAATTAAAAGTTGTTAATTAATTAATTCTAGAGCAATCTGAGAAAAAATAGGAGATTTTTATTTTTCCCCTGTAGAATATTGTGATATATTTGATCTGAAACCTTGAAGAATCTGTCCTTGAAGATTTATAAAACATAAGTCAAGTGCCAGAAAAAATAGATTGATTAATTAATTAAACTAATTAATTAATTATTCATTCATTCATTTTCTTTTCAACTTAGTCCCTTTATTAATCTGGGGTCGCCACAGCAGAATAAACCGACAACTTATCCAGCATATGTTACGCAGCGGATGCCCTTCCAGCTGCAACCCACCACTGGGAAACATCCATACACTCTCATTCACACACATACACTAAGGACAATTTAGCTTACCCAATTCACCTATACCACGTCTTTGGACTTGTGGGGGAAACCGGAGCACCCAGAGGAAACCCCCGCAAACACGGGGAGAACATGCAAACTCCACACAGAAGTGGCAGCTGACCCAGCCGAGGCTCGAACCAGCGACCTTCTTGCTGTGAGGCGATCGTGCTACCTACTGCGCCACCGTGAGGCCCATTAATTAATTAATTAATTAATTAAACTAAATTAATACATGTAGCCTCTTGGTGTTTTTTTTAACTATACTGACAGAAAAAAAACACTAGCCTTCAAACACTTTTTTAAATTGATCATTTGTCAGTAATAATACTTTATACTGAAAATAAATAGTTCATATTCATAGTTTCAGTTAGTATTTTGCATGCAGTAACTCATTTCTGTGCTCATGGTTGCACATATTCATCACAGTCTTCCTTTGAATGCTTGCTGTTTATCTAGACAGAAGCATAATATGGAAATTTAGGAAAAATTTAAGAGGGAAAAAAATCATACTGACGAAACCAGCAATTTAGATAAACAGAACGATTAAATTTTAGCACCAATTGTCTAAAAGTAAATGATGTTAAATTGTAAAAAAATGTGGCACATCAGTGAAAAACAATAGGATGGAAGCAGTTATTATTAATACTTTTTCAGTAATGATGTTTTACATTCACACTAACAATAAACATTTTCCTTTGTAATGACAATATACCTCACGGTGGCGCAGTGGATAGCACGTTCGCCTCACAGCAAGAAGGTCGCTGGTTCGAGCCTCGGCTGGGTCAGTTGGCGTTTCTGTGTGGAGTTTGCATGTTCTCCCCGTGTTGGCGTGGGTTTCCTCCGGGTGCTCCGGTTTCCCCCACAAGTCCAAAGACATGCGGTATAGGTAAATTGGGAAAGCTAAATTGTCCGTAGTGTATGAGTGTGAATGGGTGTGTATGGATGTTTCCCAGAGATGGGTTGCAGCTGGAAGGGCATCCGCTGCATAAAACATATGCTGG
>CAIGQW010015581.1:7694138-7719465 GCA_903798125.1 Danio choprae | reverse complement strand
CGGAAGAGCTTTGACCAGATCCCGAGGGAGGCTGGAGACATTGAGACCGAGTGGTCAATGTTCTCCAACTCCATTGTTAACGCAGCCGTGAGGAGCTGTGGCCGTAAGGTCTGTGGTGCCTGTCGGGCCGGCAATCCACAAACCCGGTGGTGGACACAGGAAATAAGGGATGCTGTCAAGCTGAAGGAGTCCTACAGGGCTTGGTTGGCTTGCAGGACTCCCGAGGCAGCTGATGGATACCGACAGGCCAAGTGTGCTGCAGCCCGGGCGGTTGTGGAAGCAAAAACTCGGGCCTGGGAAGAGTTCGGGGAGACCATGGAGGAAGACTATCGGTCGGCCCCAAAGAAATTCTGGCAAACCGTCCGGCGCCTCAGGAGGGGAAAGCAGCTCTACATCAACACTGTTTACAGCGGAAGTGGGGAGCTGTTGACCTTGACTGAGGATGTTGTCGGACGGTGGAAGGAATACTTTGAGGATCTCCTTAACCCCACCGACATGTCTTTTATTGAGGAAGCAGAGACTGGGAACGCAGGGGTGGACTCACCCATCACCCAAGCTGAGGTCACTGAGGTAGTTTGCAAGCTCCGCAGTGGCAAAGCAGCGGGGGTGGATGAGATTCACCCTGTGTATCTTAGGTCTCTGGATGTTGTGGGGCTGTCTTGGCTGACACGTCTCTACAATATCGCATGGAGGTCGAGGTCGGGGACGGTACCTCTGGACTGGGCAACTGGGGTGGTGGTTCCCATTTTTAAGAAGGGGGACCGGAAGGTGTGCTCCAACTATAGGGGGATCACATTACTCAGCCTCCCAGGGAAAGTCTATGCCAGGGTACTGGAGAGGAGGATCCGGCCGATGGTTGAACCTAGGATCCAGGAGGAACAATGCGGTTTTCGTCCAGGCTGTGGTACACTGGATCAGCTCTATACCCTCACCAGGGTGCTCGAGGGTTCGTGGGAGTATGCCCAACCAGTCCACATGTGTTTTGTGGACTTGGAGAAGGCATTCGACCGTGTCCCACGTAGCGTTCTGTGGAGGGTGCTCTGGGAGTATGGGGTCAGAGGCGCTCTGTTAAGGGCTGTGTCGTCCCTGTATGAACAGAGTAGGAGTTTGGCAATAAGTCAGACTTGTTTCCAGTGCATGTTGGACTTCGGCAGGGCTGCCCTTTGTCACCAATTCTGTTCATAATTTTAATGGACAGAATTTCAAAGCGCAGCCTTGGGCTGGAGGGGGTCCAGTTCGGGGTCCACAGGACCTTCAGCATGCACTGGGGCGGTTTGCTGCCGAGCGTCACGTGACTGGGATGATAATCAGCACCTCCAAGTCCGAGGCCATGGTGCTCCACCGGAAAAAGGTGGCTTGCCATCTCCAGGTTGGAGGAAAGTCCTTACCCCAGGTGGAGGAGTTCAAGTATCTTGGGGTTTTGTTCACGAGTGAGGGAAGGATGGAACGTCAGATTGACAGGCGGATTGGTGCAGCGGCAGCAGTAATGCGGTCGATGTACCGATCCGTTGTGGTGAAGAAAGAGCTGAGCCGAAAGGCAAAGCTCTTGATTTACCGGTCAATCTACGTTCCTACTCTCACCTATGGTCATGAGCTTTGGGTCATGACCGAAAGGACAAGATCTTGGATACAAGCGGCCGAAATGAGTTTCCTTCGCAGGGTGGCAGGGCGCACGCTTATAGATAGGGTGAGGAGTTCTGTCACCCGGGAGGAGCTCGGAGTAGAGCCGCTGCTCCTCCACATCGAGAAAAGCCAGCTGAGGTGGCTCGGGCATCTGTTTCAGATGCCTCCTGGACGCCTACCTAGGGAGGTGTTCCAGGCATGTCCCACCGGGAGGAGGCCTCGGGGAAGACCCAGGACATGCTGGAGGGACTATGTCTCTCGGCTGGCCTGGGAACGCCTCGGGATCCCCCCGGAGGAAGTGTCTGGGGAGAGGGAAGTCTGGGTTTCTCTCCTAAGACTGCTGCCCCCGCAACCCGGCCCTGAAAAAGCGATAGAAAATGAATTAATTAATTTTGATAAGTCTCCTGCTATTGGCTAAAAGGTGGACTGAAAATAATTACTAATGATGGGTAAAGACAAGAGAGGAAAATGACAACATCCAATAGGAGTCAGAAGAACATCTGCCCAGGTTTTCATTCATTCGTGGTATATAAATGTTTGCACTAAATGTTGACAGGTTTTTTTTGTTTGCTTGTTTTCCTATTAAAAATGTTTAGTAGATCAGAAAAAAACATTATTACCCGTTTATTATAGCATATCATTTAATTTAAAAAAAAAATAAATAAAAGGTAATAGAAATAGCGATTCTTTGGGGTAATGTTATCTCCCAAAACAAAATATCGCTATCATAATACTCATTAACAGCAACATCGCATATTTTTTCTGTATCGTGCAGCCCCAAGTATCCGTGTAAACTGTACATCACCATTTTCACCACAAGAAGGGGATGCTACAAACGGATCCACCGTCACATGCACTAGGTCTTCAAAAAACAACTAAAAACGGGCAGAAACCTGATGCTGTCCTTTGAATCGTTGTGCAACTTTGCAAGAGCATCCATTTTTAAGGGTTAAATGCATGTTTCAGCACTGCAAACACACTGAGCTTGTTTACTTCCTCTTGAATAATGTAATTATACCATACATTTTACCCATTAGAAAATATTAATTAACATAATAAAAAGAAAATACATAAAAAGAAGGCCGAATCAGGGCATAGAGATCAATGCATGAAGTCTGATAAAAATTCTCAAATGAATAAATCATAAAATGAAAATATCTTGACCTTTAGGACAATTATAACAGTGTCACATTTAGTAAATGGGTGTGGCTAAACCTACACAGAAGCCAAATCCTAAAGGAAAAATCAAGGATTCACAAAATAGGTCATATGTACAATGATTTTTGACAAGCATACAAATGTTTTTGGAGATTGGAAAAATGTAACAATATAACTTAATTTTAACTTTAATTTTAACACATTTCTTTAGAAAATAAGTTTTCGTAATCACTTGTGGATGCTGATCAGTCTCCCCAACACCCCCCCTTCCCCCCTTCTTAGAATCAGCATTGGGAAATAGACAAAAAGTTATTAATTAAATAAAGCAACAGTTAAATATAAAACACCATACACATAATATCATACACAATTCATTTATTGAATGTTACAGATGATTCTTAAAAGTGTAATTTGTATATATTAAAATACATTTTTTGTACCTGGATGGATTGCTTATCTAGACATAAATATTCACCCTGAAAACTACAACATTCCCCATCAAATAAGGCTGAAGTTCTTGGAAATAAAGGCACAAGAGGCTGTGCAATTAAACAGATTTAGTATATAGATACTGACAGACAGAATATGAGAACAAAATGCAGATAAACTGCACTAGTACTCCCTGTCTCGGTACTAATCTGATCCACTTTAGTGTCAAATCATCTCAACAATGCTGATCAAAATCAGTGTTCCGTTATAATGAATAAAAGCAGCATCCAAAATTACTTTTTTCTTTACAATGACGCCAGTGAATGTAAAAATTTTACAGGGCTATAATTGAAACTTATTCCAAATATTTTTTTTTTATTGTTAATTTTGATCAGGGTTGTAAATTAAGCACAGCATATAAAATCAATACTTTAAAAATAGCACTAATCAATATTAGAAAACACTTTTGGTATTAAATTCCATAATTATCTGACAGACCGAATTAATTGGCAGTCTAACATTGTGAAACGATAAACCATTATAAACTGACTGAAACTCTCTTACAGCAGGTTGTAAAGATGTAGGCTGCCATATAAATCTGATTTCTAGAATATTACATTATTACAACTCATTCAAATGGTCCACCAATTTTCATGCCGAACAATGAGTTCCTTGAAGCTGAAATCACTGAAATAATCCCCCAAAATCCTGACCCATTCAAAGCAATGGCCTGTACACTTCCTACTCATTTTTGACTTCTGTGACCTTTAGAAATGTTAGTTGAAATCTTCCTGTGCTACAATCATTACTCATCTTTATTACAAGTTTTTCCACAAAACCCAGAGTTTAGTTCCAACCCTGCGCCAACACATTTACCTGTAGGTTTCAAACAAGCCTGAAGGACTCTATTAGTGTGATCAGGTGTGTTTAGAGGGCTAAAGCTAAACTGTGCAGAGCTGGGGCCCTCTTGGAACTGAGTTTAACACCAGTGATTAAATCAACCAAATGCAGGCTTGCTTTTAAATAATGTATGAATATTCATACAAGTTTGATTTAACTAACAAGTTCTCCATACATTGTATGAATTATACATAAACAACATTCAATTTAGAAGCAAATCATGACTAGTTTGATTATTTTAATTAAAATTTTTGATACTTGAAAACTACATTATAAATGCAAGCACATCAAGTCAAGATAAAGTGATGCTATGACTATACTTCATTACTGTACTTCATATGCACTTTGTCCTACAGCATAGATCTGGGGCTGTGATCGGTAGCTGCTAAATGTTTTTTGAAGAAATTGATCATCCTCGGCCAGGCATCTAACTGTGCCTCTGCATGAGCTTTAGGCTCCCCGCCAAAGAAAACTGGCTGACCAGCAACACCATGAAAATTAGCTACACAAAAGGGCATATAGGGCACCTCAATAAAGTGACCCGCTTTTTCATACTTTACCAGCTCATAGTTATTTTTTCCGTGATCTTTGAGTCTGTCGCATGCTAATTTAGCATAATAGGCACTTCGCCAATTCCTGTCAGCTTCTGACACAACAAACATGAAACTACCAGGGGCACGCTCAATGGGAATAACACTAGGAAGGCCTTCTTTGGACATTGGGTCATCCATAACCTCTCCAATATCCACAAGGCCTAATGGTGTCATCTTTGTTCTCATAACATCAAACAGAAGTGGTGGAACACAAATATCCTTGTAGTATACTGGAACTAAAGTATTAGCATTGCATCCGTTGATCCAAATAGTAGCTGCTATATCAGGCAGGAATGTTGCCATGGACAAAGCAAGATCTCCACTCTTTGATATGGACACTAGACCAATTTTTTGACCTTTCACCTTTGAAAAAAAATAATAGAAATGGCATGTAATTAGCTTGACAGTATTTAGATTAATCAGGAAAGATTATGAATAGTTTTCCATACTAACCTCTGGCCGTTGCCGTAGGAAATCTATACCTTCTTCAAAATACTCAAGGTGAAATCTGTCAGCTCTTTTGGGTAAATCTTGGTAACCTTGAAAAGCCAAGGCTAAAACAGCAAAGCCTCTCTTTGCCAACAGAGCTGCTCTCAACTCAAAAGGAGCTCCTCTAAACACATTTGTATCCAAAATCCCTGGAAATGGTCCTTTACCTGGAGAATTAAATTATCATAATGACATAATGGCAAGCAATATTTTTCAATAGTGTTAAGTAATAGTGGGTATATGGCTTATTACAATATCAAATTTTCTTGTTGAAACTGAATTGCTGAAACCTAATACAATGTGCGTTATTGTCACAAAATTGACCTAAGCTGCAAAAAAGGTTACTTTGACAGATATAATAACCAAAAACACTTTGTTTTTACCAATTTGAATTGCAAAAGGATGATAAACTACAACCGGTAGCACTTTATAATGTCTCATTAGCAATCGTTAGTTAATAGATTAAAATCAACAGTGAGAAAAATCCAGATTTATTAGTTACCAATACCATAATATTACTGAACTGTATCAGTTATTAGCTAATGTAAAAAAAAAAAAAAGACTTCATTACCACTTGACAATTACAACTGTGATTTTAATGTGTTATTAGGCAATTAACATCACCTAAGATTGATAAAACCTTTTGTAGATTTCATCCTGAGTTTAGTTAAATTACCTCATGTTAACTATTACTGGAGCCTTATTGCTATACTATATATTCAGAGAATTTTCAATCAGTATTTCAGCATGTATTAGCAGGCCAGATTAAAGTGAAAATGTTAACGTTTGAATTATGCTGCTAACCAATTAAGCCTCCAAGCATTTGATGCTCAACAATACTACAAGCACAATCTGAATATTCTTAAAAGACACTCTTCCCCCCTACTTTATAACTTTTGGCAGTCTACAGGACTAAAAGATTTTTTTGTTGAGATTTTCAACAACAATAATCTGCAAAATCAACCTTCAACGTCTCCAATATGGCCGCCGATTGATGATGCGTCGTGAAAACAGAAAACTATATGGCAAATTTAATTCTACCGGTAAATTTAAATAAGCTACTAAATACTCTTGACACATAAGTTATTTTCATATAATAATAATAATAATAGCAGCTCAAATACTCTTAAGTTTGCTAGAGAACCACGTCAAGAATGGTGAACAACACTAAACACAACTTAAATAACTGACCAGGTGGCATAAAAAGAGTTCCTCTGATCCTTCCTTCGGTAACAGGACTTCTCCGGACACCATCGGTCAGGCAGTGTCTCTCGTTGGTCACTTTGGCTAGGACTTTATCATCACTGACAACCTCAATGTCAACAAGAGCTGGACGCGTCACATCTGATAGTGTAAACTTGCAGCTTATTGTGTCTGCTTTCAGAGCCCAGAATAAACCCATCGGTTCAACTCCAGTAAAGCTCCCACTAAGAGAAGAGTCGCGCTTGAGGTCAATTTGGCCACCGTCATCTGCTTGATAGGTCGCTGAAGCCTTGAAATCAAGTCCATTTTCATCCGTGATTTTGGAGCGGAGATCCACGCGTTGATGTGGATTTAAACCACTCACCGTCACATGCACTGGGTCTTCAAAAGAGCACTTATAACTGGGCAGAAGCCTGATGCTGACTCCTGAACTGTAGTGCATCTTTGTAAGAGCATTTCTTGCAAGAGGAGAAAACGCATGCTTTAGCACTGCAAACATGTCGTCCGTGTGATAACTGCAGGAGTGAAGTGACACTGCCGTCTAGTGTTCGGAGCATTTAACTAGGCTATACTCACACTGCTATAAAAAGATAATAATAAATCTGATCCACAGATCATTCACAGGTCCAATGATCCAATAATGACCAGTACTTCTTCACATAAATTAAAGTGTATGAGAACAACTCTTTAAAATGTTGTATTCCAGTTTATATTGCTTTAATAGCTTACATATGTGTTTATTTATTCGATTCATCTTTATTTATTTTTAAAACTATTTAAAAATGAAGGCGATGCGGTGGCGCAGTGGGTAGCACAGTCGCCTCACAGCAAGAAGGTCGCTGGGTCAGTTGGCATTTCTGTGTGGAGTTTGCATGTTCTCCCCGTGTTCGTGTGGGTTTCCCTGATTAATAAAGGGACTAAGCCAAAAAAAAAATTGAATGAAAACTTTTTATTATTGATTATTGAAAATGAAAAATGAGGTGAGCACGTGAAAATTCAGATTCTATGGATTTACTAGATTTATTAGATATGTGTTTGAGTAAAATGTAAATATTTGTTTTATTGTTTAATAATGTTCAGATAACCTTTTTTCATTTTGTCATTTAGAAGAAAAAATTTTTGCTGTACATTTAAAAAATTTGCTGTAATTGGAAAGCATTCATTCATTCATTTTCAACTTAGTCCCTTATTTATCAGGGGTCACCAAAGCAGAACGAACCACCAATTGGAAATCAAAGTATTTAAATCAAATATTGACTTCTTACCTCATCATAGCTGTTTGTTTGAGTAAAACACATTTTTATTTATTCTGCAAACTGATAACATGTCTTCTAAATTAAAATAGAAAAATCTTGTGAAGTCTTCCTTTTTATACTTTGTGAAAACCAAATTATAAACTAACGAATTACTTTCACCCATCTACGGGGGATCATAACCCATTGTTCATTTATAATGAGGAAGTTAAGCAGATGACATAAGGATTCTCAGCTAAACATCTACATAAAGAGGAGCATTTTTGTGCACATGCTAGTCAGCGCTTGCATTTTCTGTGAAGGCTTAGGGTCTATGGAGTGGATAAAAGTATCACGTTACTGTTTTACAAATATGCAATTTAATCCATATGTTATGCTTTTGACAATATGGCTTGGTATTTTGTTTGTTACGTCTAGGATACAACTTCAGAATGTGGTTTGAAGAGCTTGAATTTTTTTTTTGTGGTGTCAATCCTTTCTTCAGGATATTTTTTGAGAAGTATGTGAAGCAGAGCCTTAAAATTATTAGTGATCCAAGCCATATAAAGAGTATGAGCTGATGCCCTCAGGAGGCATATAAGGTAGCAGTTTGTAAGTTAAATAGATATTAATTCATGTTAATTCCAATACCAATTACGTCACTGAATATTAGAAAATTGTGTTTTGGGGTAAGGTGTGGGTGTTGTGGAATGTATTTATTTATCATATTAATAATTTGTGTTGTACTATTATTTATAGTGTTGCTTCTGAACTTAGACATTTTGTAAAGTTAATCTGCTCTCTCAATGAAAAAAAAGTATATTAGAGATACAGTAAACAAATGAATGAGAATTGAATAAAAATTAATTAAATGTTAACCTCAAAAGGGTTGAACAAAAAGTACAGCAAAAATGTTTACCTCAAAGAAACCAAATACATTCCCGCGTTATAATGTTAGCTTAAATACGATCTATGTGTGTTGGATTTCCGTCGTCCAAGCTACAGCTGATTTCTCATGAACTAGGAGACCCCTCGAAGCCCCGCCCCTCTCGCGTACAGTCCGCCGTGGTCGTCATGGGGACGGTGTGAGAGCGAGGCCGCTGGTGGAGCTCGCAGCTCTTTCCTGCTGTTGAGAGGGAGGTGCTCGATCTGGCCCCGCTGCTCTCAACCTTCTCCAAAACGGATGATCAGATCAGAAAGGGCCGTCAGAATCAGCGAATATTTTCCTTTACAGCAGTCACCGCGTTTACAGTGATCCTGGGATTTCTAGTCGACGCAGCTCCATGGTGACCCGATACTGACTTTAAAGAGGAGGGCATTCACTGGTAAGATCTCTCTTTTTTCGCTCTGAAGGTTAGTTAACGTTAGCTGAGCTAACACAGTTAGCCACACCGAGTCTATTATTGCTTAAGGCGTACAAGCTGAAAAATATCATAACCAACTGATTTAGTTTGTGTACGTACTTAAATATATAAAGAGTTATAGATTGTTAAGGACTTTAATATTCACATGAACACGATATAGCTCGCCAGTGAACCCTAATCCAATCAAAAACACTATTCCGATAGCAGTTAAAGGTTCCTTTACCCTTGATTAAACGACTGATTGTTGAATATGTAATCGCATTATCTTTACCTCATTATCTAGTGAGTTTCAAGAGGAAATGTGGTTGTTAGTATGTCATAACGCGATTAAAAAAGTCACCAGTCCAGCGATGCGGACAAAGCCTGTTGTTCGCTTCCTATTACCAAATAGGCTGCCATTTTACTTCAGTACATTGTTTAATGTCGATTTTGTGTACTATTGGTTAGTTTCCGTTTTAGATATATTGACAAGTATATTCGTTGTCAATGCGTTACAGTCGTTGGTTACAGTATTATTGTGGTCAGCAGCAACATACCGTCGTTAGAGAACATAATCATTGTAGCCTTTTGTACTTAAATCAACCGGGTTGTTACGTCAGAAATAGCCAGCGTGTTCTGATAAATGTAATTGTAATATACATCCTGATTTGTCTCTCCGTTGCAAGAACGACATCGAAACATATACACGTATGTATATACATAAAACTTACGCACGCGCACATGCTCTAGGCGCTGTGCTGTAAACATAGCAAGAGGACTTTAAAAACTTGTGGTCAAAAAGTTACAAACAACCTCAAAGTTATTGCCATTATCGTAGGAAACTTAATCGTAATAATTAATGGTTCAGATTTTGGTTTGTATTTATGGTTAAATATAGTTCTGTTCACAATATTTTGAGGGCAGGACACACTCTGTTCTCTTTGTTGTAGTCTCGGAACAGTTGCACGTGTCAGCGCGTGTGACTTTAAGCCCGGACATACTGGGGCTTATTTCTGTCTTACATAGAATAACTACATTACCGTGTCCTCCAGCACTCTCCAGTTTTTCCATAATACCTGGCTTGTTTTGTTTTTGCTTTTATAAATAAAATGTGCTAGTTTCTGCGGCGAGGCGATAACGCCAGTGCCATTCCTCGTCGTGAAAACAAGATTAGTGTCATCTGCCTTCAAGTAATTGCTGTGTAAAATAATTTGCTGGTATCTCTTTGTCGAAGACAGCAAACATTGTTACCACTGTTCCTGCTTTTCCCAGTAGCATATCTTTACATGAGTTTGCTTGAAATCTTAGTGTTCTGAAGCTTCCTGTTGAAACTTGATCAGGAGGTTGTTTCAATATGATATCATATGGACAAATGTAATTGTTGCTCAGGAAAGCTTCCCCTCACAAACCCTTGTTGGTTTCCTATATGTGGACTGTCACCTTTTTCCTCAATAGTTTTTGTGTAAAAAGGTGTAGATAAAGAAGCTGTGTGAGCCATAATATGCACAACAAAAGGCTCTTTCTTTACTGTCAGGCAGCCTGGACTCTCCTTGCCACACTATTCTCAGCTATGTATTTATGCCTTTCTCCTTTTCTCTGGCCTGTCCCTTCCTAAACTCCTGACAGCTGGAAAGACTTTCCATTTGCATATTCTTTTTTAAACCTTTTACATTTCAACCTGAAAGCAACTCTGATATGATAAAGCAGGAGCTGTGGTGCCACATTTATTTTGGCATTTTGCCTGGTTTGTTGTTGTTTTTTTCTTTCTACTTAGTGGGATTTAGTATTATTCTCAAAACAGTTTTTACCACAAAGTGGCAAATTACTACTTTTCAATACCAATTAAATGTCATAAAAGCAAAGATAATTCACAAAGAAAAATTCTATTAATGACCTGGCCTCATGTTATCAAAGCAAATTAAGGTGTTTTTTAAATAAATGCAGAGATTTTCTGTTCCTCCATTAAAATAGATTCTACTATAGCTTTGGTGCTTCAGAAGTTAAATCTATCAAGTAAATCTATATGCATAGTGTTGTTTATACCCAGTAAAGTAAATCTATAGGACCAATCATTTTGTTTGCATGTGTCAAAGAAACGCATAGAGCTTTGCTCAACTCTCTATGTGTGAATTGAACAGTGTTAATGGAAATAAAAGCCAACAGACTTTAATTAAACCACTTTATTCAAATTCATTTATTTTATGATGTATGTCTTTTATAAACTTTTTGTGTAACGTTGAGTGGAGCTATGTCTACATTTTGAAAATGAACTAAAGTTTTAAGTTTTTGGAATGACATAAGTAAATGATAGTGAGTAAATGATCAAAATATTCATTACTGCATTTTAAATAAGCTTGATTCTTGGTCCTTTATCTCTACTTTAAAGCTTTTTCAAGCAGGTGTTGTTTGATATTTGTGCAGCACGTCAGTCAGATTCGCTTACTCGGGACGCCATCTGTACAACACCTTAGTCACTTTCAACCAAATCCAGGCTGATTTTCTGCTTTCCCACTCTGGGATCCTTCTGGCACTAAGCAGTTTGTTGCAGAATGTTCTTGTGCGCCAGTCTGTTTGGTACATGAGGCAGCAGGCACGCTCTTCTCTGCCAGTGTGATGTGCGTCACACTCCTTGGGGTCCTTGGGCACCCTAGTGCTTCTCCGGAGTGAGGAGAGGAAAGGTGTGGCGACGGTGGCAGATTGGCCTTATATGAGAGCAGTAGTTGCACCCTCAGCATCCTGTTTCTGGGACTTGTATAATCCATGTTTCTGAACTCAATTAGCCTCCTGCATACACGTGTATATATCTCCTTTTGGAGGAATGCTGACAAATGGCTCCTGCTTGGTTAGCAGCACTGATGCACCTGCTCTCATTTGTGTAATAGTCTTGCTCTTGTTTTGCCCCAAGTGCAAAGTAATGTAATTCTAACACACTCCATGTTGTCGCATTTGCTAATATGCTTCATATATAATGTAAACACCACCTTACATTACATTGGTTGCCTGCAGCATCTGTTTCATATTTTGTTGATTTATAATTATAAGCTGAAAAATGTATTGTGACACAAGCAATGCAGTTTCTCATCCTCCATGGGTTAGTTACAAGAGTAATTATGTTTTGAAACAGTATTTGTTCCAGTTGCCTTAAATTAAAAACGTGATGTATAGTTTGGATTGTTAAAATGCTTTTCACATATTAAAGATTATTATTATTATTAAGGATCTTTGACTGTTAATGATTACTGTGAGATGACCATTTTTGAGGGCGTAATCCGCAGTTTCCTCTAGAAAATTGGAGAAATGCAAATAAAAACCTGGCATTAGTGAAATGGTGTTTACTAGTTAACTGGAAGTGTCAGGATTACTTTCAGTATTTTTTGTATTTTTAATTACGCATTTAAAATGTTTAATTTGGCATTGTTTGGCTTATTAAAATGCTTTTGACAAAAAAAAGTGTAATTTTATTATTAAATGTAATTGGATATAAATGTTTAATTAAAACGACTGAGGCTTTGGTGAGTAAATAATGTTTCGCTGATTACCTGGATTAATTCATGTTGTAGGAATGATAATTTGACCATTAGTTATGTAAAATATGTTTAAATAGTGGCTTAAAAACCACATTTTTTCTTAAATGAAAAGTTTGCAATTTCTTGCTAAATGAAGCCTATCTATGGCAGAATAAAGCTTTCTATGAAAAAGTGCTTAATGTTTTTTTTTTTTTTTTTCAATGCATTGAAATTCTGCTAGCACAGATTCAGTGTGGAGAATGACTCACAGTTTTTTTTTTTTTTGTGCTGTTGCTGCCGCTTCTGTTTTGCATTTAATAGACTAGCTTCTGGTAGTAATAAGTGTGTGTTTGTGTCGTCAGGTTCAGGACTCTTGCTGCACAAGCAGGACTGAAAGATGTGCAATGGAATGGTAGCGTGTGAGACGAGAGCCTCGCTCGCTCACGGGGTGGCCTCCACATCCCTGCTCCTCCTCCTCGCAATGCTCCCCACAGGCCAAGCTTCAGGTAAGATTATTCAGGAAAGCACCTCGACCGTCCACTGCGACACTCGTTGAGCTCTGATTTTCCAACATGTCAAAAAATGCACCATTGATTTAGAAGGAAGTTCTTAGATTATGAAATATGTAAAGTAGCTTTTGGGAAAGGTAGTGGCAGGCATTGCTTTTTCCATGTATTTTAATGAATTTGTTTTCTGCATAATTGATTAGTCACAGAATGCTTTACAGCAGGTCGGTTTTGTTTCTTGGCCTCATTTTTTTTTACATCAAAGAAGAAAAAGGGGTTTGGTCCTTTTGTTTGCTTCACTTTCGGTGCTCTGATATCAGAAGTAGTAACCGTTGGACATAAGCTACTGTATGGAATAAAATAAGCACCATTTCTTTGTTTTCACTGGAGCATCTGGAGGTGTTTGTGGGGGATGGGCGCACACACTCTCTCTCTCTCTCTCTCTCTCTCTCTCTCTCTCTCTCTCCCTCTCTCTCTCTCTCTCTCTCTCTCTCTCTCTTTTCACCGAGAGTGTGTGGAGGTCTGTTGCCCCATCTTATCTAGTGTCTCCTTCCCAAACGTAGCTCTTTATTTTGCTCTACATTGCAGATTTTGCCTAAGAACTTAGACAGATTTCCATGTTGACTGACAGTTGTTGTGTTGTAATGAAAGACGTGTATGTTTAACAACATCACTTTTGTGTGCGTTTTTTTTTTTGGTCATTTTACCCTATTCAGATAGGACTAGTTTTTATTTGTGGAGGTCAGGTGAATTTGTGGTTCATCCCTTTGTGTTAGTAGACCTTTCTGGGTGAAAGAATAGTTGGTGCTTGAAGAACCGTTGGCATTTCATCCAATGGGAATTACACAGTGTTGTTTGTAATGTTATAAATGTATCATATAAGTGGCGTTGTAGTGATTCAGGAGTTTCTTACTTTAAAACAGAAAATTAAAATGTAGAGTCTCGATACAATTCAATACTACGGGAGAAAATTCCTGGAGAATTAAGGAAATAAATTTGTGTTAAAAATAAATGTGAATAATTTTTCAAAAATATATTTGTCAGCTGACACTGAAAAGGCTACAACAAGTTAATATATTATTTTTATTATTTCGAAGACAGAAAAATAGTGCATTGCTATTATCATAATTCCACAATAAAATAAGAATCAGTATTTAAGTATACTGCAGCAGTAAAATTGCAATATATATATATATATATATATATATATATATATATATTGCTTAGGTGTACGTATTTAATTTAACTGCAATGTGTGTAAACGTTCTGACAAAACAGATTTGTTAACGATGTATCAGTATTGCAGAAATGTAAATATTGAAACTTATTCAAAGGTTTCCATATCATAAAATCATTATTTTTGACAACACAAATTATGTAAGTGCTGTTTATTTTAGTAGGTTTTGTTTTGCACACGATCTTTTGTAATGCCCACACAACAGAAAATAGACGCCCCCAATGCCATCCAAAACATAACTTGAAATGTTATGTTAATAATTGCTACTTAAACATCAATTGGAATACCAGTGTTGTCTGAATAGCACTTTACTCTCTATTTCCAAAAACACATGGCATCTGTACTATTTTACTTTAACAACACGTGAATGAGGCTCAACAAGCAAATGAGTGTCTCTTGCCTTATGTAATATATGAGTCACTGAGAAAGTTGAGCTTGGAGAATAAATGATAGTGATGGTGGGATTGGGATGTAGCGCAGATCCCATGTGGCCACATTCTCATATTGATACAGCACCACAATGTCGGGCCAGGGACAAAAGTGTCCCAAGTGGTCCCGAACAGTGTGTGTGTGTGTGTGTTTGCATGGATGGATGTATGTATGTCTGCGCACACGTGTTTGGCATGGATCTAGAGCATCGGCTGAAAGCTGCATGTTCAGCCCTCCCACAGACCAAGCAGCGGACAGAAGAGATGATTTTCCAAGGTCATTGGATGAAAGACTGTTGACGATATTGTGGTGTTTTATATTTTTATTTTTGGCTTCCATTTGTTCGCCAAAGCATTATGTCTATCTCAGCAGGTTTAATTGTTAAGTGTGTCATTTTGGTGTGTCTGTGTGGCAGTAATAAAATTAATCATAATGAATTGTGTTAAAAATATACAATTACAATTTTATACTTGGGCGACGCGGTGGATATTAGTCTTCAAATTCATTTGCTCCTATGGTTAAATGACAAAACAATTGCAGTAAACAGTAAAGCTACTTCTGTTACAAACCAGTGTGTTTATGACAATGCATTAGAATTCAAAAAGTGTGATAAGAAAATAGTTTTCAACATCAGTCAGCATAAAGAGCTGTTTTGATTGGCTAAAAATAAATGTATGTGAATGAGACCGGAAGACTCAACACAATGGCCTCACATGTTCTGAAAACAAGGGGGATACAGCATGTATTATTGACGAATAGTTTGTTTGAGAGTTTTTCATTTAGATATGGTTTCAGTCATAAAATCTTTACAATACAGTCTCATAACATCTTGTATTTTATTGAAAAGTTTTTAAAAGTGGAGCTTGATTGGCAAATCATAATGTTCGTGTCAAGACAGGACCTGGAGTACAAAATATTCACCATACTGAACACTGTCATTGAAAAGCATCTAGATAAGGATCGTTTAATGTTCCATCATCCACAAAAGATGCAAGAAGGCTCCAGCTTTAATCTCATTTTATGAAATGGTGTCGTTTGAACTTTTTTTTTTTTTAAAGCCTTAGCTATTGCATCGATTCTTTCACTTGAGTGTCTTAACAGAAACAAACAAGAGGAAGTAGCACAGGAAGGTAACAGTAAAACCTTGCTGCACTCAGAGGTTGATCGGAGGGTTTGTGGAGCTTGACTCAGCCCACACTATTTCACAGTGTGAGAATGAAAAGCTGCTCCCTAAAGGCCCACAGCTGAAGTCACTCTTTTTAGCACTAGGCACATTGTGAAATAGTGGATTTTCTCATGTTACTCATGTCTTACATGGAATTATCTCTATACCACTTCCATATGTTAGCTAGTGCTAATTCATGTTTTTCTTCTTGACAACGACTCTTTTACAACTTTGAACATTTGAAAATTGAAGGTGCTAGCATGGTAAGCTAGCGGTAAACTATATTTCTGAGTTATACTTCTGCGCCGAGTGATCGATGTAACCCCTGCCGCATGCCTTACATTTATACTTCAACGTTCTGTTTGCCTTGCTCTGCAATAACACTTTCAAAATACTAGCTGGCAGTGGGTTTTCTACGTTCCTCTCTGTCGAGTTTCTTCACGGGTGTTTTGTTTACATCAAGACAAGTGTCAATTTGGACCTCCTCCACGGGACACTCGTGCCAATGAGCTTGCTCCTCTCCCGTGACTCTCGGCCCCGCCCACTTTTGTAAATGCTACCAACCCGACATATCACAGAGCTTGCACTGTCATCGTGACTTGTAGTTAAACTTTTTGAGAAGTGTATGTCAAGATCGACTTCAGCCATGGTGAAGTGTATACGACTGCACCGGACCATCCATGTGCAATAGATGCAGAAGTATAAATCAGATTTTATGGTTACATTTCAGCTGTTGTGAATAAACAAATAGCAAACAAACTGAATTTTCTAAAACAACTGGTTTGATTTATTCAGATACTTTGACTTGCATATGGAAACAATAAAAGGTATTGCGCAAGGTTTAAAGGTTTTAAATTTGGGGAATTTTTATATTTTGTGGTCAAAAAGCCACGCTCTTTGTATTTAAAAAGCTAAAAATAGAAAATATTAAAACATTATTGTCAATGTTGAAAATTATTGTGCACCTTCATTTTGTCGAAGCCATAATGCACTTTTTTCAGGTTTCTTTTTTGAATATTTTAAAAACGTAAAAATCATTTGTAGCATTATTAATATCATTAATGCCACTCTTGATCCATTTTATTTCTTCAACGCAAACAAACAACACAACAACAAAAAATGTCTTCCTAAACCCATATGTTTGGTTTGAGTTGTGTATATGCAAAATAAAGCAGTGTTCTTGTGTTTCAGGAAGTGGTTTGTGTGGGTTTGAGAAATGTTTGCAAATGAACCCTTGTACATCATTACCTGTTGCCAGTAAAAGTGTTTGTTTGATTGATAGACGTCATATACCTAAAATCCAAACTCTCCGGATAAGTGTGTCATTCCCGTTTCCGTTTCTAACATATTGTAACTACTTCTTCTTTTTCGGAAAATCTGTGTGAAACAGATGTGTAAATGTCTGCCTGCCCTCTCAAGCGTTTTGTTTTACCCCCTCAAGGTTTCATGCGCTAGTCCTTCAAACTCTCCTACTTTGTAATATGGTGCTCGTAGTCCAAGTTAGCAGATGTTGTGCCATCCCTAAATTTTAAATCAAATGATTTAGAGGTTGTTTGTGTGGGTGTGAAATCATTTGGGTTGTTTTCACCATGCTAAGTGTTTGTGAAAGCAGCTAGGAATTATATGAATCACAGGGCTTGTGTTTCTTGTTTTCATTGTGGAAAAATACTATGTTGTGAGCGCTCAATGAGGGTTTACAGTTTTGAGGCCTTCAAATGAGAGTTGTTGAAATCAGGAACATTGTGTTCTGTCTATTAATTCACCAAAATGTGGACTTGATAAGTCTTTTAATTCTACAAGAACTCATGGTGTTATTTGTGACTTGAACAAAACAAAGCTAGCATATATTGTAGCTTTACGCTATACAAGTGTAGTTAGGTTTTATTACAGCTGTTGAAAGGAGTATTCATATTTACAGTATGCATTTATCCACACCCTTGTCAAACACAATTGAGTTTAAAGTTTTAACACCTGGTTTGTCACCGGTATTAAGGGGCTATAACATGAGCCTGGGGTTATGTGAAAATCCTTATCAAACCTCATTTCCTCCTCCAATATATTTGCTCACATTTACTTGTTTGTAGCTTAGTAACTAGCAGTCAGTAATTTAAAGTCAGTATTCATGAGGGAAATCATGCTGTTTAGCCTACTGGGTCTTATAAAATCCCATTCTCATCTTATCGCATTTTATGATAATACTCTAACATCACTGGCTCTCGTGGTGATTCATTTGCTACATCTTGCCTTTTATAGCCAGACGAGACAGAGTTACTGGCTCACAATGAGGAAGTAAAATGTAAATGACCAGACAGTTCCTTATTTGAGGATTAGCCTAGATTGATGTAAATCGAGTTGCATCAATGGGACGTATACAAGTTGTTGCTTAATTTCAAACCTGTATGACGACTTCTGTGGAAACAAAATGGAGAATTTCTGAACAACGCACTAGGCAGTTTTTACATGATGAGCAGCGACTGGAGTTTTTAAGCATTAAAAGGAATGTAAAATCAGTATAAAGAATTGCTTCATATGATTCCTGCCATCGTATCACTTTATTTTTCATTGTGGAAGTAAAACTATTTCTTGTAAATGTGTGAGACATTTTTTGGCAAAAAAACAGAAGAATAAAAGTGCAGTAGCCTATGAAACTAGTTTCTAACCATAAAATAAATTATGATCTATGATTAATACCAGTTTCTAATATCAAGATGTATAACAGAATAGTTACACAACTAAAGAAACTGCAAGGGTTTGACAGCAGAAGACTCATTAAAACCTTTACATTAGACAAACAATCAATTTAAAGGCCGTTGGGCAGCATCAGGCCATCAGCGTCTGGCTAATTTGGTTGCTCTGTTCCACATGTAGCCTCTCGTCAGGCTCGTGTCGGAGAGAGTTTGTCTTATTCAATCAGTGAAAGCCAGTGCTCTGATTGGCTGTTTAGCTACAAATCGGCATGCGAGAACAAAAACCGAAGTGATGAAACTAAGCAAGAGGGAGCACAAATAATTCAGCTGTAATTTTGTCGCATTTCTTAAAAATTTGCTAATTATATGGATTGTCAGAATTATCAGACATTATTTTTATGACCACTGGTTCTGGTTCCCCTTTGGAAAGATACATCCTCTCATGCAAGTGCAGAATATACTTTCTTGTTTCAATTGGCTGACGTATGTTTGGTTTGTTTAATGCACAGCTTTTTTTGGTACAGACGTAGCTGATGTAAGGTTTTGACTTTGGCTTGATGTGTACCAGGCTTAAGCTGTTTTGTTAGAAAATCTTGACAGCCTTTTTCCCGATTCACAACCAAAACATTTTGATTTAGATCCTTTCATAAAATTGCACTGTACAAAGAAATATGTGGAATATTATAATAATATTAATATTATAATTTTTTTATGTAAATATGGTCAGTGTAAAATCAATTAAGTAGGTCATTGCTTTGATTTAATATTGTGTATCTGTTGCACGTTGAGGATCCCTCAGAGGTTTGGCTCGTGATGTGACTGTACTCCGCCACTGGCGTGAGACTAAAAAATCTGAAAGCATTTTCTCCATCTGAGAAAACAATACTCCACCCTTTTTCCTTAGCAATGCCAAAACAAAAAAAAGCCTACCATCCTTGTTTCAAAACAACAACTAAACTGCACCATCTGTTTATGTGGTCTCTGTTTGATAGCTATTCACTGTTGACCCTCAAATTCGCCTAGTCACGTTTAAACAGATGCCTTTTTATCGTCTCAAGTTCCTCTTAGCCATTAGCCAGCACAATGGATGTCAGCACCTCTGAGCTCAGCTGTTGGCCGAGGATCCAACGTCTGACTGGCAGCAGCTTTTGCTCCGACTGCTTGTGCGAACCACAGAGGCTCCAGTCTGTCATTAGCTGTGGGCCGAGTGCATTCCTGGAGTGGGTGAGCCAAAGCACAGCAGATCCTGAACACAAGAGTACTGTGTCTCGAGCCATCCGCTGATAGCAGACACAGCAGGGCTACCGGGTGCCCTCTCTCACTCTCTATCTCTTCCTTGGTTTACTCTTTGTACTCAGAAGAGGGCTTACTTGTGCCCCACAGCTGTCCGAATAGAATCAGGAGGGTGCAAACGCCCATCTGCCTCTTTTCACTATGACAAAAGGCTAGGGGAACAATAGAGTTTTCCTCTGTGTCTTCTTTCAGATTGCGTCTCTCGGCTTTCCCTCCCAGTCGATTTGGTTTGGGTTAAATCAGTCAGCTGCCGACCTCAGGCTGGAATAGGGTATAATAAGGAACACGTGGAGCTTCGGTTGATGCTTTTGTTCTGGCTTTAAGAAGAAAGGACTTATTTAGGGCCCCTCTGCTGTTCATGGGTGATGGCTTTCAGGGTGTGATGAGGCTGCATGCTTCTAAACAAAAGGACTCTAAATGATTTAGAAATGCACTGGTTTAGACATTTTTGGCTGATCTACTTAACTGCTTATTTTATTGATTGGTGGATTGATTGTTGTGGCTGATAATCAATATCATCTTATCAATATCATTGTGTAAAAAAATACTAATTGTTAATTTATTTATTTTCTATAATAAAGCTGTAAAATATATCAAATGTATACTATAGAGAGGAAAAGTAGATCAAATGAAATTAAAAAAATCTAAGTTAAACTTGAATAAATAATTATACATAAATATTTGTGCACACAGGCTTCTTTTTTTAAGCAATTGTTAATACAAAATAGATGGAAGATTTGGTATGGATCCATATGCGATGAAATGCATCCATCCAGGAATGCTGTATGAATGTCAAAACATACCATTGGGATCAATTAAAACTAATGCACTTAATTATTATTATTTTTGTAATAGTGCCAAATAATCTTAATAGATGTCTCTTAATTTAATGCGTCCCTAATTAGTCCAAAAAAATGTTTAACAAAGTTTAAATGGTTGTGCTGTGAGACCTTTCTTAATGTTTTGCTTAAAGTTTGCATATCGATAATCATTAATGAATCTGTGGGTCATAGTTTCATTCTGAATAGAGCAGTTTTTTTTATCCAGGGAGTCTCTTGGATTTCTTGTCAGGGCGCGTTTTGCTCTAGCAGCCAAACTGTTTCTACTGTGTGTTTTTTTTTTCTTTTTTCGGTGTAATTAAACATGCGTGTGGAAACTCATTCCTCTCTCCTGTATCCCTACAGCACTTTCACTGAAATTGTCTTTCCTAGCAGATCTTCCTACACGACTGTGAGTGGCTGTGGGTGCGCTTTATCTTTCACAGTCAGCTTTTCCTCATAACAGATATGCACCGCCCCTGCTGCCTTTCCCTTTAACTCTTTGAGTCTGCTCCAAAACACATGTGGGAACAGCAAATGCACACGTAGACATTTGCGCATATCGGTCAACGCTCCCTCCCTGCTGCTGGCAAGATTCATGTCATCCAGACTGTGTTATGTACACAGAAACATGAGAGCCGAGAATCTTGAGGCCTCCTTTCTCTCATGCAAGCATTTTCTTACAAGGAGGAAACCACATACTGTTATTAGCCCGTTGAGAGCCATTCAAGACATGTTGTGTCATGGGTGGGTTTCATATCTTGGCAGTGCATTTGTTTCGTCAACAACGTCAAGCTCATAGCGTAATAAACACATTATCCGACAACACTAGATATCTCGGGAGGTTTCCGAAGTGGGCTTTGGTGATAACAGTATTGAACAAACATCTATTATGAATGAACCACAGCGTGAGGTTAGAGCAGGGAATTATGATTGTAGGTGTGCTCTGGTGTATATTTTCAATTGTGCTATACAGTTTTACAGTTTAAAAAGAAATTTTAAGTTTCATTTACAAAGGGTGCATTTAAAGGTGCTGTATGTAGGTTTTTGACTCTTCTAAAGCATAAAAATGCCATAATATGTTTGCAGATATTTCTAAAGTTATACAGTTCTAAAGTTCAATTTAGTCACTTGCTCCTGCAAGTCCTCAATCTGGCAACCTGAGCTTGCATTTGTTTTCATCCAGGAATGCAATACCTAGTTCAACCACTGGGGTTTTTTAAAATTTATTTGAGATGCTTTAATTTCTGTGGTCTGGGATATCGGGCTGCAGCGGTTTACAGATGCAGTAAAAGCTGATTACATTGGACACGACAAAATACAATTGTCCTTATCAGAAGTAGTGTAAATGTTTAGAGTAATGGAACTTGCCATGAGCTTCCTGTCAGCGTACAGTTGCGCACATTTGCCCGTCATCTTGTGTAGAAAGAATCCAATTTAAGCATTGTGTTACTAGCAAAGGATTTTTGTTACAAACAAAAAAAAGTTGAAATCATATACAGCATTTTTCTTCAGTTTTTCCATTGCTGTGCTTGTTGATGATGCTGTACAATGTAACAAGAATGTTGTGACAGCTGGTCGGTGTGGTTTTTGCCCCACCCCTCCTTCCCTGTGATTGGACAGCTGACTAAAAAAAGTGATATTTGCATTTAGTTTAATGTGCTTTAAACTCTGACCAGGAAGAAAAATAGATACAAAAATAGATGCAAAGCACTTTGTCACACCGCTGGTTACTTTAAAAAAAATGTGGTACTCTCACTAATGACATAGAAAGCCTCAGGAAAAAAAAAAGCGTTGCTGGTGTAGTAGACCTTTACATTCTTATCTGCTAACTGGAGTAATTTAGAAGTGTTTAACAGTCTGTTTTAATTAGTTGCTATTTTCAGGCTTAGTAAATGTAGGTTGTGAAGTTTTGGAAATTGGATCTTTGTATCAAAATTTGTGGATTTCCATTTTACACCATTATGTTGGTCTCATTTTCATTTAAAAATGAACTCAATCAACTTTTATATATGTTATACATGGATTTTATTGTGTACTGGTACAAGGCGTTTTCATTTTCAAGGATTTGTCATTTATGGATTAAAAATAAACAATCATGTAATTGTAAAGTATTTTGGAGATGCATTCCCAGTAAGAAATGATGTACTGTCGTCATGGTTATATTTATAAAATGAATCATTCATACCGTTATTTTTTTGGTCACAAGTACCCTCCTCCACATCTACAAACACTAATAGGATGGGAGAGAAAGACAGAAACCCCGCCTTGGCTTCTACCCTTTCTAACAGCTTGCCTACAATCTCAGGGATTTGATTTAGGAGATTGGAGGAAAAACAGAGATGGGGAAAAAAAAACATCAGCCCGTGTAATAAGGAGATCTCCAACAAAAACATATTTACATGGGAGGATTTTATTTTTTTTTGAGACAGAAGGGTCTAATCCACTCCTGCGCCACTGGGTTTTGCTTTCACTGAGCAGCTGTACACTGCAGTGGTCAGTAATGTGATCCGCTTTAGACCACAGCCATTTGTAATGAAGGATAATTAGAATTTCATTCTGCTGCAAATCCCTTCGTTGTTGTGTTTTTTCTTGTACTGGGTGCTGCATCATGGACAGATGGAGGCTGAAGTTCATTCAGGAGCATATGCTCGACATTTATTTTCATTGTGGAGATTTCACTCCAAATGTTTAACTTCTTTTCGTTATCTAAATGAGGTGTGTTTTATTCGGCTTATTGATGTTTAGTAGAGTAGGTCAAGGGTACAGACAGTTAAAGAATGTTTGTAAATAGCTCTTTAATTTAGACCAGGAGTGTCAAACGTACGGCCCGCAGGCCACATCAGGCCCGCAAATGGGTTTAATCCGGCCCACGAGATGATTCTGTAAAGTATAAAAATGAGCTGCAATTTTTCAATAAGAGAAACAGCTGTTCCAATTGTGTCCACTGAAAGGCGCAATAGCAATCTGTTAATTTCATCCAGTCCAGAAGCCTGAATCAGCATCAGTTTGACAGCCTTCTCAGACAGAATGACCACATCTATGCCCTGCCATAACACACTGACGTGTTCTCACAAGGAAACGTAACTATTTTACGTTTAGTGGCTTATTCATACGAGTTCAGTCATATGAAAATGTACGGTATAAAAAGGAGGCGTGGCACCCAACCACACCCCTAAACCCGACCGTCATTGGTGGATAAGCAAATTTTACTCAATTGTACGAATGAGATAGTATGAATTAACCACTAATCAAAAAGTTACAAATTGCCATGAGATCGTGTTGTCCTCAGGCTCCAGCTTTATGATTTATGTTGATCATATTAAAACAAAGAAAACAATCTGAAGTTGTTGTTTTTAAGTAATATATATCATGATTTTACCCGTCCAGCCCACTTGGGAATAGATTTTCCTCTGTGTGGCCCCTGAACTAAAATGAGTTTGACACCCCTGATTTAGACTGAAGTTTCTTATGAAACTTCTGCCGGGCAATCAGGTTAATTGGGAATTTAGGTGGAACATTAACACAATTTCCTGGACAATGTTTTTTTTTTTTACGCATAACCTTTCATGTTTTACTCCTAAGATAGGAATCTCTTTTGTCATATGTACATGCAGTTTTAGATTTTGTGAAGGCCCAGTTTAACTTGTCGTAGCAGGTCTGGGCAGCCATCATTACCAAACACTCTTCCGCAAATCTGAGATACTTTTCACATTTTCCTTGAGAGATCCTACCTTTCAGTGACGCATGAAATTGCAATGAAATCAAAACAAGGAAGAAAAACAATCTGAAGATGCCAGACAAAATTGTTGGTACCCTTCCATTGAAGAATGAAAAACTACACTGGTCACCGAAATAACTATTGAAACTATTGAAAATCAGGTATTGCTTTCGAATTGTTGCTCAACAAAAGCATTAAAAAAAGGCAAGTAGTATGTAGTAGTAATATTTAGCATGTAGTAGTAAGTGTGTGTGTGTGTGTGTGTGTGTGTGTGTGTGTGTGTGTGTGTGTGTTGTGTGTTGTGTGTTGTGTGTGTGTGTGTGTGTGCGTGCATTTACTACATTTACTATTTTAATCATTAATAAAAATAATCATAATGTTCTGAAATAAATTCTCTCTTGCCAAGAGTTTGGTTTTTTTCAATCAATATACATTGATATTTTTATACTTATGTTTTTGTACTTGTTAATTTGTTCACATATTTATTATATCACATTTAAAAGCCAGTGTGGGACATTTAATTGTTTCCAAGTTTTCATTAAAAAAGTGCATTAAAACACAGGTCATAGAAGCCCCCCAAAATCCAACTGCTTACAGATGTTGTACATGTTTGATATAATGGATTGTGAAGCTCTGCATCTGTGGTTTATATCCTGACTGATTCCCTCGTGTAAAAAAAAAAAAAAAAAAAAAAAAAAATACAAAAGATGAAGCTGTATGTCCAACCCCCGAGCCCATAATCGGCTGATCGCAGCTTTAAGGGCATGTTAAAAGCTCAGATTAGAGACTGTGATCGTGGGGGTCTCTCCAAACAGACCCTGTTTGTGTGAGTTTTTTTTTTCTTTCTGCTGGATAAATGTAATAAGGGGGATAAACATGTTTACGCATTTCAAGTGATCTATTGTGTGAATGAAGCTCCGGCTTAGAGGCTCAGGAAATGCGTTCTCTCTCTCTCTTTCTCTCTCTCTCTCTCTCTCTTTCTCTCTCTCTCTCTC
>CAIGQW010015581.1:7625899-7665237 GCA_903798125.1 Danio choprae | reverse complement strand
ATAATAATAATAATAATAATAATAATAATAATAATAATAATAATAATTGAATTGCATGTATTCATTCATTTAATAAAGCCATGAATATATCAGATTCTAAGCACATTATGTAAGTTGGTACAGTGCTAATAAAGCAGTAATCTAGCAGTAATAAAACTGCATCATTATCATTAAAGTTCATTATACAATCATGAAACATCATTAAAGTTTATCGTTAAAAAAGTTCAACAAAATGCTTGTGTCACAGATTTTAAACAGGATTGGACATCAGATATGCAGTTTATTTATAAAGATAACACCTATTTGAAAATGCCTGTTTTGCAATGATTTTGAGGGTATGAGCACCAGGACAGTTCATGAACCTCCAAAGAACAGCCTCACCCCAGACACTTCTTCTGGAATCCTTCACACACTTTGCTTTATGTCTCCAGAGTGGTTAATTTTGGTATATCTAATGCAAATATTTGGTTTCAGAGCAAACAGTGAAGTTAAAGGTTTCAGGCCTTTTTTAACAGTGGCTTATGTTTATTAATTATCATTGTTCAATAAATAATATATGTGTGTGTGTGTGTATACTGTGACGTGATAAAAAGGTATCTTTTTCATGTTAAAACAAGTTTTTGTCTTAACAATCTGTGATGGCGATGTCTAAAATGTACATTTATACAATAAATATTCTATATTTAAACAACACCATAAACTTCAGTGACCTCAATTACCTCGGGTCTTGACCTGAATACAGTTTGTCATCATAACTGACTTGAGTGGACAAATGCTCAAATTTAATGGCATCTGGCCCTTTGGAGAGGTGTTTTCTTCATGGATGAATCTTGGTTTTTACTGTACTGGGCAGTGCAGATGGTAGCGTGTGGGTGAGTGGTCTGCTGATGCCAAAGTGGTGAATCGAGTGGTCCATGGTGGCAATGGGGTTATGGTATGTGGAGGCATATGTTGTGGACAATGAACGAAGCTGCAGATTATTGATGGCATTTTGAATGCTCAATTCATTCACAAACAGCACCTCATTTTGCAGCATTATAAAGCAATCCATGTTGCAAGGATCTGTACACTATACATCCCAGTCCTTGCGTGGCCAGCAAACCCCCAGAAGTTTAATGGAGTTCTCAGTCGAGCACCTTCCAGGTACTTTACATTGGTGTTTGGCCCATAGGCACAAACTACAGTGAGTGACCTATCCCTGATCCAAAGGCACAGGGAGGTGACCCTCTCGTTTACCACGGAAAACTCCAACAAACGGCGGCTAAATTCTTATAATTATATTATATTATTCAATCGGGCCTTACGGTGGCGCAGTGGGTAGCACAATTGCCTCACAGCAAGAAGGTCGCTGGTTTGAGCCTCGGCTGGGTCAGTTGGCATTTCTGTGTGGAGTTTGCATGTTCTCCTTGTGTTGGCGTGGGTTTCCTCCGGGTGCTCCAGTTTCCCCCACAAGTCCAAAGACATTTACGCAGCAGATGCCCTTCCAGCTGCAACCCATCACTGGGAAACATCCATACACACTCATTCCCACTCATACACTACGGACAATTTAGCTTACCCAATTCACCTGTACCGCATGTCTTTGGACTTGTGGGGGAAACCGGAGCACCCGGAGGAAACCCACACCAACACGGGGAGAACATGCAAACTCCACACAGAAACGTCAACTGACCCAGCCGGTGCTCGAACCAGCGACCTTCTTGCTGTGAGGCGATTGTGCTACCCACTGCGCCACCGTGCTGCCCTATATTATATTATATTATATTATATTATATTATATTATATTATATTATATTATATTATATTATATTATATTATATTATAAATATCACTTGCGGTGAGATCAGATCAGTTGTGTTTTAAACATATAATCGGAAAATGTCAGTTCACTCAAAATTGAAAATTCTTCCACCATTTGCTCACCCTCCACTTGTTATAAACATATTTGAGTTTCTTTTTTTCTTCTGGTGAACAGACAAGAAGATGCTTTGGGGAAAAAAAGCTGGAAACTGGTAGCCACTGACTTTCAAAGTGTTTTGTTCTACTATGGATGTCAATGCTACCTGTACCAAAGTGGTTCGAAATATCTTCTTTTGTGTTCAGTGAGAAAAAAGAAACTCATAAAGGCTTGGAACCACAAACGGGGAGAGTAAATGATAAGTACATTTCTATTTTGGGACGAACTATCCCTTTAATCTGAAAAGTTTACTCCTGTAAGACATTTTTTACTTCATAGTGACATCTAGTGTTGAATACCTGCTAAACATTGTGTTTGGAAAAAAATGTTAAAGGTGTCTGTACACTTTATGATAAAACAAAATTAAAAGAATAATTACTTGATTATTACACTTATGAGTAATAAAACTCGTTTTAAGAATTTACTTGCATTTCTCTCATATAATGCCACTTTTTTACATTATGAAGCACTATGGCAGCATGCATGTTTTATAAATATTATTTTTATTTGTTGTATATCATTTGCGCACTGCATTTCTCTGAAAGTGAAGCTGGTGGGAGAGATTAAGCCCCCTCAGGAGGAATGGGGGAAGGGACTGCTGTCGGGTCAATGCAGATTGTCTGAGCTCAGAGCTGCAACATACACAAAGCTGCTTTTTATGGCAGTCACCCTCACCCTCATCAGACTCCTGTGGTACACTAATGTTTAGAGAGCAGACTGTTGGCAGTGCAGAAATGGATCATTAGGAATGGAGGTGGACCATGAGGAATGACTGAAAGGGGTTTTGCCCTTAGGACTTTAATGGAATGCCATTATTGACACCCATGTTTTGCATATTTTGTTTGACCACAGTGGGCAAAATATGAGTTCAGAAAGTGTACATGGCCTCTTTGAACCTGTTTGAGTTTCGTCCTTCTGTTGAACAGAAAATAAGATATTTTGAACAATGTTGGAAACCGGTAACCATTGACTTCCATATAATTTTATGCTAATATGTAAGTCACTAGTTATCACTTTCCAACATTTTTCAAAATACTTTATTTTGTGTTTAATAGAAACAATGTGCAAAAATGTTTGAAGTTTAGGGTCTTAAAGGGTTTGCTGTGGTAGAGGATAAGCGATAGATGTGTGAAAGGATCCCTGACTGTTTTTGTGTGTTGGCACGAGTCGCACTGTTTGGTACTCTGACCTTGTGGGGCAGTGAGCACAACTATGTGCTTGTTTTTACCCTTTTACTGATCCAGCAGCTCATATAATCCACCATTTAAGCTCCTTATCTGTAGCACTATTTTGAGGAGAGAGGGGGAAATACACTATCTGCCTTCCTTGTAGGGAGTCTGACAGCTGATCACCATTGACCGTTTATTTACATCATGTACAACATTATTTCATTATACAACTTAAAAATGAAAAAATATTGTGTGGTCATATACAACACCAATTCATGCCACGATCTGCTGTATTTGATCTAGACAAGTGTAAACGTTTGAGTTTAAAGTTGAAACAATTGTCTTTATAAAAATGTATTTTTGGTCAATAACAACAGTAACGTTGTTTGCTAGAAGATTTTGAATGATTAAAGTATTTTCAGTGATCTCTGATCATACTGTTGATAATCGCTTTTTTAATTAAAGAACTACTAATGAATCAAGATTGTGTGTTCTTAGACACAGGTTTATATTATTATGAATAACACTACTATTAACGAATCAGGATCAGTTCTATTTTAAAATGCATTATATTACATCATATTTGTCATAACAATAGCAACAGTTATCTTCTCAAACATTTTGTACAGAGGTTATTATGCCTTAATACCGGTGTGATAAACAATCACATTCATAATAACAGCCAAAACAACATTGTTTTATTCTCAGAGATTTTGTATAGAAATATTAATAAGTACAAGTAAAAACCGACACCCAAACCGTGTTTTATTTTATTTTTTAGCTGTCATTTTAAACTGTCACCAAGTTCAAATTTAAAGTAGGTCGTTAGAGTATCCTTTTTTGTGTTTTTATTGTTCTGATAATAGTACTAAATCAAGAATATTACCAAATGGTCTAAATATTTATAGCTTACAATTACTCACAAATATTTGCAATATTAGTGACCAACGTATTAGTCACAAACAGCGCTGAGCAATTTCCACGTGTCTTGCTGATTGCGAGACATGTAAATGAACTACAATTACCACGACACATTGCCACTATAAGAGCTTTCCTTCAACCCCATGTAAAGACTCCGCCCAGAAATGCCGTCTGGGTGTTGTAGTCCTACACAATAGGTTCGTTGTCACATCCACCGACTGCGTATCTCAAACAAACGACAAGTACCACGATGCTCTGCGGCGCAATCACAGACGTGACACGCCACGGTAAATGTCCGTGTGTAGGCGAGTCACGTGTGGGGAGTCCGTTGATCTCGTTTCGTGTAAGCAGTGAATCTCTCCTGTTTGTTCATTTGATTTGGGCCCCGTTTCATGTTGTTTTCAAAACAACATTTCGTGTAGATTTATCTATCTTCGCCGAAGAATGAGCGACAACGATGATATCGAGGTCGATAGTGATGTGAGTATAGTTATTTTTGTTTGTACTCTGCCTGTTTGAAAATGAAACCTTGTATTTTCGATACTTGAGCCTCAATACGGGGCTAGCCTGCTAGCCAGTTAGCAACCTAGCGTTTGAAATAATTTGCCAGCCAGTTTATTAAGAATACCCAGCCAGATGAGCGATTAAACACGGGGGTCGAGTCTATACTCGTCTCCGTATCTGTACATTTGCGATTCTGTGTACTAAAACAGTGCATTGCATCCATCAAATAGCCAGTTAAGTATCACTCTTACAGCTGTAGCTACAATTGTACTTTTCTGTTCTGTTTTCTTACAGGAAGATTCATCGAGATTTCACTGTGTGGTGCGTAATAAGCGGAGCAATTAATCCAGTTTAGCCTTTAATGCCGAAAATATCTTCTCTTTTTGAGATTAGCTACCATTTATTTCCGGGTAGGTACTGAACGCCGTGTCTTATTTGCATCGGTGGAAGACAAAACAAGATAGGATGAAGCCTAAAAAGGGGGGCATAGATGTGCTGGATTCGATGAGCACCGGGGTCTGCTTGTTTTGGGAGGTTCGGGGAGCTCAGTGCTCGACAGCAGGGCACTTGCTGCAGGAGGGAGGGAGGGAGGGACGTTGGCTGAGCGAGAGCCGCATCCACACTGCGAGTGCGCCGCGCGACGCGATAGCACAAACGCTCGCGTCACAGAAAGCTAGCAGCGAGATCTCTGTATCCGAGCATTCTGCTGTGTCGTGACGCTTGCAGTGTGTGTGGCGCAGTAGTTAGACGATGAAAATATACGACGGCAGGGTTATCGCTTAAAATCCGTGACTTTCACATCAATGGTGTCTTGTTTTTCTTAGATCAGACCCTATATGAATAAATAAGCAACATTAAATATTAATACTGAACCTATGGAACATCCCCCTTAATATTTTTAAAGGCATTTTGTATATTGTTTATAGTAAACTAGCAATGTACGAATAGTGAGTAGTGAATAAGAGAGTAATACACATCTATCGTATAAAATTTTTTTTTTCTGCATTTAACAGGGTTTCTGTGGCCCATAAAAAGGTCTTAAATTAAAGTAGTCTTAAATTCGTAATGGCATTGACATTAAATGTTGAATACACTGAAACAAGCAATATTGTCCTAATTTTTTCACAAGTATAAATGTATAAACAGACAAAAATTAATATATAAAATTTTGCCTTGCAATAAATTTAACACACGTCGGTTTATGCTTAAAACAACAACAAATAACTGTCAATAGGGAATGAAAATAATTTGAGAATTAAGTTGCTTTTCTGAGCCCAATGACAGATGTTTGTTTTTGTTTTAATCATAAACTCACTTCCTTTTTGAAGTAAATTTCAAGACTTGTGTCATTTTAAGTAAATACATCATAGTTTAAGGATCTTCCAAATTTGATCTGCAAGGCAAGACAAAAGTGCTGAGGATGAACATCACTTTTGACAGTGTGATGAGAACATAGATTATATACATATTCTGGTTATTGGAAGTCTAGTTATTCAAGATATTTTGTCTTGTTAAATAAGAAGTAATTGAGATCTATACAAAGTTGTATTTTCAAATTGTTTTCACTATCAATTTAGAGAACATATTGAGTTGACATATGTGACCCTGCAACACAAACCCATGTTGCCATGTCTCATGTTGCCAAAAATGCATTATATGGGTGAACATTCAAAATTTTAATTTTAAGCTTAAAATCATTAGAATTATTAATTAGAATAATCATTAGTAAACCTCATGTTCAGGTATTTAGTAAGTCTTGTACCATAATTAAAACTCAATTTTTGATTAGTAATGTGCATTGCTGAGAACTTAATTTGGACAACTTGAAACACAGATTTAACCCCCAAATTACAGTTGTTTAAATAGCTGTATCTTGGCCAAATATGTCTTATCCTGACAAAGTAAACGACAATGAAAAACATATTTATTCAGCTTTCAGATAACGCATGAATCTCATTTTCCAAAAATTGGGACTTATAACTGGTTTTGTGGTACATGGTCACATATTTTTTTTATTTGGTCAAAGTCTTAAAAATGACCTTCATAAACCTACAGAAACCTTCTGATAAAAGTTAGCAACAAATTGAGTTCATGATGCAGTATTAATTTTGGGTTTTTATGGTTTTTTTAATGGGTTTAATGACTAAACTTTCCTGTCTGATCAGTGAATTTTGAGGGAAGGTGATTTGTCAAGCTTTCCTTACATTACTCATGCATTTGCAATGGCCTTTTTAAAAACAACACAAACAACAACAACAAAACCCTACTAATACTTTTTTTTATGACATCCCATAATCCAGAGGCCCAATCAAGTACAATGATCTTCAGCTTATCTTTATTAAATTTCTTTAAAGAGAAACATTTGGTGTAGAAATATAGTGGTGGCACAGAGTAGCTTATCAGAAAAAAGGAATAATTTCAATAGTTTAAATGATTTGACAGATGAAACTGTTAAATGTCTCTGAAATACTGGGCACAGCATAAAATGCAGTAATAAATGGTAAATTTAGCAATTTGAGCATCATGTAAATATTTTTACAAACGTATCAGTGTTGCTTTCAGGAAATTAGGTTTAACTTTCATTTTCTGGAATGTGACCACAGTCAGTTTTCTACTCAATTTTTTTAATTTTATACTAAGATCATTTAAATGGTGATTTGCAACCTATTTATATCAATTACTGTATAGGGAATTATAAAGTCCCAAAATACCATTTGCTCTTGGAAATGGGCTTGTAGACCCCTTCACACCTAAGATTGACAGACTCTACTACTGATAAACTCTGCAAAAAGAGTACATTTAGTTTATTTTGCATAGCTCAAAAACAGCTATGCAAAATAGACTCAATTTACTCTTTTTGTAAACCTCCCGACTTTAAAGTATATTTTTAAGAGAGAGAAATTTCTGTAAAGGTTTACTCCCATTCCAGTTGTCCAAATCCATATGGATTTTTCTTCTGTGGAACAAAAAAGATGTTTTGAATAACAATTTTTACCCACACAATGAAAGTTAATGCAATCCAGATTGATATCAGACTTTAGTGACATTCTTTGAATGGACCAAAATGCTTGATTTTTGTTTCACATTCGAACGTCATACAGGTTTTGAACAACATTAGGGTGAATAAGTGAATTTTCGATTGAAGTATCACTTAAAATTGCGACAGGTCAGTCTTTGAAAGGGGTTCACAGCGAGACCTTTAAAATAGCACTCGTCACATCACAAAGCGGGCTTGTTTTTACAAGCCTTGAGTTTTCATTGGGTCGACTGGAGACACAAGGTCTGCAATGTCCCCAAAGTCCTGTTTATCTCCCTCTCCTTTTTGTGCTGGGAGGAAATATTTTTTTATCAGGATGTTGAGATCATAAGACAACAGGAGCGCATGTTGTGCTATATTCAGTGAAAGCTTTCTTCGACAATAGGCCATGTCGTTTTGCTGCTTATGTAATTTATAGCCCTTCATGCCCTTTATGTTATAGAATTAGGTGGTTGCCATGTGAGTTTTGTTATACTTGCATGCGGAATAGCCCTTGAAGTGTTGAGCAATTGGTGGCCACCTCACATGCATGTAACTCAATCCTGACACTGGCAGTGTACAGTGTATCCTTTTAGACATCAGACAAACAGCCTGGATCTGCCAGTATTGCTTTGCCACACCTCAAGCTTTCAGGTGCCACATACACACTGGAATGTCTTTGTGCTGTCTGGTGGCACTTCAGCATTAAGATACCTGCTTTCGTTTTGTCTCTTTTTCCATGGAATGCAAAAGAGGCACTTGTTAATGAGTCACTGGATTCAAAACAGGTTTTACAGCTGTGCCTTTATGTAATAACAGTGTCCTGGCCAAACCCAGTGACATTGGACTCTAGTGGCCCAGTTGTTTTCCTCAGCTCCAACCAGACCTTAAGTGGTTACGATCTTTTTGTTATTGTCTCATAAAAGCAAATGTTTTTATTCACATCACTTGAATATATTGACATCTTGAATTAGCAATTAATTGCACATAGTTTTGGTGGGCTAAAAAAGAATAAGTAGGGGAAAACAACTATTTTCTTAATCTTTATTTAGATATTCATGAATACTGGAGGCAAAAGGATACTCTATTTTTTGATGCTTATGTTGGTGTTCATGCACAATCAAATTTACAGCCTTTCAGAGTATACTTTATTTTGTGGCATCCTTGAACACAAGGACACACATTTATGTGCCAATTTGTGCTTGTCCAGTGTTTGCAGGGTTTTGGGCAATTAAATATTCTTTGTACTGATTTAAATCAGAGTTGCGCATATTTAAAAATCCCTAGCACATGCACTTGTATGGTGCAGTTCTATTCAGTACGGCTCACTTTTTGGGGACTTTTTTTTCACTGCATTCTGTACCTGTTTTTTTTTTTGTTTTTTTGTTTGTTTGTTCTAACTCCAAGCGACCCAAAAAGTGATAGATATATCTGCTGCTCATCACTGATTGGTCCAAGAGTTGTCACTACCAGCATCATTGGAATTGTTATGAGACTTTAAACCTGCTATAATTAACTAGTCTGTAGCAGCCACTGTTGTATTGTTGATTCACACTTTTAAACTATTTTTATACCACAGAGGGGAAAAAAAGACCTGAACTGGCTGCATCCTGGTCAATTGAATAGGTTCATACGTTCCTCTCATTGGTAACTGAGCAACAGATCCAGCAGGGTGGGATCTGGACCTGGAATGAAAAAGTCTTTCAGGCACCCATGGCAGTAGAGGCGGCGCAACTATAACGATAATACCACCCACTGCTTTAAGCAGTACTAAACTGTACTGTACCAGGCTGTGAAAAAGCGACTTAAGTTGTTCTTGTACTATATTCTTTCTTTTTTTTCCCGACTGAACTGGGCTGAACCAAAGTAGTTCAAAAACCATTCAAAGTGCATAAGTACACTAGTTTTGTCATGATACTGGAATTTCTGTACCTATTGGTACTGAAATCTTACAATCGTACATTTCATGCTAGCATTTGAGCACGTACTTAAACACCGCTGATTGGCCATTGTGTTTATCTGTTTAACAAAAATGACTCGATTGACCATGAAGGTCACCAGTTCATCACTGTTCACAGAGTGCAAACACAGATACAGGAACACTGGAGCGTTTCAAAGTCACGAAGATCAGTCGATCCATCAGCGAATTGCTTGTATGTCAGCTCGTAGACACAGATCGACGCTGCTTTGAAACGCCCCAGTGTCCCTGTATCCGTGTTTGCACTCAGTGAAGAATGGTGAACTGATGGCCAATCACAGTCATTTCTGTTGAGCACGTGAACACACCGCCCAATCAGCAGTGTTTAAGTACGCAGTATGCACTCAACAGTGCACAAATGTTAGTTGGAAATGGACATTTTTAAAATTACAGAGTTTATATTGTGTTCTCACTCAGAATAATAGGCTTGTTGCATGTGTTGTGATAATGATAAAATTCGCATCAAATGCGCTATGTAAACACAATTTTTATAGATATTTAATAAATCTATAACTAAATTTAAACGTTTATAGTAATAGTAAATGTTTCCTTATAATTAACACTATTACCAGATGGCACTATGACAAGTGAAGAGGCTGAAGCCACTGTGATTCTCTTATTCCAGGCAGACAAACGGGCACACCACAATGCGCTGGAGCGCAAACGTAGGGACCACATCAAAGACAGCTTTCACAGCCTTCGGGATTCCGTTCCTGCATTGCAAGGGGAAAAGGTTAGTGAATGTCATTGGTAAAAGCATGAGGAACGCAAGTAGACATAAAGGATGTCTGTTTTGTGTGCTGCTTGACAATGAAATGTCTTGTTTTATGCTGGAACGGTTGAATTTTTGACTAGTTTAAATGCTGTAACGACATGGTTAATGTGGTATTTCCATGATGATTGAAGTTGAGTGGAGGTGTGAGTGAAAAGTGTTAGGAGAATTAAGCGCACAGTAGATCCAGACTGATTGATGTGATCCAAGTACAGGCGTGGTGCCAGGAAGCCATTACAGGGGGAAATGCGGTTTCTCTTTCCTCTTGTGTCTCATGTCTGAAACCGAGGGCTCGAGAGTCTTGTGTAAATAGTTGTTTGACCCTTAAGATAGAGCTATGTTTATTTATGTTGTATATGCAAAAGTGCCAGGTTTGTGTTAGATTTTAGTCTATAAAAATTTGACTCCAGTCATAAGAGTAGGGATGCTTGCTTGTATTGGTTATCAGCTGAATTTACATGTATTCAGGAGACATTTTATCCAAAGTGACGTACAAATGAGGAAGATGGGCGATTTATAATAGTGGTGATAAATTTATGAATTTCTGGTTATTCAAAGTTTTAAATATTATATAGGCATTGCTTGATTGTTGATTGTTTGACTGTGCTCCATTTTTACATGTAGATTAAGGTAGTGTTGGTGTGGTTAATCTTTATAAACTAAATAATGACTTGGATTATATAGCTATTGTCATTACTATAAATAATGTGATACATGAATTTAGTTTAGCAGTTATGTTTTGAATTAAATTCAAGATTTTTCAGTATTTTAAAAAATATGTGCTTGTAATGTCTTTGCCTTTATTGTATATTAGTCAGTTTAGGGGAAAGTTCATCCAAAAATAAAAATGTACTCGCCCTTTGTTCACCCTTAGGTTGTTTCAAACCTTGCTGCTTCTGTTAACCCATAAAAAAGGAGAGATTTGGAAGAATGTTGATAACCAGACATAAAGGAAAATGTAAATTTTTTTGGATGAACTATCCCCTTAAGTTGCGTGCTTTCAGTTATGAATATTTGAATGAAATGACTTTAAGGTTCATGTGTGTGCAATAAAACTACATTCCGTGCGTCAAATTCTAGTTTTTCATTTGTTGCTGACAGCAATCTATCAAACAGGCATCCCGAGCTCAAATCCTAGACAAAGCCACAGAATACATCCAGTACATGCGACGGAAAAACCACACACACCAGCAGGACATTGACGACCTGAAGAGGCAGAACGCCCTGTTGGAGCAACAAGGTATGTGTAATTCCTTGAACATTTTGCAGTTCCCTCGTGCCACATCCAAAACATGCCGTCTGTTTAATTTCCAGTACGGGCACTGGAGAAAGTCAAAGGGACCACGCAGCTTCAGGCCAACTACTCGTCTTCAGACAGCAGCCTGTACACCAACCCTAAGGGCAGCGCCGTGTCGGCCTTTGACGGCGGGTCTGATTCCAGCTCCGAGTCCGAGCCAGAGGAACAGCGTACCCGGAAGAAGCACCGCCCGGAGGATAGCTAAACCCTGGATCCACAAAGTTCTTCTCTGAGGGGAGGGAGAGTCACAGCAATGGCCTGTTTCATGTTGTATTTTGTGTACCTCAATCTCTCCAAACCACATTGATGATCAATCTCTTTCAGTGAATGTCGATTCCACGCCTGAAGAAACTCGAGAGCGAGGGACGTCCGCTAAAGGAGGAGAAAACATGGCTTGTTTTTACTCTCTCTCCCTCTCCGACTGTGTTCGTCCATCTTGCGTCCTGGCACACGCAACAACAAACGATGATTTTAAACCCAAAATGAGGCAGCTTTGCAACTTAAGGACTTGATGCTTTGTTTTTTGTTTTGGTTTTTGTACCCTTGTCTACAATGCCTCCAGGTTGAAATCCCAGAGGGCGAATGAGGCGTACAACTCCTAGCACTGCTAAAATATACGTTTTTGTTGAATATCTTAAAGCCTGCTTAGAACCTACCCTTAGATAAATTGTCCTGAGTGATTTGCCTTTCTAAATATTTGTTACTTTTTCCATAAAGGAATGTTTTTGAAGCATCTATCAATGTACCCCCTTGTTAGACCTATGGGATGAGTGATACATTTTGACATTATCGATAAAATCCCTTATTTAAAAAAAGAAAAAAAAAGAAAATGCTTTTTGGGAAGGCTGCTGAGCTTGTGTTGTATTTGTTGTTTTAGCCTGATGTAGTGAAGTTTACAGGTTGGGGGGGGATTTGTTTTTCTTTAAAAAAAAAATGGGTTTAAAAAGTGATGATGAAGCATATATTTTGCATTTGTCATCTGAGCCTCCCAAACATGTATTTTATGTATTTCACTCCATATTGGGAATATAAACGTTCCAAATAATGTTTCCCCTCCACAAAGATAGTCAATATTGAAAGAGTAGATTCATGTCGTGACTTTTAAAGGTAAATGTTCTAAATGTTCATTGGAAATTTGAATGCTGCACACTGCGAAAGTTGCATTTTGAGTGTCTCGGAGATGTGTGTGCGTGCGCGCGCGCGTGTATATCTTTTATCATATTTTCCTCTTAGGACATTAGTAGAACAGAGTAGGTCTTTCTTTGTCTGATTCCATTCCATGGAAATTACAGGTATGTTGTACATACTGCCAACAGTTGTCTTGCAAGTTGAGGCCTACCTTTACATTGAGAATATAAATAAAACTATTTTATCCTTTACATACGCTGTGTGGTTTATGTATACCAGTGGTTCAATGGTTTCCAGTCATTTAGACTATAAGGCCCCTCGTTGTCCAAAACTGACGTTTTTGTCTCTTAGAGAAAACCACATTGGCTTCACATTGAACCTTTTAGTGTGACTGATTTGTAAATTGGATACATGAATGGTAATCCAAGTTATTGGAAGTCATTTTGTAAGGAATAAATATAAAATTTCAATTGAAACTATAACCGTATTTTCAAACATTCTGATCAAGAGAGAACTTATCAGAATTGAGCTTATTCTAAAGGTGGAAAAATGTTACGTATTTAATGCTGCTTTAGTAATTTGAGTGCAGCTTTCACTTTCATTAGCAGTTCTGCAAAACAAAACAGTCACATGTACTGGTAAACAAAAAAAAAAGGGACACAACTTTCTTTTTGGAAACTTTAATGAACTTTAACTACAATGCAATGCCATTCTGTTTTAATACCAGCATGTTATTAGTAAAATATTCACTTGCTTAATATGGGTGTGATATTTATCGTCAGCGATAATATTGAAATTGTATTTTTTAATTATCCGCTGACAGCGCTGAGCAGTGACGCATACCTATCCGGATGCCAGCGCGCGACTTCCTGTTTGAAACCGGTGCACAGGTACATCCGAAGTAATACGTCAGAAGAGCGGCCAAGCACGATGCACGAATAAACGCGCACCTTGTGATGATACCGTGGAGAAGACACGTTGAATAATGGCGTATTCTCGTGGCTTGATAATATTCCGGCCTGTTTTGAGGATGTTTTTTTGTGTATTTTTCTGGACTTTGACCTTGCTGTCAATGGAGGATGAAGGAGCTCTCAGATTTGATGAAAAACATACATTTGTGTTCCGAAGATCTCAGGGGTTTGGAACAATACTTGGGTGAGTAATTATTAAATTTTCATTTTTGGGTGACCCAACACCAAGGCCATTATTACACAAGCAAGAGTGCTAACGTTAGTGAAATCTTTGCAACCGTTAAGTTTTTAATATTAAATAACAATTAGGCATAGGCCGGTGTAAGATTCAGACGGTATGATAACCTTGGATTAAAATCTCACGGTATTGTAATTACTACTTTAAAATAAGTTCTTTTTAAATGTCTGGATAAAAACAAACAAACTACGTTTTAAAGGATAATGACTATGAATAAGGCACTGCACTGTTCAGGTTCATAGAATGCTTGGATGAAGGTGCATAAACGGTTTGTTTTTCAAATGTTTGCTGAATCGTAGACTGACCAGTAGCTTTTGATGTGGATGGTCATGTGAAGCTGGAGATACTGTTGTTCTAAATAAATAAAAGTCATTTGACAACACCTAAAAACGTTAACACATTAAAAAAAAAAAAAAAAAAGTCATGTTTTTAGATTTTTTTTAGAAAACCTTGACTTTTCCAAACCACAGTAAACCTTGAAACCGGTTATCTTCCCTGTCCTAGTAACAGTTGTCTTAGGAAAATAAACAATTACCATGTTACAGCTATGGATGGTGTAACAAGTACATGATTTTTATTTGTAGAAAAACCATGAATGGAATTTTCTTTTGTAAGAATGAAAAAATAACTTCCAAGCAATTAACGAACTGAACATCTCCTGAAAGAATTAGCTTTTGAATGAATCATTTGAATCATTATGAATAAGTAGGAATCAGCCATTTTGAATTATTTTAACCAGGGATTCAGTGAATTTTCAGTGAATTTTAACCAGGGATTCATTAAGACAGGTTTTGCCTTGCGTTGTAGTGCCATATTGGTTTATCTAGGACAGGCCTAAACCAGCCAAGATAAAAACACATGAAGAGACTTATTTTTAAATGTAAAAAAATTAAATAAAAATTGCACACCCCTAATTAAAGGCCAAAATTTACATTAAGTAAACGCTACTTATGGCTGAGAGTTTGTTGTACCCCCAAACTACTATATTCAAATATGTTGCTGTTACCATATCATTTTCAGTCTTATTTGCCAAAGAGCACTCATTAATTAGAGATAATAGATGAAACCCCAATAATACACAACCCACAATGCGACCAAGAAATAAAACAAATTTCCATCCAAGTCTTTATTTCTGTCCAGAACCCACTGCCACGTGCACTCTGGGAACATTTGCCCAAAATAAGCTGGCATGTACAATAAAATACCAATCAATGACTGGTGCATGAAAAAACACCTTGCCTAGTCAGTCTCTACTGTTTATCCTGGCTAAAACCCATAACCTCATGCTGAAGCTGTAGCAGATCAGGCCTCAGAGTGTTTCTCCATCTGTAGACGCTGTACACACCAGCAAAGGACATTTTGCTACAGCATTTACAGAAGATTCCTCTGCACAGTTCAAGCTAGCCCAAATCCTCAAATATGTTTATGGTACAAAAGGAGATAAAGTCTATGACTGGTCCATCGCACTTGGCGTAGCTCCTGTCTGAATTGGGACAGGTAACCGGTGGAAATACTCAATGGCACGGGCAACCTTCTCTGGGCAGATGTTGTAAACTGGATGAGTTGGCGCCTGAAGGAGATGAAATATGAGAATATTTAGTTGTGATGATACTTCATACTCAACGCAGAATGGGTTCAAATGAATCGTTAGCATCTTTTACCAGTCTGTTTTCATCTCGACCAAGGATCAACTCATTGTGGAGGTCTTTGTTTCCGAAATGCTGTGCTACTGAGAGTCCACTCAGACAGTAGCTTGTGTGATAGAAATCTCTAGATCTGTGGGGAATCAATGATAAACTTAGGAAAGTCTGGTTCGGCCTGTACAGTTAGTAACAAGACAAAATCCCAAGACAACTCTCTTTTTTTCTTAATTCAAATGATAAAGTTCATTAAATAAATCCTTACAGTTATTTGTGATTTGAGAATTTTATTTAAAAAGAAACGCATTCAAAAACAGCTTCACTAATTAATCGCCGTGTTCAGACTATACAATTTCTTTTGTCTGTTATCAGTCACGTTGTTGGTTTGTGATATTTTTTTTGTGACCTGCAGATACAGATTTTTGCCGATATTCTTTTTTTTTTCTTTCAAAAGAACTATGATTAAAATTATTAATATAAAATAATAACCATAATAAAAAATAAACATCAGTTCCCTCAAACTGCATTGACAACTTTTAAAAAACGTAATTTTCCACTTTAACTTTGTTTTGGTTTTTTTCATTTCACAAGTCCAAAGATAAATAAACTCATAAAATATTATTGTAATATTTTGTTTAATACTTGTATAGCTTTGTATTATTATTTTAGATAGGTCGACTTATTTTCTGAGTTTGTTTTATCTTGTTCTGTGACTGAATTTTCTCTATCTAAACACAGTAATGACTGATATGTCTATCAGATTTCTTTCCTCACGCAGCAAACATATTAAAAATAGCTTGAAATAAAAACATTTAATATGACTTAAATTACATTTAAAACATTGGATTAATCGGTCTGACTGTTGATCAAAATGAGCATCCCTAACAAGGAGCAGAGAGAGCCTGCTCAGATAGAGTTGTCAGTCCAAATGTTCTCCGTCAGTATTTCATCATACTCAGGGTCTGCTTGTAACAAGCTACAACTCTGGTCACACATTGTCAGAGAAACACCACCTAATGTTTGTATAAATTTTGTGTATTAAAGCAAAGGTCATTTGGCAGTTATGATTAAGTTTATTGCGCCATACATTTTTTAATGGTGGTTGTGTCTGAAAATCGTGATCATTGTGCCACTTTCAGTTTCACGCACTGTGGAAGTTCCGCTCAGATGACCTATGTGGCTGTGAGTGTGCACATCTCTATGGCGACGCTAACAAACCAGACCAGCTGAAATCTAGCCGGTTGCCGGTCAAATAAAAAAAAAAACTCTAATTCTGATCTCTGGCCAGTCGATCAGTGCCTCTCTAACAAAAAATCATTGGAATATTAAGTAAATATCATGTTCCATGCTGAATTTTTTTAACATTTCTTATTTTGTAAACTTCATATTGTAATTATATCAAAACCTAATTTGTGATTAGTAATATGCACCTGTAAAGGCAATTATTTTAATATTTATATTTTGTGCACCCTCAGATTCCAGATTTTCAAATCATTGTCCTATCCTAATATAAATTCCAAATTGACCATTATGACTGGTTTTGTGGTCCAGGCTAACCACATATATAGAATATTTTTCCTTGTTAATTAAATCACAAACAACTAGAAAAGATATGGAGTGTTTGAATGAGTACTGAATAGCCAGCCTTGAAGTCTAAAGAATCACTGCTTCATAACATTACCGGTGACTGTAAGCATACAATCTCTGTTATACACGTATGCATTTGTGTATGTGTTTATGTACTGTAAGAGCAGTACTCACTTGCCCGGTTTGTCCAGAAGGCCTCCACCAGGATTCTGGCAGCAGAGGAGGATGTATTCCTGCAGGGCATTTCTCTCAAACATCCAGCTACTCACACTCAGCGTTGAGTCTCCTATATACACATCAATGTTTTCATTGATTCATCTATTAAATCCAACACTAGACCCCATGTGCTTTATATACATGTTGGGTTTAAATTAAGACAAAATATACGGGTACAAATCATTAAAAGCACAACCATTTATAAATGTCCATTATGAGTGTTTGTTTTCAGAATGTATGAACATGCAGGTGCCAGAACTGTCACAGTGTCATTATGCCAGACTGTACGACAACAAGACTTGTAAACGGACAAACACTATAACACTTGTCCATCAACCATGGTGGCTATCAAGAAAGAACAAAATAAGCCTGTGATCATTTTGAGCATGGGTTAGAAATGGAGTGTGCAATATTTACATCTATGATAATATAGTAAGAGAATATGTCACTATCTACACACAAAAAAAAAACATGTCTTGATAAAATATTCAGAGTTATAAAACCGATTAAAATAATGTAGTATAAAGTAATTTCTCACAAACCAGAGAGTAGCATGGTTGATTTTTTAGAAAAATTCAACAAAGTCTATTACATTTTAAATATTCTGTTTTGCCAGTGAATGAAAGAATATATATATATATATATATATATATATATATATACACACACACACATATATATATATACACACACATATATATATACACACACATATATATATACAATGACATTTACCAAAATATTATCATTACCAATATCCTCAGAAATACAGAAAACAATAAATTGCACAGGTCTAATACTTTCAGTTAGTTCAACTCACCCTCATGTTTTTCCAATCCCCTAAGGCCTTCTTCAGAACACAAATCAAGATTTTAGATCTTTTAGATTTTTCTATTGTTTTTTTCTTATCCTCCATAGACAATGGTCCAGAGATGTTCAGAGTCCAGAAAAGGAACCAAAAATATTGTCAAAACATTCCTTGTGACTTCAGTAGTTCAACTGTAATCATACAAAAGCTCCAAGAACACTTTTATATGACAAATTGCCATTAGACACAGCAACACGCAAGGTTCTTCGTATTGCCTATAGTAAATGCTCATGCTAATCTGACATGGAAGACATAGGCAAACAAGTCTTTTTAATCGTTTTTTGTGTGTTTGATTATAGTTGGACCACTAAAGTCACATGGAATGTTTAGACAATGGTTTTGGTTCCTTTTCTGGACACTGATTGATTCACAACTGTTGCAGTCTATGGAGTTCATTGAAAAAAATCTTAATTTGTGTTTCTAAGATGAACAAAGGTCTCAGGGGCTTGAAACGACATGAGTGATTAATAACAGAATTTTCATTTTTGGCTGAACTAAACCTTTAAATGCTTCAAATGGAGTTCGACTGCTCACCTTCTTTAAAAAGAGCCCTGTGGAGTAATGGTAATAGCCCTGCTTGCCAGAAGGAGTAACACCCATCCACCAGCTTGTTACAGCGGCCTTGAAATCCGCCTTCAAAACGCATTTGTCTGCTGGTTACCCAACGCTAACGAAGGAAAAAGAGAGAAAATCCTCCAATTTACAGGTTTACAAGTATCAGCATAGGAAGATCATTAGTGCTGCTGTCTTATCGTTAAGACAAATCCGCCTGTGCACTGGGACTGTAAAATCCCTTCATGTCAAAGTCTGCTGATCTAAGCATCTACAACATTGCTCCACACTGATGATGATGATTTTTCAAGCATGTTTAGTGTCCCAGAGGAACCAGTAATGAGACGCTTCAGAAAACACGTGACTGACCTTTAACGCGTTTCATAAACTTCAGTTTATTCTCTCTAATGGGCAGGAAGAGTCAGGTTAAATAGAAGGTGTAAACAAGGCAAGACAAAGGACTTACTAACAAGGCTTTGAGATCCAGCATATGTTCTTTGCCCAGTATGACGAGGGCAGCAGTGCCACAGAAAGTGTAGCCACCGTGTGCTTCAAGTCCCGGTACTCCACCTAAACCACCCTCCCAGTTCTGACAGCTGAAAGCCAGAGGAGAGAAAAATACATATACTTGTAATGCATTTATTAATCAGAAAAATTTTAAACGTTTCCTTGCTAACTCTTTATAGGGCACAGATTGAAAAACTCTAGAGTGTTTCTGGCAGTTATTATAAGTCTTTTGAACTTTCATGACGTTAATAAAAAAAAAAAAGTCTAATTATATTTTAATCAATGTCTATGATGTTACTCTACATGGTTCTTCATCAAATAAAAAGTTAGAATACTTTAGATTGAAGTACTTAAAAACTTAGCTAACATAAAAATAAATCAAAACAATATTAAAATAAAAATACCAATACCAATAGACTGAAACCTATACTGTAATGATAAAAGTTGACAAAATCACATACAATGAATGCTGCAAAAAATATAGAAGAAATAAAAAACAATACTTTAGTTAAACAGTGCATATACAATCTGAAAATAACAGAATTTGCCAGTTTTAAAGCAAATGTGAACAATTTACCTGATAATCCAATTGTGCGTCCCATCAAACAGGGTGGGAGTGATGATATTTGTGAGTGAAGCCACAGAAGCCGCACAATATGCACTCCTATCAGATCAGACACACAATAATCACCACATTTTCAACTTGATAACCTCTTAATACAGTAAGAATGAAAGCCTGTAGGAACCAATTCCTTCTCAAAGTGACTTTTCTTTATTTATTGTTGCCCTGTGGTGACCATGATGAATGTTTCTGGCACTAATCGCTCTGTAAAAGGTCACTCTTGAAAAATGCCTTTCATGGTACCATCAGAACACAGGGAAATAGGCGATGTATTGCTGTTGTGAAGATCCTTCGGACTATGTTAAACTCACCTGACGTCCACCTCTCCACCAATATGCATCACAAAAGAGCCATCTGGCTGCTTCACTGAATACAGGAAGTCCAGGAGCGTCTCTCTGACAAACAAAATGAGCTGTTGAGGCAATATGATCAACACAACACCTGGAGGTAAACCGGTGATAATATAGAGCAAACATGAAACCTGTTGATGACATTGTAGGCCTCCTCCGTCCCCAGGATGCAGAGAGCATTGACAGCTGCATAGGTGGGAGCCAGATGAGCCTGTTGACCTGGGCCTCCACCAAAACCCCCTGTCAGGGCCTGACATCTGGCCAAGAACTGGCACACGCTGGAAGACCACCACATTTATGGTAGGGTTAAATGAACATCTACAGCATTTAAATGTAATATGAATTATAGGGTTGGTTCACCCCCAAAAAAGAAAATTCTGTTATTAATGACTTTTTTCCAAACCCCTGAGATCTTCGTTTATCTTCGGAACACAAATTAAGATGTTTTAGATGATATCTGAGAGCTCTCTCTCATCCTACAAAGACGGCAACGGTCCTGAGATGTTAAAACAATGTTAAAAAAAATCCAAGCTCCAATACAAAAAAGCTCAAGGAACCCTTTTGTGCAGCAAACAATATTAAAAATGCCTTCTTTTCCTTGTCAGCGTTCTAGACTTTGAAAGTCTCTGGACCATTGCGATCTATGGAGGATGAGGGAGCTCTTGTTTTTCCATCTAAAATTTCTTAATTTGTGTTCCAAAGATGAACAAAGGTCTCAGGGGATTGAAAACACATGAAAGGCTTTATTTTGCATTATCCTGAAAATTATTTATTCTATGTTATCCTGCTTATTACACAGCTACTTGCCACGAAATGTAGATATTAGACAAAATATTGTTGTGGGCTGTAATAGTTTATTAATTCTTTAATTAAAGGCAAAGCTGACAGAAACAACAATGACTGAATGGAGCATACACTAACCTACACATTGTTCAGTCACAAGATGGGACCATGTTACGACCCTGGTCTAGGGTCAAGGACGCAACATAAAAGAACACTGGACAAATATCCGTTTATTTTCTTTTTTTCTTTAAAACACCCAAAACGTGAAGCCAAATACCTCGGAGAGGACCCACAGAAAAATAACAAACAAAAAGCACACTCTACCTAAACACCCAAATGAAACTAAATACACCTAACAAAATAACAGAAATAAAAATACAAAAACTACTCCTACCTCCCTAACTATAAAGAAAAAAACTGGAGAAAATATTTACACAAAAGAAAAGTATGGCGTCCAACCCCTACTGCTTCTTACCGTGTGTGTATATACAGAATACAATATTTACAATATCAACAAACAAATCAAAAACAAAGTAACAAGGGGGTAAAAACAGATGGATGAACAACAAACAAAAGTCAAGATCTACACACACACACCAAAACGGGTAAACACAATCAAAAATAACACGTAGCAACAACAGTGATGTGACAAACAACCATATAAATATGAACGTGAATGGTCAAGATGATTTGATGTACTCAGATGAGCGCTGTTATTTTAGTTTCAGTGGTTGTTATCTTGGAGTAACATACCTTGGAATGTCATGACTGATCAATCAGAATAAATTATTTCAGACAGCAGTGTAATAATAAATGGAGCTTTAACATTTAGTGTTAGAATGTTTGAGTTTGTAAATAATCTTTTAAAGTTTTAAAGGTAAAATTGCACAATAAATGGATTTATTGCAATCCAAAAAAAAAAGTCATTTGAAATTCCCGCCTTGCTTCCTGCGCAAACCCTTTCAGACACTGTGAAAAGAGGTGATGCTGAAATGTATATTATAAGAATACATAGACCTGTAGAGATCTCCAAAACTAAATCTGAAACCTTTGAAATTGCATAACAATGGCACATTAAAAATGTATACAGAAACTGATAGAACAAACATATGACTTCACACCTCAACAATTCTTTGTCATTCAAAAAGCCTTAGCAGTCATGTTAATGTGCAGTTTTTTTTCTTCCTGTTATTAATTTTTTTTTATTTATTTATTTTTTAAGTCAGGCCAGTTATTTCCCTATTCATAGATTTTTTAAAATATTTTTTTTAATTAATATACAAATGAAGCCTACTTTTCTAATAGCCTACGAGTTTTTGGCTTGAGCTGACATGAGGCCATTGGGTTGTCATGACAACAACACTGCTTAGAGCAGCATGGTTTCATTTACACTGAATCAAAACACAGCATTTTGTTGCCTTTGATGCTAGGGATTGAGGTGGGTCAGACCCGGCATATTTTAAGTCTGCCCTCATTTGGATGTGTAACGATGACTTTACACAGAGAAGCAGCTATATCTAACCTTGGCATGGTTCTGATGGGAAAATAATGTATCTGTGTGATAACCTTACTTAACTTTGACTTTATCTGTAGTGGTCACAATAAGACCAGGAAAGCAACTGTTAAGGGGACCTGACCACCTGTCCACGTTTTTCACACACAGTGAAATGTTCATAGAAAGACAGCTACTCACTCTGACGCAACTGCTACCGGCACAGGCTCCTCGAGCAGCTCCAGACTGTGCAGGATCCAATAGCAGAGCCAAGGCCGGCTGGCATCCAAACACTGAAGCCAGACAACATGCAGATTCAGCAGCAATTACCAGCATTCACACACACTGAACCGCACTGGAACATGATGTTCTCATACAAATACACTAAAACTAGGAGCATAGTGTTCTCAACCACCTGCACTCGTGTACAAGTAATGCATTACATGATGTTAAAACGTACAAGGGTGTTGATAAGTATAGACTTTGTGTACACTTGTTTTGAGTGTAATTTTAACTAGACAAAGCATTCAAAATCTCTATGTTTTTCCCATTCCAGGTTTGAGATTATATATATATATATATATATATATATATATATATATATATATTATTATTTTTTCTAGTATTATTATTATTATCAATTCTCATTAATATGTGAATGTTAAATAAATACTTTTTAAAATAAAACGAATAATGTTTATGCCATCATGTAATTGTCATTTTATCAATGCATATAAACCTACAATTACTCCATATATATCCGTCTAACATATAACTAAGACACAGACGCATATGTGTGTGTGATTAAAAATGCATATACAGTCATGGCCCAAAGTTTTGAGAATGACAGAAATATTAGTTTTCACAAAGTTTGCTGTTAAACTGATTTTAGATCTTTGTTTCAGTGGTTTCTGTGATGTACTGAAATATAATTACAAGCACTTCATACATTTCAAAGGCTTTTATTGACAATTACATGACATTTATGCAAAGAGTGTTGGCCCTTCTTTTTCAGAACCTCTGCAATTTGACTGGGCATGCTCTCAATCAACTTCTGGGCCAAATCCTGACTGATAGCAACCCGTTTTTTCATAATCACTTCTTGGAGTTTGTCAGAATAAGTGGGTTTTTGTTTGTCAACCCAACCACAAGTTCTCAATCGGATTAAAATCTGGGGAGTTTCCAGGCCATGGACCCAAAATTTCAACGTTTTGGTCCCTGAGCCACTTATATATCACTTTGCTTTATGGCACGGTGCTCCATCATGCTGGAAAATGCATTGTTCTTTACCAAACTGTTGTTGGATTGTTGGAAGAAGTTGCTGTTGGAGGGTGTTTTGGTACCATTCTTTATTCATGGCTGTGTTTTTGGGCAAAATTGTGAGTGAGCCCACTCCCTTGTATGAGAAGCAACCCCACACATAAATGGTCTCAGGATGCTTTACTGTTGGCATGACACAGGACTGATGGTAGCGCTCACCTTTTCTTCTCCAGACAAGCCTTTTTCCAGAAGCCCCAAACAATCGGAAAGGGGTTTCATTGGAGAATATGACTTTGCCCCAGTCCTCAGCAGTCCATTCGCCATACTTTTTGCAGAAGATCAATCTGTCCCTGATGTTTATTTTGGAGAGAAGTGGCTTCTTTGCTGCCCTTCTTGACACCAGGCCATCTTCCAAAAGTCTTCGCCTCACTGCGTGTGCAGATGCGCTCACACCTGCCTGCTGCCATTCCTGAGCAAGCTCTGCACTGGTGGCACTCTGATCCTGCAGCTGAATCCTCTTTAGGAGACGATCCTGGCTCTTGCTGGACTTTCTTGGACGCCCTGAAGCCTTCTTAACAAGAATTGAACCTCTTTCCTTGAAGTTCTTGATAATCCTATAAATTGTTGATTTAGGTGCAATCTTAGTAGCCACAATATCCTTGCCTGTGAAGCCATTTTTATGCAACGCAATGATGGCTGCACGCGTTTCTTTGCAGGTCACCATGGTTAACAATGGAAGAACAATGATTTCAAGCATCACCCTCCTTTTAACATGTCAAGTCTGCCATTCTAACCCAATCAGCCTGACATAATGATCTCCAGCCTTGTGCTCATCAACATTCTCACCTGAGTTAACAAGACGATTACTGAAATGATCTCAGCAGGTCCTTTAATGACAGCAATGAAATGCAGTGGAAAGTTTTTTTCAGGATTATGTTCATTTTCATGGCAAAGAAGGACTATGCAATTCATCTGATCACTCTTCATAACATTCTGGAGTATATGCAAATGTCTATTATAAAAACTTAAGCAGCAACATTTCCAATATGTATGCAATTCTCAAAACTTTTGGCCACGACTGTTTATTTTAATGGTCTTAAAGCACTATAACTACAACTATAAATATAGAGTATTTATACACCACTTCTTGGTAATGTGTAATAAGGGGTTTAATATTACCATAGATCAATTTTGTTTTTAACCGAGAAATATTGTATACCACTTTGGAACAATATCAGAATGACAGAATTTTTGGTTTTCTACTATCAAAACTGAAACTAACATAACTTAAAATGTGTGTTGTTTTTTGTAAATGAACAAAAAACTAATTCACAAAATTATTTTAATGAAACTAAAATAAAAATATTAAAATAAAATGTGGTTCAAAATATGAAAAAAACAAAAAACAATAACAAGACACATTTTTGCCATTGTTTACCTCATATGCATCAGAGAGATGGCGTAAACCTTTCTTCAAATAATGATAGTGTTGTTCCCTCAGTAAAGCAGGCCTAAAAAAAAAACGTTTTGAATTCCTGTAAATTACATTATTAACCGTTTTCTCTCTCTCTCTCTCACACACACACACACACAATCTCTTTATAAAGATTAATAATAGCTCAGTAAACGACCACAACTTATTTGTACAAAAGCAAGTTGAACCACTGAGATGACATCCTCCAATTATCCCCATCAAAGGCAGTGGCAGTGTTAAAATGACGGAGTCAGTGAGTCAGAACACAGCCTACACATGGTCCGCTTGACTTCAATGCTGCTGCAGAGGTGCCAGGGCATGGCTAATTTAAAGCTATCTCAGCAGAGAGAACCGATCGTTAACCCCTGCTCTTTTTCTACACTGCTGCTCTCTGCTGGACCACTGAAAACACAGTCATTACGCTCTAACATACTGGTCAGTGTGGCAGCAGACAAGGTTCATGTGAATTAAAACTGAAGTTGACAAATTTGTTGTTTTCTCTGCAGCTTAGTTTATTTGTTCTTTCATGCCTGAAATGAACTCTAACTGAACTGACAGTCTGTGCATGTAGGCTACAATCCAGATACACAACAGTTCAAAAGTTTGTGGTCAGTGATTTTTGATCATTTTAAAAGAAAGGCTTTCATTCTTACCAAGACTGCAATTATGTGATTAGAAATACAGCAAAAACAGGGATACTGTATAACCTCATTACATTTCAATTAATTGTTTTCTTTTTGAATATTTTAATAAGATACATTTAAGATACATTTTTAATTAATAACAAAGAGTTCCACTTGCTAATGTTTTTAGGAAACCATTTTTAAAATAAAGATTCAAAAATACATTTATTTGAAATAGAAATATGTCAGTACTGTTGTCTTTATTGGCAATTTACCTTTATGAAAATATACTCATGTACTTGTCGAAAGGGATATTTCAACCAAAAATCTAACCCTAACCCCACATTTTTCTTTTTACATTATGTAATTTTTATTTTATTGCACCACAACATCACATCATCAAAATACACACAATAAATGGTAAGCACTGTCATCTGAATGTACATACACTCACAAGCGTGTTTATTAAGAACACCTTTACAACAAGCAGTTAAATGGATAGTTAATACAAAAAATGAAAACTCACCCTCAAGTGATTCCAAACCTTTGTAATTTTCCTTTTGCTGTTAAACAAGTTTTGAAAAGTGCTGGAAACCTGTAACTATTGACTTCTATAGTATGTGTTTCTCCTACTATGAAAGTCAATAGTTACAAGTTTCCAGCATTTTTCAAAACAACTTATTTTGTGATTAAATGACAAAAGAATTTTCAGTTTTGGGTGAACGGTCTCTTTAAAACAAATCCCATATCAGCCAATCATATGGAAGCAACTGAATGCATTTAGGCATATAAATGTGATCTAAGATGATCTATTAAATTTCAAACTGGTATCAAAATGGAAAAGTAAGCTGATTTAATTTTCTTTTTAAGCATGGCGTGCATGTTGGTGCCAGACAGGCTGGTTTAAGCATTTCAGAAACGGTTAAAAGACAGATTTAAAAAGATAGTTCACCCAGAAATGAGAATTTACAGTTAATTTACTCACCGTCAGGCCACTGAAGAGGTAGGTGACTAAGAATCTTTAGTAGAACATTAAAGAAGATTTTTAGGTGGTCCTTGGTGATTTGTATGTCAATGGTCACCCGTTCTTGAGATTAGAAATAAACAGATATGGTCTGTGCAAACATTTTACTTATTTACAATATTATTTATTAGCTTTCATCAACAGCTTATTTTAAGATTTACTTTTGATAACAATTTTACCATTTTATTTTTTTTGAAGAATTCACATTTAAAAATATTTCCTTTAAAATTCTCTCTAGATAAAAATCGTTGTCTGATAACATTTAAAATAGGGCATTCCAAAGGTATATGTTTAACCTTTTGATTTCTGTTGCAATATTGACATTTTGGAGGAACTTCTCCTTTGAGTAAATGTCCATGAGTGAGTCCGATACGGCATCTTGTGTAAACAACCTCATCATGACTTGAGGTTTAAAAAAAAAAGAAGTTATATTTTCTTCCTACTTCTGGCTGGATGTCAAAATGTTTATTCTTTGAGCTCTGATTGCATTCTAATTGCCATTTGTTAAGAATATAGCCTTTTATTAGTGGCTTTAAATCTGAAGGTGGAGTTTTGCAGTCCTTTATTCTTTCTGTTAGGGCTATTTTGGCAGCTTTGTCTCCTCTTTCATTTCCAAATAGGCCAACATGTCCTGGGATGTCAATAACAAAAGGATGCTCCAGTTTAAGAGTCAGTAAAAAAAATACATTTGTCTTCTTTGCTTTTTTTCAATGTGTTCCAGAGGCAAAAATAGAGCCTCAGCTTCAGAATATGGATCTGGAATAAGGATGCGATAGTGCACTGTTTCTCAACCACACCCATTACAGGTCTTTCAGTCTCTGCTAATGAGCTGATGATCTGAATCAGGTGTGTTTGGTTAAGGAGACATGGAAACATGGTTGAGAAACACTGCCATAGTGTAATCGACCCATTGCTATTGCTGAAACATGACTGTCCTTATTTGACCCACCTGTCTATATAGAATTATATAGGTTACACGAGTGATGTTGGAAATTTTTCCCAAAATGTAACTAAGGCTGTGATTGTCCAAAATGCTCCAACTGCTATAATTATGCTTGCAAAAATTAATCCATTCTGTATCAATGAATTAATGTCTGAGCTCATGAGCACCAATAACTGTTTGCCCAGGCTCTGGATTAAAGCTAATAATATTTGCAAATAATGTTTAGTGTCATGTTCAGACCGATCGTTTCACTTTATAAGACCTCAAAGTATCATCAGGATCCATGGGGATTGATTTAGACTTGTTTGTTTGTGTTTATTTTTAATCTCAAAAAAGGTGACCATTGAAATCACAATGGATCCAGCAAAGAAATCTCCTCCTCAATGCCATAAGGGTGAGTAAGTTACCTGTAAATAAATTGTTTTGGTTAAACTATCCCTGTACCTAATAAAGTGGCCAGTGAGTGTGTCTATTCCCAGAATGACTGTTTGTGGTGCTGCTTATGCAAGTGTTTTTCCGCAGTTTTCTCATTAGAGCACAAAATTAGAAAAGTTGTAAATTTGACAACAGAGGCAAAAAGCACCATCTGGACCTGTGGCAGAACAGCTGATGTGTTACCACAGCATCTCTTTCTAATGTTTAGGGGTACACAACCTTTATCTGGGGGACTGATTGCATCGGTTTTACCACACCTGGGTTTCTCATTTCATTTGCAAGTGCTCAAAGCTTCTGAAAAAGCAAGTTCTGAAATACATGTACATCAAGCTGTGGTGGACGAAGGTGAAAATTAGCTGCAGCAGGAGCAAATGTCACTAGTATATTGACTTTAGGCTTTTTCTTACATATGGCGTGAAGCTGCAGTGCAAACTAATAAATATGAAAAGACAACGCTATATAATAGGGCTGCACGATATGGGAAAAAAATTCACATTGCAATATTTTGTTCTTCTGCAATATATATTGCGATATGAAATAAATTTCACCAGATGGATTGAATATGGGGGGGGGGTACAAATGAATGAAAACAAGTGCTTTATCTCCTACTTTTTCCAGTAACTCTTATTGGACACAAATATTTATAAATCTAAAGTAAAATGACACTTGGCTAGCAGCCTTCACTATTAGCTACAAATGTTATTGTTTCTTGTGCCTCAATGCTTTAAACTCACCTGATATGTTTAACAGAAAAAAACGAATGCAAAATATAAAATTTAAATCCACAATGGTTAAACTTTGCCATTAATCTACAAGCTCCTGGTTAACAATAATCCACACTTGACATTGAAGATCATGCAATGTGACTATTGCAGATGTGCAAAATCTATGCTTAAACGATATATTGTGCAGCAGCCCTACTATATAACATGCATAGCAGACACGAGCATAGAGAAATCAGATTGTGGTTTTGCTAACAAAGAACAAAAGAGTCATCTTCAAGAACAAAATAATATATACATTTAGTGAAGAACGGTGACTCAAAAGCGGCACAGTGAAGCTTGTGAACCGACTCAGCATTAGTGGCCAGAGAAAGCTGAACTTTACTTACTGCGGTGAGGTGTGAATTTGCTGGTAAACACTGTACACTTCTTGAATACTGTGTTCAACTTTTCTCTGGATTCAATGATAAGACAGGAAACAAAAAATGTGGAGGTGAGAACACCAAACAGAAAATGTGACAACACCAAGCCAATGACGTGCAGAACAAAAGGATTCACTGTGGCAGCAACTGTGTATTATTTGTGTGGCTGACATCACATCCTGTTCACATCACATCAGTGTCACACAAAAATAATCAGTTGGGTTATATACATTTATCAGAAAATCAAAGGATGACTAGTGCATACTGGAATTTCTGTCAGTACATTATTATTTTGTATATATTATTTTAAATCACAGCTATATCTTTCAGCCTTAAGTAAATGCAAAGAAAACTGAAACCACATTCTTACATAACTCATTTAAAGACATAAAAACAACATAAACATATTAATACAATTACTTAAAATTCCTTATCTATACATTTTATTATATCTAACAGTTATTAGAGTATTTGAAACAATTAACTGGAGATGCATTAAAAGGATTTCTCCCTCTCTCTCTCTTTTGCCAAAATATTGATTTTAAAGAGATAGTTAACCCAAATATTTTTTATGTGAAACTAGTTTAAACATATAATGTTGTCAATGGCTACTAGCACTTGAAGAGTCAAAAAAAACAACAACATGTAGGCAAAACACAACTGTGACTTCTATCTTATTGGGCAAAAAAAAAATCTCTCTCTGCAAGTAAACAAAATACTATTTACAACATACAGCTATAAATAAATTTTAGTTTCTCACGCAGACCAATTGTTTTGCTTCGTAGCCCTTTAATGTATCACCAAGAGTTTAAACTGCTTTGACACAATCTAAATAGCATAAAGAGCTATGTTGTATCATACACATGATACAACATGTGTATCAAAAACTGTCTGATACACATGTTGGCATCTCTAAAAATAAATATTATTTCTAAAATAACTTCTGATGGCTAACAGTCAATCATTCATACAGGGCAACACACCAACAGTGCAGTATGAGCAGATTCTCGTTTTATTTGACAATATTTTATATAGTTGTTCTTGTTTTAACCACGATGCCAGAATTAAAAACTAATTTAACAAACTACTTAAATGAATTTATTTCGTTTACGCAACGGTATTACTATAATTATATCCTGCACGTGTAGAGCCCACTACTGTATCCATCAGCACAGCAACAGAGTAAATAGACTAGAGTAAATAGTTAGCTCTGCGCTAATACCAATTAGCTAACTAATACTAAGAGTTAAGCTCACCTGCTCTCTCGAGGTCACCGTTTGCAAGCCGTCATCATTGAAGAGCTCAGAGAAGTGCGATTGGTGAAAGCATCGCAGGGGTGAAGGAGCCTCTTCCATGATGAGCTCTCAAAACACATGCACTGGGACAGAAAGACAGCAGTTTTCCAGCAAGGCAAGTGTCAAGATCGCGTGGGCGGGGTTTCCTCAACCGAGTCAAGTGACTTCGAGCTCAAGTACGGAAAGCCTGAAGGCACAGTTGAGCAAGCGGACACAGTGATACGAAACGATTCACTCAAACTGTTCGGTTAAAAAAAAAGGTTCAGAAAAGAATCGGTGATTCTTTGACGTCATGACGCAATACGTTTCACGTCGTGCTTAATTTTCTTTTTTTGTATTTTATATGGTAATATACAACAACTTGTCAGTATCTGTAGTTTACATTACAATAAGAGAACAAATGCATGAAAGGAACAAACATACATATATAAAAGTAATATTACATAAGTTATAGATTACAAATTTTAATAAAAAATACAATAAAATAAAGAGGCTAGGGTTTTCCTGTATTTTTAAAATGTATTTATTTCCTATAAAAGACAGAACATCGTTCCTAATATTCCCGCGTGGCATTATTTTAACATATTTGTTTAGTTAGTTAATTTATTAATTTTGTTTTAATTAATTTATATATTAAATTTTATTTATTAATTTATTTTAGTTTACCCCAAAAAATTAATTTGTGGTTAATTTACCCACCCTCTGCACATTTTGGACGTTGGTGTTTTTAGTAAAACATTAAATATTTTAGAAAAACAAACATACAAGCAAAACAAAATGAATGGCTTCTGGCGATACATTTGAGTTTTATGAAGTGAAACGGTCGATTTGTGCAAGAAACTTATTTTTAATTATTTTCAATATTTATACTTAAATAATAATTTTTACACTGACTATTGCAAATATAACAGGGGTCAAATCTTGACACCTTTTATCTTGAAAGTCCTGAGATGTTTCTACTGTAAAGGAACATTTATGAAAGGAACATTTCTTTCTTTTTATTTTCTTTCATTTTTAAAATAGAAATACACCTTTTTACCTCTTTTTGCGGTTTATATTGTATCAAAACATCCAGAATGATGATAAAAATAAAAATTGTCTATAAGAATGTACAATAGTTTATCACTCCGATTGATTTGTGGAACCAATAGTTCAATCCAGGTTTTGCGAACTGATTCAGTTGATTCATTGGGAAAGATCCGACTCATCCTTTCTGACTTGATCACGATTCTCGCATCACCAATTATAACAGCCATCATTCCTATGTATTGCTATTTTTTTTTTTTTTTTATTAATTGTAAACAAGAAAAAAAGATCCACTCTGACTTTATGACGGTCTAATACTATGATATGTAATGTATTAATATGTCTTGTCTCAGTTTTATTTTTTAACATTAAGATAAAACTACCATAAATGGATGTATCCACGCACTCTTAATAAATATAAAATCAGTCTTTATAAATATTATTATCAGAAGCACGATGCTGTGTGGCCGTAATCTCCACCCATTTCCTGAGGTGTGAAGGATGTCGGCTGAACGCACAGAGATCTTGTAGCCCACCGCACCGCACCGCACCGCACCCACCACACCACACAACATCGGCTCTGATCACACTGACTCCTGCTTTATCCTCACGCTCTTGCGGGGAATCCGCACGTCGATGGAAAAAGCGAGAAGATGATACTTTGAAGAGGGTGGACATGGAAACCCGACGCTGAGTTCCTTTAATTGTTGACCATAAGACACCATGGCCAAACAGTACGATGTGCTGTTCAGACTCCTGCTGCTCGGGGACTCCGGTGTCGGCAAAACCTGTTTATTATGCAGATTCACGGACAATGAATTTCATCCCTCTCACATTTCCACCATCGGTAAGAGTGTTACTTTCATCCATCCGTTCAAAGAGTTGCAGAACAAACAGATAAGAAAAACACAGGCGCTGCTGGGCCATTATAGTCTATGAGCCGTGAAAAGAATGGCTAGAGAATTACACCACATAGTGAGATGCATTCACACACACACAAGCTCTTCCAGTTCTTTCTGACACGCTTGATTGTAAACATGTGCTTTTTTACGCTTGTGTCGTAGACTGTCCTCTCAAAGATAATAAACAGGTAGTTTTTAATTATATATTGCATGAATGGACCCTGGAAATGCAGGTACGTTGCGTGTATACACACTTGATGCCTATAAAAGTGTCCTGTCTTTGTATTTCGCAAGTTCTTTGTATTGATATGAAATGGAAATTGAATGAAAACTCGATTTTAAGCTTCGGTCCCAGCTGTGAGACCGCTTTCCCTAAAATGAATATTTTATCACTGCGAGCTTTCAAGGAGCAGGAGTCATTTTATTTGAGATGATTGGGTGTTATGAAAAACAGAATTCTGTGCTTTATAAACTTCATATAGTGTGGGGTGTTCGCAGTGTGCTGATAGTACATCACGACAACAGCTAAATAACTTGTAGAAGATGAACAGAGAGAGTGTTCTACAGTAGGTTGCAAAATTAGACCATGTCATGTTTTTCCCTCTTATGTTAAATTGTAAATGTGAATGAGGAAGGTTAATACTTTTATTGATTTTTAGCAGAAATTCCATTACTTTACTGATATGAAACTAAAAATTGTTGATGAACTCGATGCTTGTATATAAAGAAGTCAAAGGGATAGTTCACCCAAAATAAAAAATGCACTCACTATTTACTCTTCCTTTACTTGTTACAAACCTGTTTGAGTTTCTATCTCTGGTTAAACACTAAAGAAGATAGTTTGAAGAAAGCTAAAAACGTGTTGACTTCTAGTTTAAGGAGTAACAAATACTATGGAAGTCAATGGTTACATGTTTCCATCTTTTTTTCAAAATATCTACTTTTGTAAAGAAAGAAACTCTAACATGTTCGGAACAAGCCAAGGGAGAGTAAATGATAACTATTTAAAGTTTTGAGTGAACTAAATCAACAATTCTGTCCATGTTTAATCAAATGAACAGCAATTATACATTTGTAAATATTTTAGCACTTTTTTTTTATACATTTACTTCTTTAAAAACTTGCCAAACAGAGCTAGACCGAGGTGAGCATTTGTTTTAAAAAATTATATATATATTTTTCTTCTGAAAATTACAGATTTTTCAAATTAGAGTAGACCATTATTGGTTGGCTGTGGATAAACTTAAAGCTGCATCAATATGGCTTTTGGACCATCAAAAAAGTCTACATTGTTGTTCCCCATTCACTTGCATTCAGTAGAGAAAAAATCTTGTAAACCGTTTTTTTTTTTTCCTGAAGAAAGTAAGCCATTTATAATGAATGGCCTGTGTGTTGACAAATAATCAGAAATCTTTCATAAAAAAAAAAAATATATATATATATATATATATATATATATTTCATTAACAGCATTGCATTTTCATTATGAGATTCAAAGTGACAGTTTGCCTGAAATTATTATCTTTATTTTACACAATTGACATTATGTAAAACTTCATTTTGCGTTCACATGAATTTGGGAATGTAGGATGGTGAATAATTGTTAATGAAATTTACATTTTGATGTGAGCTATTCCTTTTAATGAAGCGTCTGAGGTGCTGAACTCTTACCCAAAATGTTATCCCTCTATTAAATCACATGCTTCATTAGACGTGGAGTGAATGTCAGGCTGTTATTTAGCAAAAGTTCAGGGTATGCTCTGTTGTATAACTCTCTTGGTGTTTCCAGGGAAGCAAAAAAATATCAGACTCCTTGCTTTCGAAAATTAGACATAAGATTCCTCCTGCTGTTCTGATAATGATTCTCCCCCAAAATCAATACAAATTCAGAAGGTCTGACTCATTCCTGCAGCTCGCTGTCTGTCCCGCCAGTGTTTATTTAATATGGTGGGATGGATCTGTTTTGGTTAAGCAGTGATGTGATACAGAACAATCTTTACTGCTGGAGATAAAAGCTTTAGTTTGACTGGTCCTGAGAGATGGCTGGTGTCTTGCCCTAAAACATGGTTCAGTAAGCTCTAGTCCGCAGGGCTGTGACCTATATATATTGTGATACTAGGCTGTCAAGGGCCTTAGTGCTTTTTGAAATATTATTCACCGTGGAGGAGATGTCGGTGTGGTCTGAAAGTTAATTTGAAGCATTAGCTAATGGACTAGCACTTCTGTATGTGCCTCGAGATGCCATGCTGTTATGTTGAATTGCTCTTGCTATAGAAAGCACCTGCGGATCGATTAGCTTGAAGATAACAAGTAAAGCAAAGATATGAGCTCTATTCCATTTCATTGTTTTCTCCAGTTAATTGTTAGAGAGGTTGTCAACTACACTAGAGAATTGGACTTCTTTAAATGCGTATGTGCTAATTGCCGTAGAAAATTGCACTATTGTCTTGTTACGTTTATTTCCATTTCCAATTAGCCCCTGTCTCAGAAGGGAAGTGTCAAAGTGATGGTTTAATTGTCACAGCTCTGGCACATTATGTCAAGTTTAATACTCATTACCGTAAGTCCGGTGACCATTAGATCAAAGGTCTGCTTTAATTGTCCAGAAGCCTTACGATATCAGAGGTGTAATATATTGATAAAGTTACAAATATAAGCTTAAAATTAAACTTTTATTAACATATTGACTTATTTTGTCCCAATAAACTGATTGTATAATAATCATTAGATAGATAAACTTCATAATTAGTCTTGGTTTTATTCTGTTACATTTTAAATGATTACCAATGTAGCTCATATAGCATTAAGAAATTATTTGTTTTGCATCAAAAGTACTAAAATGAGAAAATCTTTACTGCCTCGTCTTTGGAGTCAATTTTCAACTTTTAAAAGCGTAGCTACAATTAAGCATTTTTACATTTTCATTTGATAATGTTTTAGGTAAGTGCTATAATTGACTTTGACAGTACTAAACTACTTAAATACTGCAGTTTTTAAGTACTTTTAAAACCATGCACATCATTGATTACAATAAAATGGCGTTTGATTAAGTTTTGTCAAAACTACAAGCCATTACAATTGCTCTGCAGAAAATGGATGAAGTCTGCCCTGAAACCTGTTGCTACTTACAAATTAAAAGCTGTTTCATTCATTCAAAGGGGACCTATTGCAAAATCCACTTTTACTTGGTGTTAGAACGTAAAGATGTGTTGAAAGTGTCTGTATCAGGAATTTAAACTGACAAGACTTGATAGGCATTGAACATTTGAACTTGATTGGCTTGAATGAACATTTGTGACAATAAAGAACTGCAATAACACATAAAGATTTTGAAACCAAGCAGATGTTTCAAGCAGATGTTGTAAGACTGTCTGAGACAAGAGCTGTAAAGGTTCTGCCTTCTTTTGGAAAGCTCTCTTGCATTAAAAAAAACAAAAACTTTTTGCTTCTACTTTAAAATACTATTTTAAAGGATGATATAAAACAGCATTTCTCAAAGATGAGTCCCACTGGTGGGGAAAAGAGACTTGGCAAGTTGGACACAACAAACAAAACTTGGTAATTTTTGTGCCCATCTTTAATAATCCATTTTTATTGACCATGCATTCAAAAACAAAATAAATTTAAATGTAAGCCTTCAGACATCAGACTGTGAAGAAAATGTTACAGTTAAGTGATGAAGGATTTAACATCGGAATTGAAGCGGAACAAAAACTGTGAAGAGGCGGTAAGCTAGCGGGTATAAAAGGAAAATGCTATTGATTTACTGAAAATAAAATACAGATCTCGTATTAATATTGAACATGACTTAAGAGTGGCAGCATCAGAGCCTACAATCTCATTTGGAAATGATGTGTACTACATAGCAGACTCATTGCAGCCAATAAAATAATGAATAAGATAATTCATTTTTATTCGTTTTGTTTATTTGTTTTATTTGTTTATTCTGCATGTAGTTCGAAAAGTGGCCAAATGAGGCAAATCACAATACTTTTATATTCAGAATAAAAAAAATTGCATTGTTATTATTTACTTTGATTATATTGGAAATATTTTAATACTGTTATATAATGTGATGTTTTTAAAATGTGATGTTATTTTAGTACATTTGAAAAGTTAAACCTGAAGCCCTAGTTTATTAGCATTTTGTTTGGTATTTTGAGCTGCAACTTTCTGGGACAACTGAAACTTAGTTCTCCTTTTAAAGGTGTACTTATTAATTTTTTGTACTCGTTCGTGTAATTAATAGATTTGTCAATTATAGATTATTTAAAGTTTTGAATGGAGGGTTACCAAGGTAAGCTGTGTAGTAACCTGCTTCAACATCGCCATATAAGCACAGACTGCTAATTTGACTGGTGTCTATAGTGGGTGTAAAAACTTTTTCATGAGGTAAGAATTTCAATGCACTTTATATAAGGAGATGTCCTGATTCTCTGCTTTAGGTTTCTTGTTAATTTTGTAGTATCGTTTTGTCTTCTCACTGCCTGTGATTCTGGGAGAGAGGAAGAGAAAGACACTATTTCATCATTTTCCTTTGCCCCAGGCCAAGCAATTGAGTAGCTGTAGCGATGACCTTTCTATGTATCCCTGCTGGACGGCCCAGGGCACTAACACCACTGCTTTATTTAATGCAGTTTGATGAAGACGCGGCTATGGAGATCTGCGGTTGGCATTAAAGTAACTCTGTTTAAGATGACTTTGTACTTATGTCTAATGGAAGTCTCTCATGCAGTTGCTTATTCTTGTGCAACACTTGCCATCTGGTTCCAGACATTGAATTGAATCCGTAGAAACTGATGCAAACAAGTGAGGTTTCTTTCGGTGAGTTGTCAAAAATCTGATAATTGGTCTCTTTTCTTAAATCTCATTGCATCATAGACAGGTTAAAAATAGAAAAGACTGCATTTTGGAGTCCTAATTGTTCCTGAGAATGGAAATGCCTAAAATAACTCCTGAAGGAGATAGAAAGTCTTCCAGTGGACATTTTTTGACAGATGCTCATTTATTACTGCAGTTTTGCTGTTGCATTATTTTATCTGAAGTTTCTTGCCTGTCACAGCATTTAAGAGAGTTATTTTCTTTCAGGGCTCAAGATCTCATTATGATTTCACACCTTACAATATCGTGTCATTCCTACTATAGAGTTTCATGTTAGATTCACTTTATGTGCCTAAATAAATTGGAAAACATATCAAACTTATAGCTCTTGTTGAAGGAAGTCATGTAGGTTTTCTTTGGATTTTTCTTTGGATGCCAACTATTAATTTCCTGTACTGTTCCTTATCCCAATCATTCAAGACTTTATACAAGTGATATGCAAATTGTGTTGACTATCACTGTTAAGTATGGCTTACAGAAACACAGTCCAAATTTGAGGTTATATATCCATATATCTTACAGCCTACAACACATTGTTAGCTGAACATAATCGATTTAATCTTAAACATTACCCAATATGTGTCTGACAGCAGAAAGAAAACCCAAACATGGTTAGTTTGTTTTCAGAATTTGGCTACACAGACAAAACATGTCGGTCCATGTTTTGTCCAGCTCATGTTATTTTTAAAAAACTTTATAATGACCAGTTCAACACTTCTGATTGGTTACTGCATTCAAAACACAACAGAGACACATCTAATTGTTTATAAGCCTGAACACTGTGCAAAGAAATGCATAAGTTACGATCTTATTGGAGTGTAGTAGTTTAACCATTTTTTGTTTTGTCAGTTTAGTGGGAGTTCAGTCGTACAAAAATGTACAATTTTAAAAAGGTGGCGTGGCACCCAACCCGACCCCTAAATCCAGCCGTCATTGGGGGATAAGCAAATTGTACTAAATTGTACGAATGAGATCATATGAATTAATTTGAGTTAGCCACTAAATCAAAAAGTTATGAATTGCCGTGAGATATCATTGGTTTAACTGGTTTAGTTTAGATAGTTTAGTTTAACTAATGCCCACTTATCTTTAAATTGAGAGGGATTTTTTTGCCCCCAAGCCCCTGTTACTCTGGTCATTGCATGTTACGTCGTCAACTTGTGATCAGTTCATGAGATCTGTCAAATTTATTGACATCAAATATGATTATCAGCAGTTACTGATCAGCCTTACATTCCCATGTAAATAATTATTGGGAAATAATAAGATATTCCAGGTGTTTTTTATTTTTATTTTGCATGTACATGTACATTCATTCATTTAGCAGATGCTTTTAAGCGACTTACAAATGAGGATAAAAGAAGCACTTCAAATCGTTTGAAACATCAAATCATTTTGTTTGAAATTTTGCATTAGAATTTTCTTGATTAAAGAGGACAATGCGTGCTAATTAGCATTACTGTAAATATGCCAGCATTAGCTGGCTAATTTCCAATTGCAGTCCTCTGGTCAGAAGCGACCATAAAAACATTAGCATTAACAAATGGGGTAGGGTTTTTAATTATTAATCCTTTTTCTTTTGGCTGTATGTCTTATATCACATTAAATCCTGTTTGCAGTTCAATAATGCATAAAAGTTCCACTGACAAAAGCCAGATCACAAATAACATCTTCCAGCAAGTGAGATCAAGTTGTTGAGAAAACAGCAGGACAAAGATAATAATGTTTTAGCAATGGATTTGATTAAGTCTGTTCTGCTTTGT
>CAIGQW010015581.1:7611483-7624406 GCA_903798125.1 Danio choprae | reverse complement strand
TGTGTGTGTGTGTGTGTGTGTGTGTGTGTGTGTGTGTGTGTGTGTGTGTGTGTGTGTGTACATTTGTATATATATGTGTGACCCACTCCTCTTATTATGCACAGGTATATTTGTGAGAAAAGCCAAAACATGTATTGTATGAGTTTAAGTTTATTTGTATAGCTTTCCACAATAATTATCAATAATCTGCACATTATTACTATATTAGTCATAATCAGAAAAGGAGATGTGTATAGCAATGTGAATACAAGTCTAATTTACACATTTTTATTTTATGCCAAAAATCATTCGAATATTAAGTTCCATCAAGATATTTTGTACATTTCCATCCAGAAATACATCACAATGTAAGGCTTGTTTAGTAAGATGCATTGCTAAGAACTTAATTTAGACAAATTAAAGGTGATTTTTCTCAATATTTAGTTGTTGGTTGTTTTTTTGATCATTTGATTGATTTCAGATTTTCTAATAATTTGTATCTCAAATATACAGTAGTCCTATTCCAACAAACCATACATTAATGGAAAGCTTATTTATTCAGCTTCTTTTTTTTTTGGTCCAGGGTCATGTGGTCCTGTGTGTGCTTGTTTGTGTGTGCGCGTGTATTTATATACACACATACTTTTGAGTGCATAACAGAAGAGTAGACGCACTTTGGGACACACTACTTCATCATACACCGTTCTGTTGCTTAGTTACATGACCTGTCAATCACATCCTCCACATTTCTTTTAGAATTAATTTTCTTACTGTATTGGTTGGATGTAGCATTTAAATCTGCCATTTGCTGCTCTTTCATGTAGAATAAACTCCTCATATCTTTGCATAATTGTGCATATAACGTTAATTACCAAAGGTGTCAATCTAAAGTTCACAATGTTGTTGCAATGTTGAAATGTAATGCAGATAACATAAGAGAAATAGTTGGCCATCTGTGTATCTTTGGAATACTAATTTAAACACTGCGATTATAGACTATATACTATTTAGGACAGATAGTAAACTATTTAGGTGACACAGTGGCACAGTGGGTAGCGCTGTCGCCTCACAGCAAGAAGGTCGCTGGTTCGAGTCCCGGCTGGGTCAGTTGACATTTCTGTGTGAAGTTTGCATGTTCTTCACATGTGAGTGAGTGAGTGAGTGAGTGAGTGAGTGAGTGAGTGAGTGAGTTGGTGAGTGAGTGAGTGAGTGAGTGAGTGAGTAAAGTATACTATTTATGACAGATAGTATGCGGATTGGGATTATACTATTTAGTTGGGACACTGCAAAACACACACTCAACAATGCCGGACATTGCATTGATATTGATGTTCATGACTTTGTGAACATACTTCATCCAATCATGGCGAATCTAGCCTGTTTGTGTAGCTTGTTGTAATTGTATAGATAAAAATTTCAAGAGAGAATAACATGTTTAGCTAATATTTCAAAACTGGTGTTCAAAAGTTTGTGTTTGTGCTACTTATGAACCACTTTTCTTGGTTTCGTGGTGCTGGTCTCTGAACCAGCAGTCTACATTGATGATAGAAGAAAGGTAATGATGATCTAATGAAGGAGTCGGGACTAATAGGGACTCCTGTTGCTGTCTATTTACGCTCATTATAATGTATGGTTGGGTTGAAACTGATTGTGTATCAACAGGGTATATTTCTGGTGTATGACATCACAAGCGAGCGCTCGTTCCAGCACATCATGAAGTGGGCCAGTGATGTAGATGAGGTGAGGCTGTGCAGTTTATAGTATTTCTGTCTTTATTACTGGAACTAAATATAACCTGATCCATATTTATATCCCTTCTTCTACTCTTCTCACTTTCTCTTCTCTTCGACAATACATGAAGGACTGGCCTTTAAGAGCTGCAATGCAAATTTAAAATTTGAATTCAAAACGAATTGTAAAAATGTAAATGCAATGGTGGGGCAGCCCGGTGGCGCAGTGGGTAACACGATCGCCTCACAGCAAGAAGATCGCTAGTTCGAGCCCCGGCTGGGTCAGTTGGCATTTCTGTGTGGAGTTTGCATGTTCTCCCCGTGTTTGCATGGGTTTTTTCTGGGTGCTCCGGTTTCCCCCACAATTCCAAAGACATGCGGTAAAGGTGAATTGGGCAAGCTAAATTGTCCATAGTGTATGTGTGTGAATGAGTGTGTATGGATGTTTCCCAGTGATGGGTGGCAGATGGAAGGGCATCCGCTGCGTAAAACATATGCTGGATAAGTTGGCGGTTCATTCTGCTGTGGCGACCCCAGATTAATAAAGGGACTAAGCCGAAAAGAAAATGAATGAATGAATGAACAAGCAATGGTTGAATCTTTAATTTGATTGTGTCTCTGATCAGTACGCCCCTGAAAAGGTGCAGAAGATACTTGTTGGAAACAAATCTGATGAACAAGAAAAGAGACAAGTAGCTACAGAACAGGGAGATAAGGTAAATAAATAATGCTTCCTTCCTGTGTGCTTCTATATTCATCTTTAATCAGTATTGCAATAATACCATATATCGTGATAAAAGCTTCCACAATTAATAGCAACAAGAAAAACTGAAATCATCATAAGCATAGTCATGACCAGTGGGTAGGTCCAGACAGAATCTGTGGAAATGTTAAGCTATTTCTGCACAGAATTTTGTGCAAAATCTGCAGATTTATGTGGAACGATTTTGAGAATAGTGTAACTAAAAACTTAGCACATGAAATAAAAAAATAACTCTTTAAGTTTTCAGCATTAAAATACAAATCCAATTAGATACAATTGTTTAGTAAACAAAGTAAGACTATCAAATAATATATCTACTAAAAGACATACAATATAATTTTACAAACAAATCATATAAACATTTGCATATTATTTAATAATATTACTGAAATTAATAACAAAAACAGAGTAAATATATATTAACGCACATTTGCATAAGTAAATAAATATGAATCTTGTATTATATCATTTTAAATAGACTGGAAATGTCTGCATGTGCGGAGTCTGTGTGGGCCTAAATGGGAATTCATCTAGTTTTCCACCTGTAGATTATTATTTTTATTTTTTTGTGACACTTTGTGACCAGTAATGTTGTTCACCATTAAGTTGTATTTTATGAATCTCCAAATATTTGGTTTCAGCAGAAAATCTTTAATTTTCTTTTAAAAATCACATGCATCTCACATTACCTGAGGGTAAACCAATTGGCAGCAAATGTATTTTTGGGGTTGAACATTCATATTTATATTTACTCATTCAGGCATCTCTGTGCCATCTTCTTTTTTTTGCTCTATTAGCTTGCCAAAGCTTATGGAATGGACTTTTTTGAGACAAGTGCCTTTACCAACCACAACATTACAGAGGTACAAATATGCCTATAGCTTACAGTCAGGCTTTTTTCAATTTTGTGTTTACATTTTTTATTATTTACAGCTAATCTGACTGTTTTTGTGTTTTGGTTTTTCCAGTCTTTCACCCGATTGGCTGAATTAGTATTACAAGCCAACAAGAAGGATCTTGATTTGCTGGGAGGATCGATGAATGATGAGTTGAATCTGGCTGATTTGGAGGAGCAGGAAGGTTTGTGTAATGTTAGCGACGACACTCGAAAGTCCTGCTGGTGCTGAGGGCGGAAAGTGACATGACTACTTTAGTTCAATTGGATATTTACGTTGTAGTTATTATTCATTTCACAAGGTAACGTAAAACGGTGTTTGGTGCCTTTAATGGCTCATATCCTGCTGTCTCTTAAACATATTATTTATTTTGTAGTCAGCATAAATTAAGATGCCACATTTCGGAGTACTTGTATATGAATTTATACTTCAGTATAAAAAAACAACAATGCACCGCAGAGCGACAGTACATTTATTTTCTTATGCTCATTCAAGCCACACGTTACTTATCAAATATTAAGAAGAGGTTGATTTAAGTGTGCAACGGCATTGACAACCTGTGTCTTATTAAACAAGATTGTATCCCTGCAGTGGTCATTTGAAATCGAATATTCTTTCTTGCGTTACGCTGAACTTCATATGAATATATTCAGCTCTCATTTGGCTTTCTATAAAATTCTCCAAACTCTAAAACCTTGACTGCAAATACTTGACCTTTACTGAAAGCTCTTTCAAGATAATGCATTAATCCTTGGGTGACAAATTTATGAAGCCCGTTTCTCACGTCGGTGTCACAATATGAGCTTCTTTTCACTGTAAAAAAAATATGGTCACTGCACATGCTGCTTAAAGGTTTTAGTGCAGATGAATGAATCTCATTATTATTATGAGGTTGTTATATGAAAATGTTATCTTATACCAACACGTCATCAGGCATTTTTTCTCTCCCATCTATAATCTGTATTTAGCTGATTTAGAATAGCTGGAATGTTTCAACTTTTATGATTCTGGAAATGTCGCAGCTTAACATTTGATCCTGCTTTAGTCAACACATTTTACATCCAAACTTGATTGAAATGTATATGCAGAATGATCTACATGGGTCGGTGTTGCTAAAGATTCGATGTATATTACACTATTATGGCATTTCTATGTGTAAATGTTATTGTACTATGTTGATTTAAAGGAACTCTTAAACAATGCTGATGTGTTTTACCTGTGTTATATGAGAACTTGTTGAAATATGTCTACAAAAAAGGGGGGGGGGGGGGCGTTTAAATGCATATGTGGTTATTTATATTGAACTGTGATATTGTGGTTCTCTTCTGGGGGGCAGATATTTATGAATAAACATTTCATTATAAAAAGATTTTTGTTATAATGACGGCACTAAACAACGTTTGACATATAGGAGGCAAAAGTGAAAAGGGTTTTCAAGCATCAAACCAATCAGTGTGTTATACAGATTTAGACGTATCGCTGTAAATTAGAGTGTGTCTTGTTTATTTGCTTGATTTATTTATTTATTTAGGATAAAAACAATACTTGCTGTCATGCGTTTGTACAATGATTAACATTAGACACTCATTAAAATGTATTTCAATGTAACAATAGTTTGTATACAAAAAAAAGTGTAATTAAGTCAGGGCATTTAGAACAAAGCAGACACAAAATGCTAATTCATTTCAACTTTACATTTGTATAGTTTACCACAATTTTTGCCTCTTGGTTTTAACCATTTATCAGCAAGACATTTGTAATAATTTAAAGAACAATCTAATTATCAATTCTAATCCAATTATGATCTCTTATGTGTTTCATGAAATGGGCAGATATTTTATGCAGAATGACGATGAAACATTTTTTCACCCATATTTTGACATTTTTCCACAAATAATTGAACCTTCAAAGACACTTTGCATCCATGTAATATGCTTTCTATAAATATATTTATAATCATTTTTGTAAATTAAATTTTATGTGGACGCTAAAATGGTACATATTTTGTTTGACCAATAGATAATATTGCTTTTTGATGGAAAATTGGAGAATTGACACTAATCTTAATAAGTGCAACACCACAAAACAACACTAGGAGGCAGTTGTGCAAAGCGGAAATCAATGGATTGCAACGTAGTTATGCATAATAATATAATGACACGGGGAAAGAAAAGGGGAGCAATAACGGGTTTGTGGTTTCCGACATGTATAAAACTAGAAGTCCATTATACAACTCCTTTTGGAAACGAAGTAAGTTCATTTGTTCAAAGTCAATTTTTTGTTTTGAATTCAGATCAGGAATTCATTATTTCTCAGTAGTCCTCTGAAAAAAGGACTATTTCTCTTTCTCAAGGCTGAACGCAGCTGGATGGAGTCTGAACACACACACACACACACACACACACACACACACACACACACACACACAGAGAGAGAGAGAGCTGATTTGATAAGGAAATTTCATGCCATGTGCTCATGTTTGCAGCTCATTTGTAAGCTAGTCATACACATTGCATTGCAGTATATTACAAAATAAAATTATCTCAATGTCATAGTCTGACCATTCCTTATAAGCACTATTTACTGAAGAAAAAATGTTTGAAAAATGTTTCATTTATTGGTAACTATTTACTGTAAGTCATTATTAGGTACATGCATTAAAATAATCTAGCAATATTTTAAGGCATTAGCTGTGTTCATTTAATCATTTACTGAACTGATTTTTTATATTTATTTTTATATCATTACTGACTAAAGCTAACATGAATTAATAATAATGAGTAAATAGTATGTTAGTAATGAGTAACTATTGCAGATTTCAGTTAGTTTATTATTTATATTTTCTGTTTTCATTTTAGTTGAGGATGAGTAAATTAATGAATAGTTTCCATTTTGAAATGAGCATTTCCTTTAACTCTGTTATTTGCACAGTCTATGAATGACTGCGGTAAAACGGCAATGCAAAATATCACATGCATATTTTCAAAAACGAGAATTTCCGCATTAATAACATTTGAGTGCTCTGAGCCTATTTGACACACATGAGCACACATTAATGTTCTCATATTCTACTTAAAGACTCATTTGATTTTGCCTAACTCCGTTATTTGCATTTTATACAAATATATCCTAATTTACATGTGCAGAGGATGCATTTGTAAGGCTAGTTATAAAATGTCTTCAGGTGTCACAATGTAATTTTTTAACAGTGTAAAATGATGTTTTTTTGAGAGACTGGGCCAAATGATCAAGCTCCATACGCTCACCAGCCACTTTATTAAACCTACTAGCTATACCAGGTTAGATAGATTTAACAAAATGCTGGAAATATTTCTCTTATACTTTGGTCTCTTTTGGATACTCTACTGGTTTGAGATCTACAGAATATGAAGCCTATTGACTTTAGTAAACTCATAGTAAACTTTATTAAAGCTCAAGATATCAGTTTGAGATTATCTGAGGTTTGTTATAAGGTTGGATACAGCAATCACAAAATGGGTACAGTGTGTTCATAAAGGTATGAAAGTGGTCAGCAACGACACTTAGATAGGCTGTTTGGCTTAAACAATGCTTGATTGGTTCTGAGGCCTAAAATGTACTAGAAAAATATCATCCACACCATTACACCACCATCTTCACCACTAGCCTGAATCATTTATACAAGGCAGAATGGATCCATGCCTTTATGTTCTTGACTCCAAAATTCGATCCTACCATCCAAATGTTGCAGCAGACATCAAAACTCGTCAGACCAGGCAGCCATTCAGTAAACCTGTATGAGCCAGAGTTTGCTGTTGTTATAACAGATTGGTACTCTGCCGGTTGCACCAGCAGTGCACAAGTTAAAACATAGCCTAGTTGCGACATAAAGGGAAGCCACGTTAACTCACACACTGACACTACTAAATAATTTTGTGTTACGTGAACTTAGTTTAAACATAATTCTACGTAACTTCCAAATAAATATTTATGAAAGCCTCTGCCCATGAACAGTAGAAATAAGATGACAGCAAGATTAGATTACATTGATGTGCTTGTGATCGATAATGAAGAAACAAGTTCTCATTTCAGCTAAGCGACCGACTACATCCTGGGATATTGCTGTAAATAAAACAGGGGAACAAGTTTGTATTCATATCTCTTTGACGCACACAATTACAGTGGTGTAATCAGTTTTGGTTTGTTCTTGGACTAAACCAGAGTGAATAGAATGTTCACTGCAGCATGAATCAGCTGCTAAATTCAAATCTGCTCTACAGGAATCAGGATCTCCAATCAGGATCTGCTGTACATTCCCAAATTAAGACTTAAATGTAGGGGAGATCAATGCTTTCTGCATTGCAGCCTCCAGGTTTTGGAACACCATCAATAAGACAAGCAACTGCCATCATCAGCTTTAAGACTAGACTTAAGACTTTTTTGTTCTCAACGGTATTTGGCTGTTAGGAAGTATGATCATTATTCTTAGTTTGTTTGTGGTTGTCTGTTTGCTATTTATTTGTTGGAACGCACATTGGCCAACGAAAGCTGTAGAAATTGTGCTATATAAATAAATTTGTCATTGTCACTGTCATAAAATGATTTCCATTCGTGGTTACGTAGCCAAAATATTTTTTTGCGAAACAACCTGGAAGTACTCTGCTACATCCAAATAATTTTTTGAAACCTGACCCATGCTTGAGCATGAGAGTCCAAATCTTTAACAGTGTAAATAACTCTCAATGCATGAAATAGCATTAGCCCACCCCTTTAAATAAGTTTTTTTTCCCATTCAGAAGCAGTTTGAGCATCAGCAGATGCTCTTGACCACGTCTACATGCATAAATCCAATTACTGCCTTGTGACTGCCTGTCTAGATATTTGTGTTAACAAGCAGTTGAATGGGTGTACCTTAAAGTGGCTGGTGAGTTTCTAATGGAAGGTGTGCGCTGAAAAATAATATATTATTTTTACTTCCTACTAAAGTACCATCATCGATGATATTACTAGATGCATGAGGGAACTTAAGCTCCTACACAAATCATAAAGGTGCAAAATGAAGGGCTAACATGCATACCAAAATGATGATTTAATGTAAGAAATTCCAAAGACCGAATGAGGCTGCATGTGGCTCACATTCTGCTATTACTCTCACTTTTGTTTTAAACAAGATTTAACCTTATTTCCTTCATCCCCATTGTCACCATTCTAATGTTTGGATCCAGGTTCAAACTGATTTTGTAACAGGAGAAAAAAACGCCCTCAGCTCCCCTCCGTTATTCTCTCTCGGATAATCCTGTCATACCATTACCAAACGCTTCCATGCAATTGGCTCTGACCTCTCCTCATTTAATCATTGATTTGCACATAACAGAAACTTGCCAAGAGAAATAAAGCCAATGTATCCTGAGAGTGGGTATTATTTTTGGGGTGCATGCGCATGCAGTGGGGGCGTTTATGTGGAGGGGGGTCCAGCAGCTTCAGGACACTTCTGCTAAGCTCTGTGTTGTCATCCTCCCACCTCGACACACTGTGCTTTCACACCAGAGTGAGTCACGCTGGCTCTCTGAGCTCTGGAGCTGCGCAATGAGGAATGCTAAGCACCCTGAGAAACTTCACAGCATTCAGACGCTTTCTACTCGGCCTTCTCATCTCTCCTTTAAACCTGCACAGAGAAACGGCTGCTGGATCTTTGTTTCCATATGCAGGAGTAAATGTACAATTAGTCTTGTCTTGAATTACCTTATGCTTGTATACTTAGGATGGTTGACTATCTATCTATCTGTCTGTCTATTCATTTAACATTACATGACCTAATTGTGCTGTTAAGCTGGTTTATGAAGACATGTCTTGTAATTCAAAACACTTGAATTATCACATTCAAATGTTGCCACAGGTTTCTTGTGAAGGTTAAGTTTATGGATAGGGATAGGGGTAGTGCCATATAATATGTTTTTGGTGAAGTTTATTCATAAAATAATTTCGAGAGGAGCACGTGCTTATGATTGACTGCAGATGGTCCCGCTTTAGCTAATGCATGATCCACCAATCAGATGATTCCTAAATCGCTATAAATAACCAAAGTATCTCACTTTAGCCATCTTCGTCCCGAAGAATCCCCCCTTCCACCCCTACTCCTCTCCTTTCCTCGACATGGCGGCACGGAGGCCTAGTGGTTAGCACCGTTGCCTCACAACAAGGATGTCACTGGCTCAAATCTCACCTGCCCAAGTGACATTCCTGTGTGGAGTTTACATGTTCTCCCTGTGTTCGTGTGGGTTTTCTCTGGGTTCTCCGGTTTCCTCCCACAAGCCAAAACACATGTAACCTAAGTAAATTGACCAAACCAAATCGACATCATAGACGAGCTATCAATCAGCAACATTTATCTCCATAAGTATTCATAATTTACATTCACCATTAACAAGCGGGGGACTTCTCGAGACCTACCTGAGCTCAAACTCCCCTCTCGCCCCGCAAACGGGAGGGAGCCCCGGGCTCGAGGATCTCATGAGCTCAGGGCTCTCTCCCGGGACAGCATGCCAAACTCGCTTTATATATTCAATTATTAGCTAAGTGTGAACTCTTGAACTGTATAAAATACATTATGCCTATGCAGAGTCTTCGTATACCAACGTGTGTGTGTGTGTGTGTGTGTGTGTGTGTGTGTGTGTGTGTGTGTGAGAACCCAAATTCCATAGAATAAAACAAAATATACATTTTCCCAATTAATAAGTTACTATCTGTCTGTATATCCATCCAGTAAAAAATGTATAGCATATTTATTGGAAACATGCATTGTTTTTAGTAAATAATATGATAAATATCTCAAATGCAATATGCATTTAAAATCTGTGTTTCAGTGTTTTACATGAGTTAATCGTCAGGCATTATACGAAACAACATTTCAAAGCTTTTAAATCCTATAAATTACCTTATCTTCTGGGTTAATAACTGCAAATAAAGAAATAAAACCAATGTAGTTTTTTTCCAGTGGGCAAAACACTCAAATATGCCTGTGTTTGTCAGCCTGAAGTCAGCTGGGAAGCAGCCCAGGAAGTGCCGTAGGATATTGACTCAGACACCATGAATCGGAGAAACATTCAGCACACAAATCTCCACTTCCATACCCCACACTGCATTGTGCGCTCTGTACACCTATGAAAAGATGATCATGATTTCTTAATGAGACTACAATTACCAACTCACATTAGGATTTATTAATGCTTCTCTGAGGGAAGTGCTAATAAAGTCTTGGAACACACATAGACTGACTCTAACAGACAGCCATTAATCTCTCTGTGGGCATTTGGTAATTACTTTGCTGATCCCACAAATATAATCACACAAATATGAACAACAAACAACATGGGCTAGCTTAATTGTATGCTAAATTATGCTAATCGCTTCCACTATCAGCCATTTCGAAGGCCTCACACGCTCTCTGCACTGTGCTTCTCATTGGGCCGCACAAAGACGCTGTGTGCTCAGCAACAACTTGTCACCTTTCTGCATGTCATTCTGTATTAGTGTATCTGCATCGCTCGAGTGGAGCTAAATGAATGGGGCCATTCTTTCTGGTCGTCCAGCATCCCTGACAAGACATTCCTGCGTGAGGTCACACATGCAGTGGAGTGGTCAACCTGTAGGGGGCGTCGAGTATTGATCTCTGGAACACGACAAAAACATTCCTAAATAGTTTACAAGCAATGGTTGAATTGTAGCAAGCAGGATGACATGATGATGATTTTTTTATGATTTCTTAAACCCAGCAGTTAGGTTAAAATTACAATTTATATTGTCCACATTTGACCCCACATTGGGTTAAAACAACCCTGCATTCTATATGCATGATAATCCTTGCATTACACCTGAAATTCATTCATTCATTTTCGGCTTAGTCCCTTTATTAATCTGGGGTCGCCACAGCGGAATGAACCGCCAACTTATCCAGCATATGTTTTACGCAGCGGATGCCCTTCCAGCCGCAACCCATCACTGGGAAACACCTGAAATTTTGCAACAGTTTTACTTATAAAAAAGAACATGTTTGTTGACACTCTTATAAAGGTACAAAAGCTAGCACTGGGAGGTACACGTTTGTACTCAACAGAACACGTTTTTGGAAATAGGCAAATTTTACAAGTCACCTAGAGTTAAACAGTTGAGTTTAACCATTTTTGAAGGCTTTCAAACAATCTTCTGGTCTGGCAGGAGCGCTTTTAGCTTAGCTTAGCATTAATTATTCAATTAGACCATTGCCTCTCAATCAAAATAGAGTTTTGATAATTTTCCTATTTAAAACCTTACTCTTCTTAAAGTAATTACATTGTGTACTAACACCGACAGAAAATGAAAAGTTAGCTATATGGTTAGGGACTATGGTCTCATTCTGGCATGATAATCAAGGATCTGCCATACCATGGCTGCAGCAAGCACAGTAATATTATGCAGCACTCTTACCTAGCAAAGTTCCTTCATTACTAGACCTGAATTAGAGTTTGTAGTTGGTCGTAGTATACAATGTAACTACTGAAGAGTAAAGCTTTAAATAGGAAAATTATCATAACTCCTTTTTTTAATTTTTTGAGTAAGATGCTAATGGTCTAATCCGTTACAACAGTTTATGCTAAGCTAAGCTAAAAGTGCTCCCACCACACCCAGGATTCACAAAAGGTAACGCTAAACTGTTTAACTCTATGTGACTTGTTAAGTGAGTCTATTTCCAAAAAACATAAGTGTTTGTTTAAACGGTCAAGATCGATACATTAATGATACATATTAGTATTTAAACGCTACATAGAGCCAGCTAAAAGTACAAACAAAGTATACCTTTTGTAAAGGTTCTGCACTTTAATAGCCTTTATTTCTGAGTGTGGGTTTCCCTCAAAATAATATTCAGAAACATTAGAGATTAACATCTTCCTCTTCGGTGAGGACATCTTCCTCTTCGGTAAGGACACATAATATGGAAAGTCTGTGGTGCAGTTGTAGTGTACAGCATTTTACATTTATGTTTAAACTAAACAATTCTGACCACAATAAATCACTTTACAGAGGTACTGCATGCAAGTTGTCATGGCAACAAGCTACATATGGACTATGTGTACTTACAATCTACTTCAGTGTAGTTTGATGTGATGTCTCTTTTAGAAGTTAGCAGACACATAAATAAACATCCAGTAAAGGTGGTACTGATTACTGGGTTATCATCAATTTCAGATGTTTTTAAAAAAAATGCTTATAATTAAATTACTACGGGTAGCACAATCGCCTCACAGCAAGAAGGTCGGTGGTTCAAACCCCGGCTGGGTCAGTTGGTCAATTAATCTAGATTACTAACTACATTTTTGTGTAATTTGTAATCAATAACAAACTAAATTTAGTAATCAAGTAGGTAATCTACTTGCAATTTTCTTTTGAAAATATTTTATTATATGTCATCATATAGCTTTGAATATCTACATTAAACATGTCATGAAAATTAACTTGGGATCAATACTTCTGAATTTGGGGACAAATTAAAGCAATAGACATTGGGTGAACCATGTTATTAAGCAGTCAATGTCAAAAAAG
>CAIGQW010015581.1:7566895-7611083 GCA_903798125.1 Danio choprae | reverse complement strand
GTGTGTGAATGGGTGTGTATGGATGTTTCCCAGAGATGGGTTGCAGCTGGAAGGGCATCCGCTGCGTAAAACATATGCTGGATAAGTTGGCGGTTCATTCCGCTGTGGCGACCCCAGATTAATAAAGGGACTAAGCCGAAATGAAAATGAATGAATGAATATATATATAGTATATATTTGTGTATTTGTCTTACAATTTTACAGCAACTAAGTATAATAGATAGGTCAGTATAATAAAGTCAGTTTAATAAAGGTTGCTGAATGAAATGAGTGTTGTAGTTGTAAAACATCATGTGAAATGCCTTTCCGTGGGTTATAATCAGACAAAACCCTTTTTGATGGTAAGAAGAACTTGTGATTATATTAATTTTTATTGTCTAAGATCAAACCCAAACTGAAGTCATTCCTATGATGTTCTCACAGTCTACTTCATGCTAATGTTTAGTTTTCAGGCACAGTTGGTTGCAAAAAGAGAATTTAAAAATGATTAAACAGTTTTTGACAAATGGGGTAAAACAAATTATTCTTAATACTGATTATGCTTAGAATAAAGCGTGTCACAAACGATACTCAGCTACTGTAGATTAATAATGCAGATACTAAACCGGTCAGCTCCACTCGTGTCAACAACAGAAAACCAGTCGCGTGAAAACCGTGTGCCACATAAATTGTGCTGTTGCTAAGGCAACGCTGTATGGCAAGCCGTTTTAACATTTATTCTATAAAGCAAAGGTTTCTATTTCAGTGCTTATAGTTGCTATTCTTAGATGCTAGCACTTAGATACTATACTTTTCTATTAAGCACCAGTACTTATTCATTAGTGCTTATTCTTTAGATACTCATGCTTTTTTTGTTATTGTTTTTCAAAATATTAGTATTTAGATAGTAATTTGATTTTGAGATACCAGTACTTTTTACATTTAAATAAAATAAACTATAGCATCTACTAGAATCTACTGTTTAAGTGGCCTACTCATATTGGCTGAGTCCAAAAGCTTAGGCAGCTGACTTGTTGCATCGCTGCCCTATCAGACAGTGACTATTGAGGCAAAATTTGTGTAAGAAGGCAATTCAATAAACTAATTTCAGACAGACTTCTGAGAAATCTTTGGTCATAACTAAGAAAATATTTGTTTACTAAAATACTAACTAGACACATCTATGCTGCCTTAAAAATATGACCAGAAGAAGGTATACCTCCAGAGACGGGAAATTAAAGCAGCATTTCAATTTGGGCCTGTCTTGATGCCTTCCCACAATGGAATGGTCTCTCCGAAGTTAACATTTTAGAGCTTTCAGACACAGCTAGTACATATAAAATGATTATTAGTATAGAGAAATTGTACTAGGGCGACGCGGTGGCGCAGTGGGTAGCACAATCGCCTCACGTTCTCCCCGTGTTGGCGTGGGTTTCCCCCGGGTGCTCCGGTTTCCCCCACAAGTCCAAAGACATGAGGTATAGGTGAATTGGGTAAGCTATATTGTCCATAGTGTATGTGTGTGTATGGATGTTTCCCAGTGATGGGTTGCGGCTGGAAGGGCATCTGCTGCGTAAAACATATGCTGGATAAGTTGGCAGTTCATTCCGCTGTGGCAACCCTAGATTAATAAAGGGACTAAGCCAAAAAGAAAATGAATGAATGAAATTTTACTAGTCGTAACTGGAATAAATACTAGTAAAAACGTATTAGTTGACATCTCACTGATAAATCCTCATATAAGTCAATGGGGAAAAATAATTAATTTGTTATTAGTAAAAATAAGACAACTTCTAAAATAAGTGCTAGTATGTAGGCCTAATGAATAAGATAATATTTTTGTATAGAAAATCTGTTAAAAAATCTATTAAATATAAAGTACCAATATCTAAAAAATACAATGATGTAATAACATCTACCAATATCTAACAAATAGGCACTAATCTGTAGGCTAATTACTAGTAGGTACTGGTGTCTATTGAATAAAACTAAATAAATAAGCACTAGTAGCTAATGAATAATTACTAGTAGGCTATACATAACTGAAAATATACTCTCTAAAATACAATTACTAGCAGCGGTGTAATTTACAACATTTAATGTCCACACACTTTTCAGTCCTGTTTGTGTTTCATTACTTTTTTAACTGCAATATCACCAGAAAGAATCTGCATCCTTGTCCAGGAACTTCACGTAGATGCTGCAAAAATAGCTCAGTGCATGTTCTAATGAGCTGGTATCACTGGTTTCAGTCAGTGATGAAATGCCAAGAAGAAACAGATGACTTTAATTTCAACATAGATGATTGAAAAGAGATGTGAGTTGGTTAATTCAGTATGCTATAGCTCGGGTCAGAAAAATAATATTTTCTGTCAGACAGAATCTGTCTACAACTGTTGATGTTACTCTAACATTTGGAGTTTGTGCTGTACAGATAACTATTTACTAATTAATGATGGCTGTTTATGCATAAAAGACAATTGTTATTGTAAATGTTAATTTTGCTTTCGTCATTTGCTCTTGACATGACAAAATTGTAATTCAGCACACACAGTTCATAAAATTTTTTATTTTTATATGATTTTTTTGTATTTTAGATTAGTTTGAAATTAGGCCTCACAGTGGCGCAGTGGGTAGCACGTTCGCTTCACAGCAAGAAGGTTGCTGGTTCGAGCCTCGGCTGGGTCAGTTGGCGTTTCTGTGTGGAGTTTGCATGTTCTTCCTGTGTTGGCGTGGGTTTCCTCCAGGTGCTCCGGTTTCCCCCACAAGTCCAAAGACATGCGGTATAGGTGAATTGAGTAAGCTAAATTGCCTGTAGTGTATGAGTGTGAATGGGTGTGTATGGATGTTTCCCAGAGATGGGTTGCAGCTGGAAGGGCATCCACTGCGTAAAACATATGCTGGATAAGTTGGCGGTTCATTCCGCTGTGGCGACCCCAGATTAATAAAGGGACTAAGCCGACAAGAAAATGAATGAATGAATTAGTTTGAAATTATAGTTTATTTAATCAACCTGATTATTCTCTGGATTTTGTATCACTATAGTCCCTAAATGTATATAAATGCAGGAAATTTTTCGCTCATTTTATGTGTCCCCCTACTTCTAAAACCAAAGTTGCTAGCACCAAAGATACCATGAAGATAGATACTAGCGCGTTTTACCAAATAAATGTTAAGTTGGCTTGCCATCAGCGCTCTCCATAGGGGGCCCATTCCCACAGATTAAAAAAAACAAGCCTCTAAAATCACGCTCCCCTCTGCTTTGAACTATCGCGAGACTCCTGCAGGAGCGTACCAGCGGCTTGCAGTGACCTCATCAGCAGCTGCAGAGCGAGGCGGAGCTGCAACTTTTGTATGAACTTCGAAGTTGAATAATTGTGAACGAGACGCAGGGGCCAACCGTGCTGCTGCTGCTGGAGTAGATACAAAAACACACTGAAAAATCTCCCGGAAAAACAACAGGAATAACGGCCGCACACAGACTGCGCTCAGCTGGCTATTATTACGAGGCGGAGAGACGCTCGTGTCGGACTTTTATCAGAAGGTTTTGTTTGGAGAAGACACCGCGCGAGGTGGAGAGGGAAGAAGGTGAGTTCAGATAACATGTCTGTGATTTAACTGACCATGCCAACTCTCGGCCGTGCGTATTCGTATGTAAAAGGGGCCACGGATGTGTTTTCTAGGAGAAATGGGTCTTTGCTGCCTCTAAAAATGACCTCGTTTGATTCATTGAGCGGCGGTTTAACGAATGATCTCGACTCACCTGATTATAAGAGGGAACCAAGATTTAGTCAGAAAGTTGCGGTGAAGGAGGTCGTATTTTGATAAATGCTCGCATGGCTGAATGTCAACATAAACAAGTCGTCTTCTGTGTCTTGATTTTTTTGGTCTTTATCTCATAAAGAAGGCAGTGTGAGGTGAAGATAGCGAGGTTATAGCGAATAGTTTTGATCTTAACTCCAGATGTGGCATGAACGCAGTTTTTTTTACTACATTACAGCTTCATAATAACATGCAAGGTTAGCAACTTGAGAAAAAAGGTGATTCTGATATTTGTGTTTTCATCATTATGTCAGGAATTGGCTCACAACTGGAAACATATTTTGAGATATTTTGAAGTACTTTAATTGTCACAAATGAACACTTGTCCTTACGTTTTTATGATTAAGAACATTTCATTTCAACATTTCTTTAAAAAAAATGTGCTTTGTAGATTTAGAAAGTACCATGGAGATTTATAGCAGTTTTAAGTAATGGACAATTTCAGCACTTATCCTTCAGTTTTTGTGATCCAGAAAATATTCCTGTTATGTGGTGATGTCGTGATCCTAAAAAAAACGCAATTCTAGCTTTCGAAAAGTCATGATGATTTATAGCATTTTAAGTCTGTCTGTCTATGATATTTGAGAACAAAGGCAAAAAGTAGTGAACCTCCTTTCTAGAGCTGGACTTTTGGCCTTTACGCGCTCACTCCCAACTCCAATATCTATGGAATCGGTTGCATTCTCTCAGTATCAGATCAGGTGTCCAACTGGAGGAGTCGATGGGCTGTAGATCATATTGCATTTTTATATGCATAACATTTTGTCACGTCGAAATTGTGAGGTCTGTGTTGTAGGTTGACTAATGGCACTTCACTCAGTTTTCTCCCTGTAAGGGCTTCACTGATTTGTCATTTGCATGTCTTTTCTTCGTTGTGTGGGTGGTGTGTGCTCACTGTGTATTGGCCAGGCTCTAAATGCAGTTCGTGTGGGGGTGGGTTTGAAGAGCCGGTCCATGATTGAAGTGCTTTCTGGCATTCTTTTTTTAACTTTGAATGTATGGAAGATGCAGAACATCTCAGAAAGGACCGTGATAGAGCTTTAGGTTTATGTCATCACATTCCTGAGATGTACCTGTGCCCTTTAACAGAAATGCTACTGCATTTGCTTAGTCTTTGGGCAGATTGACTAGCCATTGTTAAACTTTGACTTCGTTGTTGTTAGATCCACCTGTGGAACAGCATGTATCCCTTATAAATCACCTGTTATGTATTTTTTTGGCGAATAAACACTGCCCCATTTATAAGTTGATTCTGATAAGGTCAGTAGCAAGCAGATATCTCCCTACTTTGTAAAACTTAGTAAGATTTAGTGTTTTCTTTCCCCAGCCTCTATCTAAGAATGCCAAGGATGCAGCTATCTGCAGGCAGTGTCGCATTTCCAATATTAAGTAGCCTATTGAAAGGGAGTGTGTAGGTGGACACGCACATGTTGTGAAACATGTAGAAAAAGGAAATGTGTGAGAGAAAAAAGAAGCCTGGGTGGATGATTGGCAGCAGAGGGATTATTAAGAGTTTTTCACATGTAGAGTGGCTCCAGATTCTATAGATACTGGTTGGATTGAGGTTGAACAAACAAGGTTTTATCATTGCCTCAGGCTTAACAAATGATGTGTGTGTTTGTTCTTTTAGCAGCCTCTCATGTTGTTCTTCTATATGCTGTTGCTATGGAAGTTGGATTAATCTTGTCTGTTTTTCGGTTATGCAAGTGTGTTTTTTAAGATGTGTATGCCGACAACCTCTGAATCAAATTTTATAACAAGTGTGCATCAGATGTGATCTAATTTATCTGTTCTACATTTTAATGGGGAGCACGTCTATTGAAATGGAATGTATGATGTAATGGCTTATACCTGTGTTTGTCCATTCTTACTTGTATTCTCTAATACAATATGTTATTGTAAATCCTAAAAATGCACATTGATTTTTGGATTTCTTAAAAAAAGGTTGTTTACCCAAAAATGAGAAATCTGTATTAATTTTCTCTCTTTTACTGTTGTTTCAAAGCAATTCGACTTTCTTTTGTTCATTTTTGAAACACAATTGAATATATTTGGAATATTTAATCTATTAAAAGTGCTTCACTTGATGAAAAGATATAATTTATTCCTTTTTCAGATACAAACATTGATTACACAGCCACTCAGTTTTTTTGGATTACTTTTGCAATGTCTTTTTTTGTACATTTTGATTCATGAATGTTTTGATTATAAGAGATTAGCAAAATTACCTGTAATTTGTCTTCTAAAGATTAGCTCATTCTGAAGAGGAGTACACGATAACAGAATTAACATTTTTCATTGATTTTCAGTAAAATTCCTTGATTGGAAACCAACAATTAAAACAAACTGGTGTGATTGATCTGTTAGTGCTGTTCATTTGATTGAGCAGGAACACGGTCACTCCAACCATTGCAGACCAAGACTATTGATCTATTAAAAAGATCAATCTGTCAATTTTCAAAAAACTCTGGATCAGTTTGACTAAGATTTGAATGTGACATAGGCCATATACATCTAAACAAAACAAAAATACAGCTTTGTCACTGGATGTGGTCATAAAAAGGAGAAATCAGTCAAGCATACCTGGTTTTTCTCTTTATAGCTGTGATGGTGGCTATTATGGTTCAGCACAGGTGTCAAAACATTGAGATTCTATATACTGCAGATCTTTTTTTTGTGTGTGTGTGTGTTAGAGGGAGGAGTTCCTGGTGCTGTTTTCACTCTTTTACCCATTTTATATGTTCTTCACAAGTTCTGATAAAAATAACATGACATGCACTCTTATACAACATCAGTTTTCAGCTTGGCAAACCAATACAATCAATCCCCAAGTTTGGACACCGTAAGGGAGTCAATAAAGAATAAATCCAAATAAGGGGCAACAGGTTATTTTGACAGAAGCAGGAAATAGTCCTTTTCCACTTAAACTGCTATATTTAGTCAAAGACTATAGAATACGCAAGACATGTCGCTTGTGTAGTTTTGAATGGGGAAAAGTGTAATGGTTAATATGGCGGATTAAGCCTTGCCTTCTAGTACAGGAGCCAGTCATCGATCAATCGATAGACTGACGCTTCTCTGGGGGACATGATTTTTTGCAGATTGTGTGATTTGAACGTTTAGAAAGGAAACTAAAGAGAAAGTTGTTGTTTAATTTTATTGGTAATTCCTAATATGAAATTTAATTATTAGCTTGGCAAGCAATTTTAGAGAATTTGATGTTTCCCCATTCAAACAGAAAGCCTGAGCATACTGCCTGAGAGGCGTTTCAAAGATGGCTGCCGAGTGAAATTACTTGCCTTAAAGGGGCTTTGATTTAGTCCATATTTTGACTCTTACAAAAATGTGGATTGATTTTTAAAATATTTTTTTAATCAGCCACTGGTGGTTTTAACCAGTACTAATTTCCAGCATATTGTTCTGCCACCTCATTTAATCTTCTATCTTCCTGGAAGCAGCAGCTGTTGATGCCGATCTGATGAATGGCAAAGAAACAGTTGAAGGTTCAGAATGTATCTGCATTATCGCTGATATTCCCACCAACTGTCTTGCCATCTGCCTAACGGTGCTTGTTGTGTTTCGTGCAGAAGAGCAGAGATTTTCAGCCTCTTGTGCTAGAGAGGATGGGTGTTAACATGGCACCCAAATGCTGAAATTAGTATTGAAGGCGCCCCTTCTTACTGTTGGACTCAATAATTACAGTCCTGTCTCCTGTACCACTTTGGGCTCCATCTTAATGCAGGCTGTAGGCTCAGATTTATGCAGCCATTAGTCATGTAGACAGTCTGTTGAAAAGTGGAGGTGAGAAATGAGCCAGATGAATTTTCGATGCAGGATTTTTACTATCTTTTTGATTCATGCAGTTTATTTTTCATAGCCATATTTGTTTTTCCCTGTCAGAAATAAACCAAAACAGCTTTGGTGTAAATTTGGTATTTGTATGGGTGTTATCAGTATATGGTAGTGATTTAACTTGCTATGAAGATTTATATAATATTTTTAGGACTGAGAAAACAACAAAAAAAATCTCTTCTCCACTTTCATGATGAAATCACTCCGTTTTAATAAATAAGAGCTTGTCATTGTCATATTCTCCAAGCCTTCCATGATTCCTTTTGATCTATTTAAAACCTAATCGCATTTTGAACACTGTGTCTTTTGGATTACATTATGTGTATCACATGTTCACTTTCCTTAGTCATAATGCGGTTTCCTAGTAACAGCTTTGTGGGGTTTTTTTTTTTTGGTCAGCTAGATCAACTGTTCTTCTTTGGAATCTGTTGTAATGATGTGGAATGTGCTCTTGCAGATCATCCCTTTTGTTGCACTGTGGTGGTGGTTCTAGAGTTTTGCAAAACATCAAGTCATCATATTGACTAATGACATCATCACTGGCGTCAGATTAACTACTAACAAAAATGTAAATACAAACTTGTAAATCTGTATTGTGAATAGATAAAAGCATTAGGCCTATCATTCGTTAATGAGGATGTGACCTCTGTGTAGTGTTCCTGATGTTGTGTATGTGAAACTAGTGTGCCCTTAGTTGTTTTCATTCATTTCAAGTTATTCAACAAGCATACAGTTTGTATAATTTCAGGCAGTTTAAAATGAAACCAGGGAGAGGCAGGATTTAAAAGGATTAATTAAGAGGCCTATCAAGTAGAGAAAAGTACCTACTTCAATACCTGTTTTGCTGCTTTTCCTAAATCTGGCTCTGAAGTTGGTGGGAGCGACCGCAGCATTTCCTGGGTTCAATAAATGAAAAGTGGTGCTTTGGAGTTTGCCTGTTACTTCAAATCAAATCAGATTTTTAATCCCAGACTCAGACCCTACAAAATATGCAAAAACTCTAATATCAAGTGTACAACATTCTGATTCTTATTTTTAGTTAGATTCTTTTATAGATACATTTTATTACAATTTTTTGTGACAAAAAGTAACAATTCGATCAAAACCTGACAGAACACTAGGGTATATGCAAACAGACTTTTAATTTTCAGTCAGCCAGCTCAAGCACCTCTGGCGAACTGTCGTCCGATTACAAAATTCTTTCTTTCTTTCAAAATGTCTTTCTTTCAAAATTTTTTAAAATATCAATGATTTTCACAACCTGACTGATATACGATATAAATTGGGTATCAGACAGGACAAGAAGCACTACATTAAACTCCACTAAATTAAATTCTTAAGTCTATTTAACTGATTATATTTAAATTGCAAGACACTATCATACATTACAACATAAAAGGAATCTTTTGAAATTGAAAATGTCACATTAACCTTTCACTGGAAGTTTATTGGTGGCTGAAAAACACTAGCTGTGAATATACCCCATTGTTTTGTCATCTGTGCATCCTTACTCGTATTGACAAATACAGTGCTCAGCACAAATGAGTACACCCGATTTGGAAAATGATTTTTTTTATCCATTTCTCAGAGAATATAGGCAGTATATTTTGGTGCGTTTAAACCAAACAAATGTATTAAATGGAAATATATTTATTAAAATAATGTTTTAGTCACTGAACATCTTTAGAAATAGAAAGATAATACTTTTAAATTCCTGCGAAATATTGAAAAAAAAATTACAAACTACAAAATTTCAACTAAATTTAATATGTTTTGTTTATTTTAATTTCTCCTTTAAATTTTTTATTTAATATTTTTTTTAATATATATATTTTTATAATAACATAAATGTGGGCTTCTAATTTTTGGACCGTTATCATAAGATATTTTGTTAGATTAGCTTTAGATTTGGCTTCAGTACTGACTATCTAATGTATAAGCACAAATATAATATCGTAAAGCATCCTATAGAAAATATTAATTTAAAATATTGATTTGTGGGCTGCACGGTTGTGCAGTGGGTAGCATGATCGCCTCACAGCAAGAAGGTCGCTGGTTCGAGCCTCGGCTGGGTCAGTTGACATTTCTGTGTGGAGTTTGCATGTTCTCCCCGTGTTCGTGTGGGTTTCCTCCGGGTGCTCCGTTTTCCCCCACAAGTCCAAAGACATGCGCTATAGGCGAATTGGGTAGGCTAAATTGTCCGTAGTGTATGTGAATGAGTGTGTGTGGATGTTTCCCAGTGATGGATTGCAGCTGGAAGGGCATAAAACATATGCTGGATAAGTTGGCGGTTTATTCCGCTGTGGCTTATGTCCGTTATTTTTGTAACTTTAAAATGTTTTTGTCTGTCAGCAATGAATGAGCTTCTGATTTACCCAAATAAATTGTGGAAAAACAGTAGTCAATTCCACCACAAAATGTATTATGTATTGCTTGTATTACCGCCTGCGAATCGAAATGAATGGCTGGGCACCTCCAAAATACAATGAAATTATCCTCCAGCTGTTCCCCACATTCCCTCCATCATCTTGTTGCCCATTTTTATAGGTTTCCTAACTTGTTCGTGTTTTGTTTTCCATGCATACCTTGTATTTTCCTCCCTGTGTGTGATTGTCATTGTGTTTCTTGCAGTGCAGTGATGTATTGTTCTTGGGAAACAACAGCAGACTGCTTATTTAGATGGTCAGGTGGACTAACAGCTGGCTTGCAATGCATTTCAGTTGGTTGTCCTCACCAAATAAATGTAGGTCGACTTGTTTTAATTAGATTTAGGTTACTGAGATTTACTTAAGAACTTTTTTACACAGCTTAGTTTATTTACTGCTAATCTTCTTATAATGATCTCCCTCCTATTGTGATATTGTTACTGTTTAATCCACTTTCAGCGGTAGTATTTATGTGAATGATAAATCTGTAATGGATTTGCACCAGGGCTAAGTGGTTCTGCGGTTAAGGATGTAGCTTTTCTAATAGGCTAATAAACTTCGTGTTGGCAGCAGTCTGTTTTCAGAGCTTTTTCTTGTGTGTGTGTGTGTGTGTGTGTGTGTGTGTGTGTATGTGTGTGTGTGTGTGTGTGGACATTGCTCTTTGATATGCTGATATCAGCAGAACTTCTGGCTGACCCGGTGAGCTCTTCCTGGCCCTCTTGAAGTGAACGTATTGCCAGGAAACAAAATATCTCCATGTGAAATCAATTCGGTGTCATATGTAATGCTGCTTTCGTGGCAGTCTAGTAGCAGTGTGGTATTCTGAAGCAAAAACTGTCATGACTCAGTCAGACAACCGTTGTTTAAATCACCCTAAAAAAGATAGAAACATTTTCAGAAGCACTATTGTATTAGTAAGTTATGTTTGGATGATGCATTGCACTCTGTTGAATTTTCACATGAAAATGCATGTTTGTTTTTTTTCTAAACATATTTTGTAGTTAATCATAAAACCATTCATAAACAATATGTTTTAATCATAAATAAGATGCATAAAACTGAATGCTGTAAATATAAATATCATTCAATACACTATCAAACTGAATTAGAACTGACTATAAATGATTAGTTGTTCAAAGTGTCAGCTGTTACATTGGTTCAGACTGACAACATAAGCTTGAAACTGATTCATTAAAAAAAGACTGGCTCGTAAGAGAGATTTGTTGACATTATAGAAGTTTGTTGATGTCTGACAGTTGAAAGATGCTAAATAGCTCTACAGGAATCACTGGAATGCACTGTAGAGATACAGGCTGATAGGCTATAGTAGAGCCTCTTGTTTCTGGATTCTAGTTTAAAATGGAGATTGCGGTTCTCCCATTATTCTAAATAAACAACTAAACAAAATTAATATAATTTACTAGATGTTCTGACAAAATGTTAATTGCTGCAGTCAGTTAAAAAAAATTATTTATTTGTTTTTTTAAATATTCCTTTGAATGAAAGATGAAAGATTTAGTTGCTGTGTCCTAACTGACCCTTTGCCAAAAGTTTTTTTTTGACAGGTGAATCGACTAATCACACCAACGTTATCATGTGCTCCCTTTTGATGTTTGCCATTTTGTCCAACAAATGAACTAGTGGAGTGAGTAGATTAGATTATATCTAGATTATATTAGATTAGATCTAGATTATTATATATAGATTATATATATATCTATCTCATTCATTTTCTAAATATCAATTGCAGCACACAAAAAGTTCATGGAGACTGATACGGCAGAAGGTGCACTATTTGTTATCTTTATTTTACAAAAGCTCTGCATTTTGTTATTGTGAGTATATACGAATAAACACTTTTGTTTCGAGTCTTGCTTTTGTCTGTGCCACCAAAAATGACAAAGAATTTTATGCTGTTACTGCACCTCTGCTTTTATAGTATGCCTGTGCAATTAATTGAAATTCAATTTTGATTGTGTCCTCCAATAACTATGAAAAAACATAAAACGATTATATTGTCATACCTCACCTCTTTCTAGCAGTTAACATTCGTTATTCTACAAATCTTAGTTTCATGCGGAAATCAGTGAGATCATGTAACATAATATTTGCAGCATGGGATGTTTAATTTATTGAAGTGTATTCATGTTTTTTAAAAGAATAAAAGAGAATTTGTTTTGTACTGTGCACTTTAAAATCATCGTTTTAATTAAACTGGTCAAAGTTAAACGGTCAAATGCATGCAAAAATGTGTTTTGTAGTAAATGAAAAAGACTTCAAAATAAAAAGGCACATGTAAATCTATATGTTACTATACTATATTCCTGCTGCCGACTGTGTTTATCATTATTAATCAAACAACAAAAGACACTTTTTACCAAATTAATTGAACAAATTATGATTTTTTCCCCATAATTTAGCAGCCCTGATTTGGCTTCTTCATCTAGCTACTGTGACTCAATCGGTTTTAGGATGCAGCCTTTGGATTTGGATGACTCGCTCATAAAGACTACACTTGCCTAATTATTGAAAGAATCAGTACCCTTGAACAAACACATAAATGACTGATTCTTAATGAAACTATTTACAGAGAGATATCTAAACTGTCCCAGGACTACTTTATTAATTTAACTTTTGTAGCATATAAATAACACTATTTACTTAAACTAAAGACTGAATATGTTTCAGTACTTCATGGACTTGAAGTGTTTGAATAAAGATTGTATATCAATTTAGCAAAGCATGATTTTCTTCAGCCAAAGACAATCAGATTTCTGAGATTTTATTTGAAGTTATTTAAAACCTTTCCAGCAGGAAATGTGCTGTGCAGTTTGTAAAAGGTGTGAGCAGAGGGTCATGGGCGAGGCTGACGATGTGGAATGAGAGAGAGGGAGCTGGACTCAATAGAGGTGAGGTCATCCCATTGAGCTGTAGCAAAGGCCAGCAAACACAGGAACAATCAAATGTGCATGGCCCAGTACCCTCTGCGTCCCCTGCCACACTTTTGTGTGCATGTGAATTTAGGTTCTCTGTGACTCACAGCAAACACTGTCACCAGGAAGTGACGGTTAATGATTATTTGGGTAAAGAAGAATAAAACGCTGTGCATCTTTGTTGTTGTCCGCATGCTAGTTCTAACCAGGACATGCTGTTTACTGTTTTTCCAAAGATTGAGAATGTAGGTTATATGGTGTTCTGGGTTTATATAGGTTCAATGTGGTGGCTGGGCTAGTCTAAGTTTGAGCATTTTTGGTCTTCTTATTAGTAAAACAGACTTTCTGTGGATAATGCAGCCATATTCAGGAGAAATACGTTACCTCTGTGCTCATTTCCTCTAGGATTTTATTCCAGGAGTGACTGCTTTTCCATTGTCATTCAGATGTTTTGAAAGGAATGATTCACTCTGATGGCAAGCTGCTTTTGGTGCACACTCATTCAAAACAAGTGGGCCGTTTTCATTCAGGTCCAGTGAATGATTTGATCCTGCTTTGATCAGAGTGTTGGAAAGGTGTCTTGAAAGCTGCCATTTTGGAAGAGCACTCACATCTTGTAATCAGCTCTTGTGGTTGTATTCCCATTACTGCTAGTTTACTTCAAGGAAGATCTGGTATGCAAACAATTTTGCCCAATACCTGAACCATGAAACAATGCTTTTATAAGAGCCGCTTTTGGGGTAATTGTTAGGAAAATGGCTGAGAGGCACCTCCAACTCACAGAGCACTTTTACCTCATTCATTGCCAAAGTACATTTGAGAACAATAGATGCAGTGGAATAGGAAATTGCAATATATTTTTTATACATTTATATATTTTATACTTATTTATTTTGTTTTGCAAATCATTTTTTTACTGTTCAGTTATTCATTTATTGTTATAGTAAATGGTAACTTGGCCATCTGTTCTAGGAGTTGGAAATTATGCAGTTTAGGTGTACAACTAAACAGCTGATGCAAAAGTAAGCTGCAAACAGCTTGTTCGTTTACATAACGGCCAGTCAATTAAATCTCAGTGCTGTGATTGACCAAATTTCATTTGCTTACCTCCCTTGGGTGATTATCTGTTTACTCTGTGGAATACATTTACTTTGTGGCTTTGTAGCTTTTTTGCCCCAGAGTTGTGAACAGATGTGTTTGTGTGTCTATGTGGTTACTGTAATTCAAAAACCACAGACAGCAATAAAAGGAATCTCACAGGCAACTCATTGTCTGCCATGTAAGGGTAACGCCTCCAGGAAAGTTTTGTAAGGACATTTGTTTTCATTAAAAAGAGGCACTTAACCTAATAGTGATTGGAATTTTAAATCTGCTTGGTGAAATTACTCCTGTTTTTTACATTATTGAAATCAAATTAAGTGTTGCTGATTCAGTAGAAAGTGTGCTTTGACACTACCCAGTATCTTACTAGTGGTACAACATATGAATTGCAGATTAAACTGATTAACCTAATTTGAAAAAATCAGTAGGGAATTTAATCAAAAACAAGAAGCAGTGGGTCTTTTAATGGAAACAGAGCATGTAGCTTCACTATTTGGGATGATTTATGAGTTCTCTTATTAAAAAATACAGATACAGAAACAGATTACCATGGCAACTTGTGCTGCGCATTTCAGGTGCTCCTGGCAGGATAAGTACAGGTTTAGCTCAGTTGAGCATAGTTCCTTGCATTCAGATAAATTTGTTTTGTGAAGGTTAGAATAGATAATGATAAGCTAATGATTTGTTAGCTTATATTATAGCCTATATAAGTATATTTGCAATAATGTTTTCCTACATTTAATCAATTAATTAGCATACGACATTCCTCTCTGGATTAAAATTCCTACTCTCTTTGAAGTCCTGGCTTCAATCCGATCTCATCATTCTCTCACAATGCCGGACTGTTAAAATCACCATGTCAACTGGCAGGGCAGCACATTAAAGAGTTTACTCATTTCTGAAAGATGAGAAAATTACTTGTAGTAATACTTGAAGTATTACTTGTTAACTACTAAAAATATGGCTTGTTAAGTTTGTGGCAGCAATGTGGTTGCCATTTAATCCACAGTGGAATATTAGTGCTTGTATCTTAGAACCATTTTATTACAAAATAGTTAATTAACTGATACTGTTTTTTAGCTTATAATTTAATGGTTATAATTGTTACAAATGGCAAAAAAAAAAATCAGAAAATGTTATTCTAAAATCACTGTATTATACACTACTGCTAAATGTAAAATGTTATGAATGTGAAACAATGTCAAACATTTCAGTAAAATATGATCATATGTGAAATAACTTTCAGAGACTTCTGTAATTAAAGTTTTTAATAAAACATTTTACTTTAATTCATGTCTTGGAGGGGGAATAATCCATTTGATGAGTGAAATTGCAAATAAATTTTTTATGATTAGGTTACATTGTTTTTCCCAGTTGTGTAGCTTTAGGGATTTGAACAAACCCACTGCCATAGGTTTTAAACTCAGCAGCTTGACTTGCATTGTTTGAGTTTACGGCCATGACTGACACATCAAATTGTAAAGCTTGAGGTATGGATAAGTGTGCTGTTTCTTTTTTTTATGTATGATTGAGCTTACTATTTTCACCTGATCCAACTGGCAACCACATAGCAATATCAGTCTCTTAGTCAGTGAGTTTATAATATTCCTTATTAAATGGCTTTTGTTAGAGTGCCTAATATAAACGCACAGTATATAACTCTCATGAGGCTTGTGGTATAACATCTGGTGACAAATGATTAAAACTCTGTTTCTCGTTCACTGGCTCAATTCCCAATTTGACAACACCTGCTTGACTGTTGCTCAGGTGGGGATGAAACTGCGACACAGCATCCTCTGTTAGCCTTGTTGCCTTAGAAACGAGGATGCAGTGGCGGTAACAGCCTTGCTGTGTAATGATGGTAATTAGCAGTCATTTTCTCCGGTGTGCGTTCAGCATTCCTCTGATCTCTATAGACAGTGCTGGAGGAGAAAATGTCAGTTGCTGAGTCTTCTGTAGGATTTAATAATCAGTGTATTTGGAGGAACGTGCGCTCTGTTCCTCGCGTAATGCGTCACTAATGATGATAAAGAGCATTTCTCCAAGCAGGGCAATTATTGGAGACTTGCTATAGAATTGCATGTCGAGATTTCAGGTTGAGGAAATGCATGCTTGACCATCACTTGGTTATTTTTAACTCTGTGCTGTGATTCAGATCTCATTTTCGCTCTCCCTTGCTGACTGAAAGAGTATAGGAAATGCATTAGTGGAAATGAAGCAGCGGAGAAGACTTCTCACCTAGACATACACACAGACACACACACAAACACACATTCTGAGACGTTTAAGTGCAGCTTCCCTGCTGCTCTCTGAACTTCACTCACATCGACCAGGGCTTGAAAACACTGTATTAAAAGACCATATGTGCTGCTTTGGCGCTAATGATAGATTGACATCTGGGAGCTGGAGTGATGTAACGGCCTTTATAAAACAGATGGATGGTTATTGATCAATACATTCTTGTTAAAATAGATGATATAGAAATGGATATGGTGGCACTGTAAATCATGGCACAATACCAACCACATTAACAATTGAAAATTGTCTGTGCAGAATTCAAAAGATGTTTTTGTTTATTTATTTTAAACACTGAAACCTTTACTTTTTGTCTTGTACAGTTAAAACTTCATAGGTTTAGGATGACATGAGGATGAAAATGATCACAAATAGCAAAACTGCTAATTTTAGGCCCTGTTTCCACCTGTTTTTTTGTGGAATGCACCAAATGCATCTTTTATGATCAGTTTTATTCAGATTTTGTAGACACCCCTCACTCTTTTGTTGTTGTTGTTGTTTTTTTTAGTTGCTTTCGGATGAAGCAGCATGACAAGCTACGCAAAAGGTTGTGGAAGATGTAATTGGCATGATCCTGAAATCAATGAGAATAATTCTGCGATTTGACAGCTGTTGCATTGCTTCTCACTGATCTATGGCTCTGTGTTGCTGCTGTTTTGAAAGGACATGAACACCACATTTAATAACGTGTTTTAACTCCTAACTCACCAGACCACACACATCGGTGTTTACACTATGAAACAAGTTCAGTCAAATGCATTTTCAACTACCGGTGGAAGTGGTCAAAAGTGTTTAAGCTTAAAACATTTTAGATCAAGTTTACACCTGTATTAGGTGTTACCCACATGTGATCAGATTGAAAATACATCTTAATATCTTGTGGCCTCCAATCAATAGCTTTCCACCATCAAGTAATCCAACAATGTTGTCTGTTTTAAGGATATTATCATATCATATCTTGCAAGGTATTTTGGGGGTTTATTTACAGTGTTGGCAGCACATCCCAACTGATAAAATAGCTGTGTGTTGAGATCATAACCATCCATGAATTTTCTGACTTCTTTACTGAGTCCATAGTCTGACTCTTCTTGACCGGTGACTATGATTGATTTGACCAGTTTAATTGGCTGTGGGGAAAGATTTGCAGCTTTGTGCTTAACGGATTTGGTAAAGAAAATCACGCATTTTCATAAACAATCAGTATTGTTGCAATTTTGTGCTGTTAGTGCTCCACAAATTGCATGCTTTAAATTGCCTTTCTCTTAAATGGATGTCCTCGGCAGCATAGTTATTTCGTCAACATCTCTCCTGCCAAGTCAGCTCACGGAAGCAAGCATCTATTCAGCTGAACTTCTTGTTCCTCGAGGCAGGGTTTGCAGGCAGGGTTTGCCTCATGTTTCTTAACTGTAGAGATATATTGAGAAGTCCCTGCCCCCGCAGTTAATTGTTTTGTTTTGCATAGAGCAGCCCAGATGTCTGTAGTCAAGGAATGGCTTGACCCTTTCTTAGGATGTTAGATGCATGGATGAAGGCATTTGAGAAAAGGCTTAGCAGCAGGCCTTTCTTTCCGGGCTTTTTTTGTGGCATAAAGCCATACATCTGTCAAAGAATCACATGGCTTGTGCCCCATGGAACTGCAATGCACTCAGAAGAGGGATTACCCAAGAGCCCAACTACAACTTTTCTCACAGTCATTAAACATGGACTTGTCAGTCTCATTTTAATTGCTTTAGAAAATGTGAGGATGCAAATCATGTATTGGAGGTTTTAATATTCATCTTGCCTACACCAATAAATGTATGTGTATTGGCTTGCTGTGAGTCTTTCTGCCTGAAGCCATTGCGTTTTTTCATTTTATTAGCCTCGGATAGGTTTTTTTTTTTTTGCCTGTTCCTCTCAGAATAATACTGCATATAAATTATAATTCCTTGAGATGTATGCATCAAACCAGTTTTTGAGCCTTACAAAATTAGTGCTCAAATGGTGAAATTTTTAGTTTAGAAATAATATATTGCATTAGTTGTACTCACTATAATGTATAGTATTGATATTGATCATTTACTTTCATTCATTGATTTTTATTTTATTTTATTTCTGCGTTGAAATGGAGTCCAACAGTTCAATAACGAAGAATCAATTCGTATAAATCATAAACTCTAGTTTTTCAGTGCACTCCAAGAAGCCAAAAAGAAATTGAAAGCAGACATGTTGGCTCTAAGTTGCGCAGTTGGCACAGTTTCAATCATAATCCAATTATGATATTGTGATCCATCACAATGTATTGAATCGTAACTTGTATCACAATGTTGAGGTAGCTGGAGAACAAAACACTCCTCTCTTGTGAATTATAGGATAATGCAAATTGACCATTTATTTTATTGGTGCTGAACAGATTTTTGTTGGCTGTAAAAGTAAAGTTTATGTTGTCATGCCAAGCTTATGAAAAATGTGGTTCAGTGGCTTCATGCAAATGAAACAAAAAAGCACTCTAGGTAGTGAACTTTGTAGTAAATGAGTGTCCCCAGGGCGCAGTGGCATCTCCCCTACAGCTCCACTTGTTTGTCACAGAGGACATCACGAAAACAATAGCAGCTAAATGAAACGGTGGCAGCAGCAGGACTTCAGGCCTGGATAAAGGCTGAGCTTTAATTAGGCCCAGTCCATGGCAAGTGCTATGACCTAAAGCTTTCATTAGCATGACTCTACTTCTCTTCATGGTTCCTTAGGGGGTCTCCATCACACCACAATATTATTGACCTCAACAGTACCCAGTCAACACTAAATCCTAACAGCGTGCATGCATTATATGACTGTTACCTTAAACTCCGGATGTGTCCAGATAGACTTCTTTGATAGGCTGTATGGATGGTGAGTGCCAGAGTGTTTTAAGTGCAGTCGGAAGATGAAGGATAGCAGCTGTCATCTCTGCTGCTACAGACCGGAAGAGCAGCTGGGATTATATATAAAATCAACCGTAAGGAATTAATGAGACTTAAAGCTAATTCTTTCCATTAGATCTCTGGCTTAAAATTGGCCAGTGTTAGTAAAACTTAATCGCCTACTAAGATGCTTATCCTGGAAGGAAAACCCAGCTAAACATTTCTGGTATAGGACAAGAAGTGGTAAGATATTTCAGCAGCTGTATTTTATGAAAATGTCTCTCTAATGGGAACTGTAAAATCTTGGTTTTGTTTCTGTCTCTTTTGTATATGCAATGAGCCAAAGGATGAAGTACATATACCCTAATAAATATTAATACAAGTAATAAAAATTACTCAGTAGAAGATTTAATTTAATTTAAAACTTAAATAAAGTAAAAGTAGTGATGAATGAATGTTTATTTTGCAAGAAAGTTGAATTACCAAAGCATGTCACACTCTAACATCCAGACAGATAATTCCTGAAATTTCAAATGAAAGCATGTGAAATCACGTTCTCACGTTGAACCCCATTCATATCGGTTTGTAAAATTGGTGAATCATGTAGGCGAGTAACAAGTACAATAACTTGTTTTGGAATGTAGTGAAGTAAAAGTTTCCCACAATAAATATACTGTGCAAAATATTTACATAAGTACAGTAGTGAAGTAAAAATATTCTGTCCACCACTGGTCTCCAAGTTCCCGATGAGCTGTAGTGAGAATTGGTTATAGAGAAACACAGATATTTCTATGGACAACAAAACAGATAGCATGGCAAAGCTACCTTTTGGTAAAGAATAAACGGGAGAACATTTACATATTTCCGCCATGCAAGAACCTCTTTTGTTCTTTCATTACCTTAGCATTCATGGAGGAAGGGCAATATCAGCATCACAGACTAACTGAATCAGCATTTGCCCTGTTGTCAGCATCAGATCAACATAATAACATCAGCATCAAACTCGTCCAACTAGTTTTTGCCATGAGCCTTAAAGACACAAAGGAATGGAAGAACCTCATAGATTACAGACAATTCTATTTCACATAAAGAATAAACATTACTATCTAATGTTTAACTTTTACTAAGCATTTAGTAAAAGTTAAACATTAGATAGTAATGTTTATTCTTTATGTTTTTAGTGCAATGCTTTGGTTAATTTGGGTTTGGAAAATGAATAATGCATAGGAAAAATCTTTTAAAAAACAATTCTAACTTTAAATTATGCAAATAACTTTTAACACCCACAAGCTGCGCAGTGTTGTGACTGAATCTGAAAGGCAGCAACCTGCTCAGCTAGGGGAGGGCTCCTGCATCAGTCTATCATTAAGCAAAAGTGCAATTATGTTACTTTACCTTATTTTAGAATAGGGTTCACCTTATTAGGCTCAAGTTTATCTTAAAGTTAGTTATATAGGCAACTTGGAGTAACTCATCACAACTTCCAACTTAATCACTGTCATTATTCAATCATATGCACTTCATTCATGTAAATTTAGTAGTTGTTAGTTATGCTTGTCTTTTCTTTTGTTAATAAAACTTCAGTTTTTGCCTTCCTTATGTTCATAATACAGTTAGAGGCTAAACAAGTCAAACAATATCCCACAAATTCTTCAGATTGGCCATGTGAGAAAAAAAGGCAAAGATGGTAAACACATTTATAGAATTCTCATTTCAACAATATTTGATTGTTATTTATTGTCATTATTAACCTCCATGTCTGGTGCCTTGTTTTAAAATAAGAATAGTATCATGTTTAGCTTAAGTTAAGGATAATCAAAAGCTCAATATTGCTGTTAATACCAATATTAATATTCATATTTGAGACCAAAAATATAACTACAGATTTGATGCCTCGTGTGATGCCAAATAATATCACTACCACAGTGGGATTTGGAAGTATACGCTTCTTCTGCATCTGCAGTCCACTTTGTTTTGTGGCTGAGTTGATTTATTCCGCACTGGCCGAGTCTTCCATTCGCTGCTCTTCCAGATATAACAGCTTCCCCCTTAACACGCACAGTCGGTTCCCAGGCATGCAGTGAAAAACAGCTGAATGCCTGTTTGTCTTTTATATCTCACCTTCAAACGTGATAGACGCATTGATTTCTTCACTTCAAAGTATTTCTCAATTGTCTGTTGGTGTTCACATCTTCTATTGATTTAAAGCGATAGTTACTCCCAAAAATAAAATTATGTCATTTACTTGGCTTCAAAAATTTCAAAAATGTTGATTGTACAAAAGAGTGAGTAATTGATGCAACATTTCAATGTCTGAGTGTTAATTTCACTTTTAGAGTGTTTGAATGTTATATATGTCTTATCAGTAAGTTCATGATTAAGCAACTAACCCAAGGTCCTGTTTAAACCTGGTACTGATGCATTATTGTCAGTCTGGTCACAAGTGGATGATGCAGAATACAAGTGTAAATGGGGTGTAAAACACTTGCATGCAATTTTCCATCAATTTTGTGTCCATTTATAGATTGAAAATGCAATCTAGTATGAACTGTTTTACTTAAAATATAGACTCCTATACACCGTGCAATTGTTATGAAAAATTTTTGAAAATGAATCATTAATTATTGTATGATTTAAATAAAATGTGAAATGTTGCACCAGAGTGCAGGAAGTGGACATTAAAATGTTTTGGACAAATCAGTAAAATAAAAAGGCCAAATATCTTAGTCGGGAGAGCAGACAAGGCCCGTATGGAAGGAAAAAGAGTTGCTCATCATGAGCTCTGCACTAATTAGCTTGGCATTTTAGTCTCTCCAGGCAGGCCCACCAAGGTGCTGAGTGTACAGAGGTTCCATATCTGTGCTCCTACCACAGTTCCTCAGTTGAATTATATGTTAAACGCTTTCTTTTCTTCTGCTTATGTAAGAGGTATAAAAAGGTGATAATTACTTCCAGGGTTTTGGGCTTTTGTGTGTCCTGAAGGAAAGAGTGAGGATGAAAATATCCGGTTGCGTCTTATGTTTTTTTTTTGTGTGTGTTTGTATTTGAATCATCTTGCATATCATTACTTAGTCTGACAAATTTTTTTATAGTGAATTTGAGGAATTGTTGAATGTGAGGCATCTCTGATTGTTTTGAGTGCTATTACTGATGTTACTTGAAAGAAGAAGACTGAGATAGATGTATAGTCTAGGCTCTGAATATCCTGTTATTGAATGCTGGCAGTCAGTGTTGCTTGGCAAACATTTAGACCTCACAGAAGAGCATGTAGAGTTTATCTTTTTTATGACTTGTAGTGTGGTTGGGGGTTCGACATTCCAGTGACGTTTGGAATTCTGCCGGCTATGAGGAAACTTGCTCCATTCCATGTTCTTTAATGTGGGAAATGTTTTCTTCACATCCAGAAGTTACTTCACGCCGAGTTTCAGGGTGTTCAAATGGAACAGCATTAAACCATGCTGTGTCCTTTCATTGTATCAAGCTGAAATGTTGCCTTACTGTTAATTCAGGATAGGCAAGCTAATCGTGGATGAATTCAGCTGAATTACTTTTGTAGTGCACATGGTGATCGAGCACCTGCTGGTTTTGGGATAATGCTAGGGACATTGCTGGGAACTTTTGCATTCATGTTGTTTATGCGGGTAGACTGTGCTGAAGAGAGGGTCTGACTGACATCTTGTGTTTTGGAAGATGCATATGTTAGTTTGAACTGGTCCAGCATGCACTTGCCAGCATACATTGGATCCTTTGTGGATTTTGTTATAATCTGACAATATTATACCATTTTAAAAATAAAGATTCTTAATTAACATCAATGCTTCCATTGCTTTTTTAAATTTTTTTATTTTTTACATTTATAAATTCGCTCAGTTCGAACAGAAAAAGAAACAAAATCACTTTGAAATTCTTGAACTTGGTCATGTAAAATGTTGGGGAAAAGCTGTTAAATGAAAATGTTGGGGAAAAGCTGTTAAAACTTGTAAAAACTTGGTAAATGATCTGTAAATTGTTCTGTGAACATTTTAACTGTGAGTTGAAAAGCCTTCTAACTGGATTGTTTTGGCAAAGTGTTTCTTTATTTTTTTCCACATAACTGCCATTGGTAATCACAGCAATATTTCATTTCACTTAACTAGTTCAAATAACAAAACTTTAAATGCAAAGAAAGGGGAAGTGTTGAACTTTATCACTTCTAACTGGATCTGCTCTTATTAATGGACACATGATGTGCAATCAGTAAATAAATACAATGCATTTGCTCTAAACTCATGTTATGCTGTTGTTTGGGACGCTTTTCTTGCTTTACAAATAAGTACCACTATTTTGTACAACTTCTCATCATTTATCAGTGTGCCCTCTAACAAAATTCAGTTGCACCAACAAGAAAATGCATTGGAAAATTCAACCATGTAGTCACAATCTGGAGCCCCTGCAGTAGTTCTTAAACTATGTATAATTCTTTTACAGATTTTTTTTTATCATCTTGATTGATGTTAATGGGTACTAATGCATTGTTTGTATTCAGTTTGAATATTCAATAATTCATTAGTTATGAATTAACATTAACAGTAAGCAATAGCATGCGGATGAATTCAAATGTAATTAGATTGAGAAATGCTGTAGAAACATTGCAGTTCCTTGCTATCTTATGTTAATATAGTATCTAATAGCAACAAATTGAATCTCTCTGTTAGGTGTTTATAATAATTAATAAATAAAAAATAAAGGCTTGTAGGCTTCTAATATTTCTAAATTAAGTCAACATGTCTTTCTCTTTTTTTTATATAAATATTCAAGTCATTTTACTTGAGACGTTGAAGAGCAATAAGCGTGTTAAGTGGATTTCCATTTTTACTAATCAGTATTGTTGATTAATGATTAATATCATCACATGAGGGCATTAATCTGTCAGAAGCTCTTTTGTTTGCATATACGCTGCCTATTGCATATTTTCACATAAATCAGAAATTTACTTACATTTTGATCTAAGACATAAATGACTATTTATATTTAATGTATTGCCATGCAGTTAAACAACTAAACCATTCATCTCCTTGTGAATGTACAGCTGTGAGTGCATTTACCAGTAGGTGCCAAATTTAGTTGCTTGTTACCAATACTTAAAGAGTGGGGTTGTTGTATTTTAATTTTTTATCTTAGTAAGATCTGGGAAGTGAAGTAGTGGTGCTTTTGATATTCCTATTTCTTTGAGTATCTGTATGATTCAGCGGTGCACTGTAGCGTTTGGAATTTAGAGTGGAAACCGGAAACCTCCTGGTGGTCTGCCAAATGGTATTGGATCCTCATGCAGGCATTTCAAGCCCTTTTCCCTGTAATAGTTTTCAGATTTAATCTGACATGCTCATAAGACAGGTTTGTAGAGTCCCCGTTATCGAGGGGAGCTTGAAAGCTTGATGAAAATACTCAGAAAAACAAATACGACATCAGGGGCCAAAGAACACAAAGCCCCTTGGTACGTGAACGCCATCCAAAGGCTGAAATGAATAAATCCCAGACTGGAGGAATTTGACTTTTTTTTTTTTTTTTCCCTTCACGTTTTTGGAGAAGGGCTTGGCCGAGATGCTGTGAAAGCAGCTGTAGGATAGTGTGGTTTTGGCTCAGCTGCTGTTATGGATTTAAGTTCTTCCTCTTCCCGCCTGACACTGCTCGCCCTGCTCTGGAGGAATGCAGACGAGCCTTTCTCATAAAACTTTGTCTCTAATATTAAGAGCAGCTCTACAGCTAAATCTCAGGTACCAAGCTGGACTCTTTCTAGTCAGGTACTTGTCAGCAATTTCTATTTTTGGGTCATGCTTTAATACTTAAATTTTCATTGATGATATTATCATTGCATAATTTTGACTATTCAATTCAAGCTTATTTGTATAGCACTTTTCACAATTTGCTATTGTTTCAAAGCAGCTTTACAAAAAGTGCACATTATTGCATTACAATCAAAGTCATTAAAGTTAAAGAGTTGTGCATAGGGCAGACATTATGTGGTGTCCTTCTAAAAAAGGTGATGTCTGTGTACATGTTCAATGAAGTGTGTTTGCGTATTAACTGTAGGTGTTGAAAGTAATTAGTGTAGCTGCTGTTCATAATGTATTAGAACAAGAGATATTAACATCAATGTGAAAATGAAGTGCTTTAAATGAAGAGGTGCTATATAAACAAACATATAAGCAAACTTAAAAAACTGACAAGTATTTCTAACAAAACTAGAGCTGTGGTGAAAAATCGCTTTAGAAATTAATTCTGCATCGATTGTGAGATTTTCAAAATGCATTGTTATTCTCTCTTGAATCGATTCTGATATTATTTTTAACAGCAGATGACGCTGTATGCTTTACAAACACCTGTACTCTGCTTGCATCCAATTTCTTACAAATACCACTTGAACCTAAGATAATCATTAACAAAGTTGGGAAAGGTTTAAGCGAATTGCAATAGTATTCATAATGAGCTGTATTTGCATTAATCTTGTGACATCAGTGACTTGAATGACTCCGCTGTACACACAAGTGCTTTTTCTTGTAAGAATGTCAATACATTTTGAAAATCCTAGAATTGATTTTTTTTAATTGAATTTTGACAGAATCTATAATAATTTCTTGGCTAGTTTAGGTCCATCATAGATAAGTAAATGACTCTAAAATCATAGGTGACTGCAACTCCCTGACTTAATGGGTGATTTATTGAAACCTTCATTCAGATTTTTCATTCAAAACAGCTGATTCATTTAGAAACATGTACTTGTTTGGCTACCTTCGAAATGGCATATTTCCCTTTTGTTAAAAGGGCAGTATGTGACCAGAATAGTATGTCTGAATTCAAAGTACTCATAATAATAGTAAGCAGAAACGTGCCCTGATGATTTACTACTCCTGCAGAGATTCTGAAATGGGTATACGATGAACAACTGATATTGAATTAGGCCACAGGAGAAGATTTCGGAATGGTAGTGAAACAAGGCAACCAAAGCTTGTTGGTTGCTTTAGGACGCCGTGGATGCAGCAGGTCCAAGTTACTTTCACACTACACAAATATATACTATATAGAACATTAGAATGTAAGTTCGATTAGAACAAAAATGGAAAGTTCAGCACCGAAATGCTGTAGTCTTGGTCTGCAAACTAGTATTTTGTTTGCATTTGGCAAAATATTGTGTCTAACATTCTTTAATGAGAATGATAAAAAAAGTTAAACAATATGTTTATACACAGGCATATTATTAACATGTACAGTGGTGCAGCACCGGCCCCCAGCAATATACACTAACTACTAAATTGTCCACACCAATAATTAAATTTTCTCAAAAAAAAAAAAAAAGATCTGTCAATTGTCACCAACCTAGACTTGTAGAAAAGGTTTAAACACATTCTTTACTTGTCCTACCTCCCCCAAACATTCATGGACCATGTGATTGGCTGTGCTTTTCTTCTGACATGTTGAGAGGCTGTGGCTACGTTTGGATGCAAGCACCATCAAAACTGCAAGGAAATTTAACAGATCTAAATGAGGTTTACTGTGCACAACGTGGGTAACATGGGTGTCAAAAGTGAGTGGGGATGGCGGCAGAAAAAAAGGTGGACAAAAGGAGGTACTTTTCAGAGAAAAGTGTAATTCACTTAGTCAAGTTCGCTAATGAATGGTACTAGACTAATAATGGTAACTAGACCTATGCAATTAATCGAAATTTCAATTCTGGCTTTCGAAAATTGTAAAAAAAGAGTACTGCATCATATACTCACTTTCCAGCAGTCAGTATTTGTTCCTCTGCAAAGCCCAATTTTATGTAATATATATAGTTTTAAGTTTGAAGAATGTGCATTGTTTTATTACATTTAAGGCCAATATTAATATTTTTTCCCACAGTACGTGACATGCAGGTTGTAAAATGTGTAATTTTGTTTTATTATATTTAGGTGATGTTTATTTTAAAGTAGTCTTTATAAACTTTCACCCTTTATTTTAATATGCTTAAATACTTGGTCAAAATATATTAGATTAAAAAAACAACAAAATCAAAAATCAAATGCTGTTGAATGGGCAACATATATTTTTTAAAAGTACAATCTTTTGGCTCAATGGTTTTCCAAGACATTCTTCCATAACCTGAAGGAATTCCTCTCTCTTAGTGTTTATGTAACTGATTCCCAGCCTCATCTGTCCCAGCTTGAGGCTCATTATAGGTAATGGGCTCTCTGACAAATGAGGCCCTCCCCCTGTTGAAGGAGATCTCCAGTGTGGCTTGACATGTACACAGATCCAGACTGGTCAGCCACAGAAAAGTAGATGGGGCGGATGATTGGCATTTAGTGGGCGAATAAGTGGTAAAGTGTTGGATGTGGTGTGAGGGAATTGATGGAGCTCCCTGTGGATTCACAGTAAGGAAAAGTGAAGAGATGGAAGCAACGTACTCAAGCAAACATATTAAAAGTTGGCTTTCCTTTTTCACTAGCAGTTGTTTATGGTGGGAAGCGTTTCAACACTCCAAACAGGTTTCTCTGGTTAGTGCAGCAGTATCCATGGTTACATGATAAAGCAAGTTTTCATATATATATATTTTTTTTGTCAGTTTGTTTTATTGATTGAAACCAAGAGAGCGAGAAGAGGAAAAAACAGAATGGAATTAAAAGCAGAGCTGGATTATGAACCGTCTGAAACCTAAAAGCAAATATGTTGCATTTAGATGTTTCGGTTGCTATGCTGTAAATCCAGCCTTTTTCAGATTTTGGACACAGCGCTTGTAAGAGTGGCACCACTCAAAAAGGTCAGAGCACATGTGCAAACCACTCGTCTCTGGGTAACTGTTCATAAACCTAAGCTCATTATTTTTTCAAGCTAAAAACAGCGGTATGTGTATATCTCACCGTGGCACTCTTTGGTGTGTTTGCGTCACAGGGGTGGTCCGAACTGCTGAAAGTGTCCACAGGAAAGAAAGGCACACAATAGAGAGGAAATGAACGGGTGTGTGATAATGGCTGCTAGCGCACCCGTCCTCACATACTCTGTGAGATCTCGGAGCGCAAAGATCTGCTTCAGGCCTCGGCAGATGGAACGCTGTGACTGAAGATCAGTCTACTGACTCAATGACTAATGATTTCTTTGAACATCTGGACTTTACTTGATGACACATGCATATTTTTATACATTACATTATATAATATAGCCGGATCAGTATATATCTGCTTTGAGATTTTAAGCAGAATACATTCATTCTTGATCACCATGGTTACTGGCTAGAGTCTTTCAGATTCATCACGTCTGTTTTGATTGTGCTGGGGTTTATAGCACCTTATGGGCATCAGAGTGACACGGTATAAATCAATAATCATATTACTGCTCAAAACCATGATTCGTTTAAGATGAAGTGTGCTTTATTGTGGAGTTATTGAATCACTGCAGTGGTGATCTCCAGTCCTGTTTAGACAAACACACACAAATACTCACATGTACAGACCTTGTTGTTTAGACATGCTGTTTCTAGCTAGCAGGTTCTGAAAACATCAACATCACTGTTTGATTTGAGAGTGACTATTGTCTTATACCACATAATTCCCATGACATCATTTTCCCAGACCATGTGACCTTATGTTGTGGCGATGACAAAGGCAGCATGGGCATTGGACTTTTATACTGATATAAAACACTTTTAATTCTTACTGATATTATTAATAATAATAATAATAATTATTATTATAATAACAACAACAATTCTTCTTCTTCTTCTTATTTTTCTTCTTCTTCTTCTTCTTCTTCTTATTTTATTATACTTATGGGTGTTCATCGTGATTTTAGACATCTAAACAACAAGGGCTCTTATGATGAGAGAGAGAGAGAGAGTTTGTGTGTATGTGTTTATCTAGAGTGTATTTAAAAATAACTAAACTTATTATATTCAGGTCTCAGGCATTCAGATTTTTAATCAAAGTAATTGGTTAAGATATGTTTATTTGTCTATACGACTTTTTATTATATAAATTGTATTACATGAAGCCTAAATATAAACCTGCTGACACTAATCGTTTTGTAAATCCATATATATGATTACATACAAATTATATAGGACAGTGAAATTGCGTCATCATTTCCATCTCATGTCTTGTCTGTACTTGAGATTCTTCTCTCCTTTTAGTTGTTGCTCCTGAAAGTTTTTCCTGAGTTGGCACGAATATAGTGCGTTTAATAATTGTTTTGCTGGACATACTTGCAGCCATTTGACAGTCATTGTGAGAGATCAATAGAGATTGTGCCTTTTTTTCTATTCTTAAATTTGTAAATTGGTGGTCTGTATTTCTGAAAGTGATATCCAATTTGCAGAAGAGCCAATGTATTAGTGTTGTGCAAGGTATTTTGATTGTCTGGTGGTACAAAAATGATTTGAAAAGAGTAAAGTGGAGAATTAAGCAACACAACATGCTCGACTTCTGATTGTACATGTATTATTGTTTTGGATAGTAAGCAACTGCTACTATATACATATATGTATCCTGGGATTTGATGGGATAAACATTTGATGGGATGATGGTGAAATCTCCAAAACCACGGTGCAAGCATGAACTTGCCATCCCTTTGTGAATCTGATCTGTGTGGTACCACTCTTGGCACAGCTCAAACTGTTTGAATATTTCACAGCATTCTCAAATCTTCTGAGAAAATGTGCAAATCAAACAATACACTTTCCTCTGTCTTGGTTGTAAAAGAGCTCCTATTTTAAATTTGAAACTCTCCACTTAAGCACATTTAACTACTGTGCACTGTCGCATCTGGAACATGCAGTTCTTTTTGAAAACACATTTTGGCTATTTTTAAGCAAGAAAAGATGGAAAATCTGGTGAGTCAGCCATGAGCATTTGGGCCATTTATGCATGTCTTTAGAATATAATGACAGCAAATGGATTGTTTAAAACTGGAATTTATTTTTAGTGAGCTGTTCCTTTCAAAGCTGATAAGACTGTAGGCTCCAGCACATATCGAAGTCCAAATCTTGAGTCGCAAAACGCTTCATTTAAATGTGGATGTGCACAGTGGTACAGTATGGGTCGGAACAGGTCACCTTTATCAGGCTTGCGTTTCCACTACCAAAAGGGTACTTTGGTGGGCGTGGTGTATGACAGAAGGTTTTGGTCGATGTCATTCTCGCTTGAGGAAATGTCAAAGTAAAGCTGTATGGTCGTTCACATATCATATGAAAAGCACTTCTCACAAAACAGAGGCTTTATACACGTATATACTTGTGTATAAATGTTCATGACTAACCTTTCTTTTGTTCTTTTTTTATGAACAGGATTTGATTATAACTGCAGATCAATGATAAAAATAGTCAGTGCAAACCTCTCATCTGTATCTTTAATCTTCACCCACACATGTAACCTCTTGTTAGAAAGTAATTCCGTCATTCCGAGTTTATAAGTCCAAAAGGTGATGATAATAGTTAAACATGGCAGTTTGTTCATGTTTTAGGTTGCTGAAAGAATCATTTGCTCCTTTGTTTTTTGTGCTTCACTCTCGCGTTTGTCTATTTCTGAAAGGATTGGATGTCAGAAGCACTTCTTCAATAATCACGCACACGTTATTATCATCAGCTCAAGAAGTTTGTTATTTCAAATATAGACAGTTCGTTATTTCAAATATAGTGATCGCACGCGAGCTCTCTGAAGAAAGTGAAACCGCTCACGCTTTTAGACGGCCTCGTAAAACAAAAATAGGACACAAAGTTTGCTGCTAAACTGATTTTAGATCTTTGTTTCAGTTGTTTCTGTGATGTACTGAAATACTTAATGTACTGAAAAGCACTTCATACTTTTTAAAGGCTTTTATCGACAATTACATGACATTCATGCAAAGAGTCAGTATTTGCAGTATTGGCCCTTCTTTTTCAGAACCTCTGCAATTTGACTGGGCATGCTCTCAATCAACTTCTGGGCCAAATCCTGACTGATAGCAACTCATTCTTTCATAATCACTTGGAGTTTGTCAGAATTAGTGGGTTCTTGTTTGTCCACCTGCCTCTTGAGGATTGACCACAAGTTCTCAATGGGATTATGTTCTGGGGAGTTTCCAGGCCATGGAGCCTAAATTTCAACATTTTGGTCCCCGAGCCACTTAGAGATAACTTTTGCCTTATGGCACGGTGCTCCATCATGCTGGAAAATGCATTGTTCTTCACCAAACTGTTGTTGGATTGTTGGAAGAAGTTGCTGTTGGAGGGTGTTTTGGTACCATTCTTTATTCATGGCTGTGTTTTTGGGCAAAATTGTGAGTGAGCCCACTCCCTTGGATGAGAAGCAACACCACACATGAATGGTCTCAGGATGCTTTACTGTTGGCATGACACAGGACTGATGGTAGCGCTCACCTTCTCTTCTCCGGACAAGCCTTTTTCAATTCAGATCAATCTGTCCCTGATGTTTTTTTTGGAAAGAAGTGGCTTCTTTGCTGCCCTTCTTGACACCAAGCCATCTTCCAAAAGTCTTCGCCTCACACCTGCCTGCTGCCATTCCTGAGCAAGCTCTGCACTGGTGGCACTCCGATCCCGCAGCTGAATCCTCTTTAGGAGACGATCCTGGCACTTGCTGGACTTTCTTGGACGCCCTGAAGCCTTCTTAACAAGAATTGAACCTCTTTCCTTGAAGTTCTTGATAATCCTATAAATTGTTGATTTAGGTACAATCTTAGTAGCCACAATATCCTTGCCTGTGAAGCCATTTTTATGCAACGCAATGATGGCTGCATGTGTTTCTTTGCAGGTCACCATGGTTAACAATGGAAGAACAATAATTTCAAGCATCACCCTCCTTTTAACATGTCAAGTCTGCCATTCTAACCCAATCAGCCTGACATGATGATCTCCAGCCTTGTGCTCGTCAACATTCTCACCTGAGTTAACAAGACGATTACTGAAATGATCTCAGCAGGTCCTTTAATGACAGCAATGAAATGCAGTGGAAAGGATTTTTTTTTCAGGATTATGTTCATTTTCATGGCCAAGAAGGACTATGCAATTCATCTGATCACTCTTCATAACATTCTGGAGTATATGCAAATGGCTATTATAAAAACTTAAACAGCAACTTTTCCAATTTCCAATATTTATGTAATTCTCAACTTTTGACCACGACTGTATATAGTATAACGATGTAATGTCTCTGCTATGTATTTAAAAATGGCGGTTGCTTTGTTTTCATTCTCCTGCTTGTGTGCGCTAGTGACGTATCTCTGTAAACCACTAGCATTCAGGTGCGTGTCTAGCTCCGCCTTTTGGTACTCTTTTGTTGTGCTAGGTACCCTTTGCAAAGGGTATCCAAAAAGTGGTACGGTACGGTTCGCTTTTTGGTACCTTTTGACAGTGGAAACGGCCATAAAATCATTCCGTACCATACCACTCAGTGGAAACGGGCCATTAGATTACATGAAATTGTCAAATGTAATTTTTTTCTGTCGTTGTATCAATGATTTATATTGCATAGTAAGAAGTAGAAATATTTGTAACATTGAAAATAGTATTTAACGTTTCTTGAGCAGTAAATTGTCACATTATAGTTGTATAAGGATCATGTGCGATTGAAGACTGCAATTAGTCTAAAATTACTAATTTAGTTATTTTAAATGGTATTATTTTACAATACAAGCTTTTTGTCCTGTATGATTTGGTCAAATTCAATATTTTAAAGCATAAAATAGTATGTACTTGCATAAAAATAGAAAGTACTTGTGCTTAAGGTACAAGGTGAAGGGTAGTACAGTGTGGGCTGAACTCTTATCTGCACAAAAATTGGATCTAGAGACTATTTTCTAGCAATCTGGCGATGAAAGGAGCCATCTGTCTATATTATAAATTCCACTCATTGCTCAAATTAAAATCTTTCTATAAGGCCCTAAATGCCATATAATTCATTTTACTATCATGCTTTAGGTTGTGTTGTGGTTCTTTTTGATGAATAGACCTAGAACACTGTCAGATGTTGTGCTGCTTTTATTTTTATTTAAATTCAGCTGCGGGTTATTTTTTCCTTTCCTTTTACAGAGCACAGACTTTTGGACAGAATGGCTTTTCTTTCACCCCAAATCAAATAGTGAAAATCTCTAAATGTCAGGGAGAACGCAGCTGTTTGCTTTTTAAAAGACCTCAGCTTTTATTCGTTCTTCTCTCGGTTTAGGATGATTAATTATTGGAGGACCGTTACTTTTGTTGAATCAGATCTTTGTTTCTGCAACAGTGTTTGTGTTAAACAGAGAAAAGCAGCAGGCGAAGCTCATTTATAAAAATAAATGCAGAGAGCCGATTCGGTCCTACAGATCTGTGCGTTTACCTTGGTCTCGTGGCACAGCAGCTTTGGTCTCCACCCACTCACTCTCAGTGTTTCACACGAGCCCCGCGGAGGGAAATTACAGGAGGGCACTCTGCAAAAGCAGGTGCCCTCAGAAGCTGTGATTAAGAGCTTGTGGAGGTTTGAACCGGCGGGGCGGTGTTCGAGGACTAACCTTGAGGTCCAAAGACAGCATTTTAGAGTCAGTTTTTAAAACATTACATTGTATATATTGGATTTAAGGTAGGGCTGCACGATTCTAGCTAAAATGAGAATCACAATTTTTTTTGCTTTAAATCAAGATCAGAATTTTTTCACGATTCTAGATGTAAAATAAAGGTTAATATCAGTCAACTATTATTATTGTTATTTCTCAAATATATGGTAAAACAACAATAATTATAATAGGCCTGTGTGTAGGTCTACTTCTGGTTAAAATGCTAAATTTTGTATAGACTTTGAATGGTGGACTTTAAATGAAAAGACTTCAAAATGGTCCTGGTTGTTAATTCCCAGTAAAGTGATGACATCAGAATACAACTATTCATAATTCTGAAGTTGAATTATTATGTTTGAGACATATGCTTGTCATTTGTCAACATTATTAGACCATTTTATCACTGGTAAAATGAGACATTTGTCATTATCAGATTCCCTCTTGCATTGAATTCAATGTTATATAGGCTAGAGTAGTTATACTGACCCAGTAAACATTTATTTTCATGCACAACACTTTGTGTTCGTTATGAAACAAAAAAAACATATCAAATGCTTGTCGTAATCATAACTTTAAAATGCGATATGATCATTTAAATGATTTGCGCGCCGGTTTCTCTTTTACTTCTGAGTGCGCTCATGTCATGGCCTCCGTCACTCATAAAAAAACACATACATTCAAATCACACCTCCCGCACAGCTCCCAAACGATCGCACTGTGTAGCAAACTGAGCGTTAATTACAACTTTATTACCTGCTATTTACAGCCTATGCAGGTTCTCTACACTAAAGTCATCATTTGCATGCACGCACGCGTCCTAGTAAACAAACTAGTATAGTAAACAAACAGTGCGTCAGCTCACATGTGATTTCGCGGCCGCAAATACATCATTACATTAATAACATTTTTAGGTGAATTATACCTTATAAATACAGTATGTGACACTTTTAACACCATTTGTAGGCATCTATGTTGCTGAGCAACGTATATAAAACAATGTGAAGACTTGTGCGTCCGCAATGCTTCTCTTCTGACCTTGAAAATATAATTGGCTGAGTTGTAGAAAAGAAGAATTAAGATCGTGTGTAGGGTCAGTTTTCAGTTTATTCTGTGTGGTGCATGTTTTTCTTTATTAGCTTTGTTTATTAAAGTTATATATGGCACATAATTATATTATTGTGTAATACATTATACCATCAGTGTTCAAATTAATAATTATAAACAACAATTTAAAATGAACAATATTATTAATAATAATAATAATAATAATACGTTATTAATATTTTTATGCTAATAAAATAATGTCTGCAATAGAGTGAATGCAAATTGTTTGAACTAATAGTTTTATACCATTTAATGCTTTTACAATAAACATATTAATTAATTAAATAAATAAATCACATTTCTATGATTGCTTTAAAATCTGCAAAGCAGACGTACATCTGTCTTAAGTTTTATTTAATAGCTTGACATTTATCGAGACAGTGAGCTCAGATTGCTATATTAATTTTTTCTCATTGACCCAGGCACCAGCTTACCATCCTGTCTCCACATTGCTTGCATTCATTCTGGTTTGGGTTAATCAAGTGAAAAAGGTCAGAATTAAAGCTTATGTTTGTGTGTTGATTAGCCAGCACTGAGACCTGAGCATTGCAAACACTTTACACTCACACAGTTCTGTTCTATAAGTGCGAGTAGAGTTGTTCTAATAAGAATTGAGAGGAAACTCAACGTTGTTTCATAGGACATTTATTCTGTGAGGGTGGCTTGACTTGATTTCTCTGAACTCACTCTGTTTACCTCCAGACCTCCAGGTTGATCCTGTTTTACCCTCAGAAACTTCCTCCATTTCCCCGCCTGGGAGAATAAAGTCTGACAGCTCCTGTCAAAAGCCTTCAGGCAAAGAGAAGTTGTTTCTGTTTAACCCAGGCACAAAGAGGTTTTTTGTTATCCTGACCTCCAAATCTGGAATAAAAACTTAAAATTGGGCACAGTGTTTTATTATGATTGAATTTTTCATTTACATTTTCATTTTTATTTTTTACCTGTGTTTTGTCCTGCATTGTGTCATGTTTTAGAGTTAATAGGAATGGAGCTTCAGGGGTCTTGAAGTGCTTTCTATTTAAAGTTGAAATGTTTGTTGAAACCTTTTATGGTTCTAACAATGGTTAAATTCCAAAGTATCCTTTTTTTATTACATAATTGAATACACAGCCTTTCTGAGTATACTCCATTTGAGCCTGTTTACACCTGGTATTTAGATGATTTGCTTAATCGGATCTCAAGAAGAGAAAGGAGACACATTCCTGTTTACATCTGGTGCTTTAATCCATCACTTTTGTCTGATTTTGACCACTTTCCTGGTTTCTTTGAGGGGAGAGTTTAGAAATGTGCATGTATTGACTTTCTGAGCTTTCAATCTGGGATTAGAAAATAAGGTCACACTACATATGAACATGAAAGGAGACGAGGAGCTTTTGTCTTTGCTCTGAAAGCCACAAAACTGCAATAGATTTGTGTTAGAATCACGAACAGTAAGAGAACATTGTGCTTTTTAATATTTTGTTTCACCTTTAAACCAACCTTACAATGTTTGATGGCAAAATTAAATCCTGCCTGCCTAGTGCGCTTCAACAGAGGTGAAGAGTAGCACTAAAGTAATCTGGCTAAATATGTTGCAACTAGCTCTCTGGCAGTGGTTTAAATGAAACAATCCCCATGTACAGCTGTATTTAGCACTGTTCACTTGTTATTGGATCAACCAAAACACATCTCAATACTGGACATAAACAGGGCCTAAATAAATCATTTTAAAGCACATTGGATTGCATAGCCTATAGGGATGGGAATCAGATCACGATCAGATCCGATTCTGGTAATAACGATTCTATTAAACAACGATTCTTGAACTACTTTTTTCCCTATCTCTTCTGGTTTAAATGCGTCTTTCCAACTTTATATTTTAACCAGAATGGGCATTTCTATGCTTTTTGTTTATGATTGGTATCTATATATGACAATGCTGCCATCTTAAAAATTTTATATTTTATTAACAAGGTTACATTCAGCATGAATATGCTCTGAATGTAACATTAAAACAATATTACTAAGAGCCATTATAAAGACCAAACAGTGAAAAAAGGGAGCATTGGATTTGTTGTTTGTTTTTTTCTTTTTTCTTTTTTTATAACCTTTTAACTAAGAAATCTTCAAAGCAAAGATGTTTTTATAAAAGTAATGTTATTTTGGAGGTGCTTTTCTAAAGCCACCTCTAGATCGGACGAAAAGTGCAGTGCAGTGCTGTCTATGCTATCTATGTTTTGCTTTGTGGCATGGCAGGACTTTGAACAGCGGACACCAAACGCAACACCATGCAACGTCTTTAAAATTCTCAAGTTTGTCCATCTTTGTGCAAAATAAGTGATTTTTGCAGCATATAGGTTTCTAGCTTGCACCTGTACAGGCCTGCACTGTCACAATCTAATTTAAATAAAGAATTGGTTCGTGAACTTCTGAGAGTTGATTCAGAATCACTAGAGAAGGAATTGCGATATCAAGAATTTTTTCATAATAGCCTATACATAAAAACCTGCTAAACAGTACATTTTTTCCTTGAGAATGTGCAGAGGCGAATGCAAAAGTGCATCTTGTGTGAATGGCTCTTTCTTCAGGTGAGTCAGAGGAGAGAAATGTCCCAGCAGTTCTCATTCTGTTATAATCGCAGCTTCCAGCGACTTTCTCCTCACCAGTTTTGGGGCTGTGAAACTCTCTTCTGGAAACTCATTCTGGAATGTGCTGAGAATGGCTCCATAGTAAGAGTTTCATATGATAAGGCAAAAGTTCAAAAATTGCACACAGTTTTTTTTTTATAATGACATGTTTTAGTATTTTCCTGAGCTTGGAATAATGAGTCACTGTTGCTGACTGCTGATTCAGTTTTCAGATTTACATTTTTTTCCACATTTTCTTTTTGTTTAACATTCTTTCCCGTTCCTTCCTGTTCTGGAGAGGGAAAAGGAGAACTTCCTTTTGCTGTGAATGATATAAGCCGCCATACACTCCCAGTGGAGGAAAACGGTGCTATTGGCTACAGCCCAGGAAGCTTAATGACCTGCACAGGCCTTAGACGGGAAAGGCACTGTGAGATTCATTCACAGAGTTAGAAGAGAGATGAGAATGCTTTTCACACCAATACAGTCTGTTTCACAGTCTGTGTTGCTGCCTGCAGACCTGCCACTTACCTGACTTGAGCTGTGCTTTTGATGTTGATGCCATTTTAAAATATAACTTATGAAAATCTGAGATGCATAATTGGTATGGATATTTTAAAATGTGAAGTCTTGAATGCTTGCTATTTGCAAGTCTATAATTGTCTATGTTCTGGTTTTCAGAGAGACTTATTTCTTTTCTTCTTTCTTTCTTTCTTTCTCTCTTTCTCTCTCTCTCTCTCTCTCTCTCTCTCTCTCTCTCTCTCTCTTTCTTTCTTTCTTTCTTTCTTTCTCTCTTTCTTTCTTTCTCTCTTTCTTTCTTTCTCTTTCTTTCTTTCTTTCTCTCTTTCTTTCTTTCTCTCTTTCTTTCTTTCTCTCTTTCTTTCTTTCTCTTTCTTTCTCTCTTTCTTTCTTTCTTTCTTTCTTTCTAACAAAATGCAAATGATTGTAGTAAATCGTAGCTCATGCAGTTATAGACCAATGTAAAACTAATGTATACATTTTATTTAAGGTACCATTTGTTAACATTAGTTAGCATGAATTAACAATCAATGACACTTCTAATTTACTTATTTTACTTTTTAAAAAATTATTGTGAAGTTTTGCTTTTTATATTTTTTAAGGAACCTTGTCATGTGCCCCAAGGATGATTGTTATTTCAAAATCAGAAAATGATTTAACCTTTTCCCCAATTTAACTTATTATTATTTTTTTATTGTTCTTGTGCTGTCATTTACAGCAGGCTTTACTCCAGTCTACATTTTATCAGTAGTAGTTTTTTTATTTTTTTTATTTTTTATTTTTTATTTTTTTATTTTTAACAGAAATCTTGAAAATCTAGTATGTCATTAAACATATGCTGTCACTGGTTAATCTAATGCTTTCTTGCTGAATTAAAATATTAATAAAATGTAATGCAAGTAGATTCATATTTCACCTTTATATATGTTACAAATAGCAACAACAAAAGAACATGGACATCTCCAACATACTTTAAGGTTACTGGTGAATTTTGTACTGTCAGCGGGCAGGACTACTTCTGTCACCTGCTTTTTATTCACAGCAGATTACAATGTCTTCGATAATAGTTTCTTTGTAGCAACTTTGTATAAAGCACACGCTGGAGGGCATGAAACAGCTGGATTGACATCATCACGGCATCTTTCTGAGTCACCGTCTACTCTGTGTTGGACTTACAACCTATGACATCTCATCTATGTTCTCCTCTCTAGCAAAGAAGAAAAAAAAAAAAAAAAAGTTAATCTGGTGCAGTGACGATCTGTGTTTCTCTGCTCATGTTCTCCTCTCTTCTGCAGTGCCACAAATACCAACCAGCCAGAAGCTTACATTGGGTGATCGTCAGCTTGTGCCTCAGATAAGACAGGTCCGCCTCCCAGAAATGGAAGCAGGACACAGTTGTGTGTTTTGATGGCTGTGGCACATGGGGAACTATATGGGAGCCAGATATCAGAAGCTGCTGCTCATTGCAAAGCCATTTTTGGATGTAATGACTCACTGATATGCTTCCTCCTACACCAACCTGTGGTAGCAGCCCAATTCATAGCTATATTCAGCCAGGTTTTTTTTTTTATTATGAATTTTTTTATAGCGGTTGCAGAGCACCTCTACTTTAGCATAGCCAAATTGACTTTCAAATCTTATTGTGGAGACCAAATAGCACAGAGCCCAAATAGCACAAGACTAAAGTTTGTTTGGTTGTTAAGAAACTTCATTTTTAGTCTATTTAAGGTTGTCGAAGCATCTCACTCCCACACGTCTTATATAAGTGATGCCATCATCTTTGCACCTCAAACAAATTTGCTCCTAGACTAACAAACTTTGTAAGTTAGTTGAATCCACAAGCAGCCAACAAGTCCCTCCCCCTTTTCATTAACAGCTAATATCAGGAAATCATTTGATAGCTGCACAATGAACCGTCAAATCTCTGGTCTTCTTTTTCTTCCTTTGATGTTGTTGTTTTTTTCATGTGATTCTCCAAAAGGCTGGAATTATATGGTGTGAGGCTGTTTGACAGCCTCTCCTGTTAATTACACCACAGAGTTCTCTTTTTCTTTCTCCTGCTGTTTTTCTCCCTATCTCTCTTTCTCTCTCTCTCTCATAGCTATTTTCGTCTTTTCCTCATACCATCTCTGTGACTGTGTTGCTAGGGATTGTTGGCGGAAATGTGGATGTATCTCTCTTAGGGGGAGCCAAGGCTTGTCTGGTTGACATGCTTATGGTTGACGGCATGTATGAGTCTCTTAGGGCTGATAGAGGAAAGCAGTGTTAATTTGCAACACTGTTTTAGGTCATTATCATGCAGTGAAGGGCATTCAGTTGGGGAAAAAGTCTGTTTTAGTGTATTTTTGTTTTTCAATTTATTTATATTTTTAAAGCAATGGAAACTGGTTTTAATGATTTATTATAATAAAATGAAATTTGGTCTTTTACTGTAACAATTCAGAGCGACAAATGACTCAAATGATCCATTTTCATTTATTCATTTTCATTCATGCTTAGTCCCCTTTTTAATCAAGGGGTGCCACAGCGGAATGAACCGCCAACTTATCCAGCATATGTTTTACGCAGCGGATGCCCTTCCAGCTGCAGTCCATCACTGGGAAACACCCATACACTCTCATTCACACACGTATACGGACAATTCAGCTTACCCAATTCACCTATACCGCATGTCTTTGGACTGTGGGGGAAACTGGAGCACCCGGAGGAAACCCACGCCAACACGGGGAGAACATGCAAACTCCACACAGAAATGCCAATTGATTCAGCCGAGGCTCGAACCAGCAACCTTCTTGATGTGAGGCGACAGCGCTACTCACTGTGCCACCATGCTGCCCAAAAACGTCCATTTTCAATTTCTAAATTTAGTACAGTTGATGACTTAACAAACTTGTATATCATTATCACAATATATCGTTTCAGCATCGACATCACAATGTTCACATCAGCAATTGTCACATTATAGGGGAACCAGGGACCACAGTTTAAAATTAATGTATTTTGTAGATTATTTGCAAAGTTTAGCCAATGTGGAGTTAAAATTTATCATTTGAATGATTTTTCATTTTTTATCCTTTTACTGTGTTAATATGAGAGAGTTCAAAGCATTTAACAAAGATTTCATTTATAGTGAAGATATTCATTTATATAGTGAAGAACGTAAAGTGTTATTTTACATTTAGATTTTTCAGTATATGTGCCTGACTACTATTAGACCCACCAAAAATACGAATATAAATATCTAAAAAAAAAAAAAAATAGAAAAAAATAATAAAGCATAAACATTTTTTTTGTATATATCTAGTTAATCGTCAATACCTCTAAAATTACCTCAGGCTCTGTGGTATATGGCCGTCCTTCTCAATATTCGTTCTGTCTTTTTGACACCTTCTACAAATAATATCTGTTATTGCTTTCATAGGTATTAATATTCCAGTAGCTTGTGTTTACACTGAAAGTTTTTACAAGTCGATACCATAAACATGGTGCCCTCCTCTCTGCTGACATACATTTTTTCTTTTCTGGGTATATGACCTTGTTTAGTTGAATGAAACCTTTTAAAAAAGACCTAGCTGATAGTTTTACCTCGGTTTATTTATGGATAATATGGATGATGATGGTGCTAGCTTTTGAAATAAATGAATAAAAAGGTGTGCTGGTGAATGTGTGGTGTTAGGTAATGTCTGTGAATTTCCTGATGTGAGCAGATGGAACAGCTTTCCCATTTAATATGCCATATTGCATATGGTGTGATAGACTGAACATTTGTCGTGTGTGCGTGTGCGTGTGCGTGTGTGTGTGTGAGAGAGAGAGAGAACTTGTTTTCGTATTCTCTTTTCTTGTTCTGTCCACTGTGTGTCTTGACATGGGTTTAGTCAGTTTTCATTGATCCTTTGATAGAATGATTCAGTTTAATTGGATGTTTTGTGGTCTCCCTCGGTCAGCAAGAAATATGACTGAACCCATAAACAAGCTTCTAAGTGAAGCTTCAGCGTGTTCAGGAGTGTTCAGGAGCTTCAGGAGAGTTGCCTCTGACTAAAAGATTTTCCTAGTCGACCAATAGTTATTCATTTAAGCCCTTATTCAAATAATTGCATTTTTGGCTAATGATTTTAGTGCTTAGGTTGGGGTTTGCTATGTTAAACTTATATTGCCAATATTTTATTTTTCTATTTTGTTGTATATTATTATATGTTTCCTTACAGATGTAAATGGTGGTGGTTTTCTTCTGGTAAACTTGGTCACTTTTAGCATACCGTAAGTTAGTAAAATAAAGATAGCGACATCATGCGACTAGGGTTGTCAAAAGTAATGAATTCAGCACTGAAATTTTTTGCAATTTCAGGCCTTTTTTTATTATGGATTTTCCCCACACATACCGCAGGTGAGCTCCATCACTGGGTACTATTGATTTGTACCCAAGAGCCTCAGCGGCATTTCAGCTTGTCATGTGTACTGCTGAACCACCAATGAAGAAGCAACGTGTGTTTGTATGATCACAGCTGTTAAAAAAGATTAGCGGTGAGCTCTGCTTTTCATTCTTCCTGTCTCTCCTAGTTGATGATTCATGCTCTGATGGCTCAATCACGCAGTCTGAAGGGAGAAAATCTGCTGGCTTCTTACTCTCAGATGCTTTCATCACAGGTGAAATGACACCGCTTCACCGCCTCAAAAGATTAGTCCATACTCTGAAGACCGGCACAGTTTTATTTAAAAATGTGGTGATTTATAATTTTTTTTTATACTTTACCACCACCTTTTCAGACAATTGTGCTCTTTTGTTTGCTACAGTGATTTGATAGATTTCTAGGTTGTCATATGGGTATATACATGTATTTACATTTATTTTTATGCAACTGTATCAATCTGAGAGGATTCAAAAATAATCTCAAAAGTGAAATATCTTTTTTTTATTATTTCGGTTTTTCTACACCTTAATAATGAGTGTTTCCACTAAACTTATATTTTTTGTATAATTATTATATAAAACTATTGTTGTTGTTGTTGTTGTTGTCATTGTTTAATACTGTATTAACAAAACAATCTGTATAATAATAATAATAATAATAATAATAATAATACTGTTGTTGTTGTTGTTATTATTATTATTATTTTTTAATATACAGGCTTGTGATGGTCATAAAATAATGATTAATTATTGTTCAGTAGTATCCATAGTGGATATACTTGGCTTTAAATCATTTCTGGGTGTATGCTATATGAAATTGAATGACCATGATCCATTCATATCTTTACTGTATTGGGAAACAAAAACACATTGCGAAAGAATGATAGACAGACGGACTGGGAGGAGGGAGGATGTGAGAAAAAGAGAACTAGAAAGGCAAAGAAAAATATGGTTCGTGCGTGGGAGACCACATCAGCCTCAGTCTGCAGAGTACTTCCTCTATCGTGGGTAAACACTGAAAAATGAGGGGTTTTATCATCAACCACCAGGCAGCACAAAACCATGTCTTTCAGCTCGTATTTCCACCAATAAATATTGTGTTAATGCAGGATTATGTTGTTGCTCGTGACTTTCTTTGCCCACACAAAAATTTAGACTTTAAATGTAGTCACTCAGAAAGGAAAGAAACCGAGGCGAAATACCTTCTGCCTGGCATAAAAAAAATTATTTTAAAAATATGCTTCGCCTTTTTTTTTTTTTCTTTCTTTCTTTTTTTTTGCAAATCTGGCTACATTTCTAGCTGCACACAGAAGCTCCATCCTCCTTAATTCATAACTTGAGGTGTACTTGAGGTTGCCACTGAGAGGGATAGCATTTAAATAGAAGAAAAAATGGGAATTTGCATCAGAGTAAAAAATGCTGTTATGTTGTTTTGATACATATATATATAATTATGTGTATTGGCTAGTTATCATTCAAAGTTGATTTGCCATCCATAAGGGACAATCTTGGGGTGTATCTAGTATTTTGTTTAATTAGACCGTAATAAAAGTGAATTCAAGTTTTGTCGTGGTATTTTGTTGTTCTTTTGTTTTGCATTTTTGTTGTTTTGTTTTGGTATTTTTGTTATTTATTTATTTTTTTGGCATTGTGTTGTTGTTTTTTTTATATTTTATTTAATTTTAAAGCTGGATCTCATCTTTTTCAAATGAAAGATTTTATCCCCCCCCCC
>CAIGQW010015581.1:7554639-7566495 GCA_903798125.1 Danio choprae | reverse complement strand
TATATATATATATATATATAATACTGCAGCATAAAGGCTATGTCAGGCTTTCTCCAGTTGTAGCATTATACTGTACTGTCAGGCTGCCGGCCTTTCTTTGACATGAAGCTCTTGCAAGAGCAAAGGAATGATAGTTTCTATTCTCTTTACTCTGTTACCAAAAAAAACACATCATTCACATTCTCTTCAGTTTAAAGCCCTACAAAGTTCAAATAAGAGGACAACTCGGGGCATTATTGATACTGGGGAAGTTTTTTATCAAAGAGAGGAATACAGTCCCTGTCACTCTCTCTCTTCTCTCAGGACGAGGTGAGTCACCTTGAAACTTTAATCATGGTCCTGTAAGGAGGATCCTCATGTCTGCGTCTTGACACCTCACACAACAGGTGTGGTGGTTCTCAACCTGGAGGTGTGACTCAGAAATGGGCTGTGTCATCAGCATCCAAGTGAAGATCAAGTTCATGTGACAGGGTGAGAGAGGGCCTTTTTTTACAGTCAGGAAGAGAGGAAATGACAAAGCCCACTGTAGGGCCACAAAAAAATCTTTTTTTTTTCCCTCCATTTTGTGTTGTTTGTTTTTTGTTTGTTTAATTATTGAGTTTTGTTTGAGTAGTCTTAATCAACTTATTTAAGTTTAATCAATGAATTTTGCCAATTAGTTAGTTAACTTTATAACAATTCAGTAATACAGTTTTAATACAGTATTTAAATACAGTAAATGCAGTATATTATTTGTTTACATTTTCATTTAGATTTTAGATTCTTAAAATACTGCTACAGTAAACAATTTTTATATAATCATCATTATTACATATTGTATAAATTAATATATAGCTTATGATAAGGTGTCATTTTAATATTTATTTATTATTAGAATGGTTATTGAGTTTGTACAATCAATTGAATCAGTTTAATTCCTTAAACCTTTTTTCAAATGTTTAATGATTATAATTTAATGAATTTTAAATTTTAAAAAGTATTTAATACAATAGCTATGTGCATTTTAATTATTTTATGCTGTCATAACTTTTTTCATCTTTTCATCAAATTTTATTTAAAAATATACTGTAATGACAAAACTGCACCAAATATGCTTGAGCTTGTGTAGTATTAAATAATCAAGCAATTGAATATTTATACATCAATCTTCTTGCATTTTTTTCAGTATGGTATTCATAGACATTGTTTCATATTGCATTTTGATTTTTGTGTACAGCCTTTTTATTCATACTTTTATTTTCCTCATTTTTTTTTTCATTTTACTAACGTTTAAATTTTTTGGAAATCCTTAAATAATTCATTCAAGTTTTCGTGTTATACAGTGAAATACAGTTTTTTTTTATGACTGGATTCTGTGCTTCCACTCGCATTTTTCTGCATTTCAGAAAAATTACAGTTTATTTTGCACTGGGCCTTGAATGAATGAAGAATGCGCTCTTTTCAAAGGTCCAAAAGAGTTCTTGGAAATACCCACTTCTCTGCAGTTTTGTCAAGCTTTTGTGGAGGATGTTGTTTACTTAAATGCAGTTGTCCTTTTATCTGAAAGGCTGCAATTATACGAATTGTTCTTGTGTGTTCAACACTATTGTTTTTCTTCCTTGGTTTTGCAGAAAGATTTTAAGTGAGTTCAGCCATTGACCACGTTTCCTCTAAGCGTCCAGACATTCTTTATTCTTTCCTTGTGGTTGGAAAGACTGCATTTTCTTATGACTTAAAGCCATCACATTTTTGAGGTTTACAGCTTTGCTTTATCAATACATCTTTTTTTTTTTTACTTCTCAATTTTCTCATCCGGTCATGTAACCAGGAGTCAATTGTTCAATCTTTTGAATAAAAAAAAAAAAAAGATACTTTAATGTACTTCGGCTACATAATCTTGCGCCCAGCTAGAAACGAGCTTGTATTATACCAATCTGCAAAACGTCAGTTCCTCAACTTTTCATGGCACACTGATAAATGCAAAAATAATAAACAGAATACAGGATGGCCCCGGTTCACTTGAGTCTGGCTACCCGTTTATGCCTCTCTCTTCAGCATGGATAGTGTAATGATTCTTTGCAAAGAGGATGCTATTGAAGTGTTGAGGAGTTAAAACTGTAATAGAGCTGACCACAAACTTATAGTCTGTGTCTTAATGTAAAATAAGCAACAACGTTTTTCTCCATCTTAAAGTCACAGCAGCAAAAAAATAAGTATAAACAAACTAAAAACAGTTTAATACTAAGGGTGATTTTTGGTCTTTTTTTTTTTCTCAACCTCTCCTTTTTGTGTAAAGGTTTGTGGCTCTGTGTGTATTTGAAAGCAGACTGAATCAAAACCTTTCAGCAATCTTATTCATTATTCATTGAGCCCGCTTTTACACGTGGTTGTTGATGTTCTCATTTGAACAGTTGTTTTCACCCTGACATAATGTTTTTTTTCCTCTTCCCAGTTCTTCCAGCTTAAGCTAACACCCCTTATTTAATTTGCCAAGTGCAAAACAATTAGTGTAGTAGTTAAAGATAAGGGGTATTGAAAGGTTTTCTTAAGGGTGCTTCAGCATACAAGTAACATCTTAGAGAAACTAAAAATGTGGCATAGTACATTAAATGGTTACTTTAGTTAGTATTGTGTAATCATAACATAATTTACATCATGCAGTTAGGGTGCATGCACATTTACACCGCATTGTGCGAGTGACCCAATTCAGATTTTTTCCTCTCATGTTGCACAAATCGGATATGGTCAATGTATGTGTAAGCAGGAAATAAAAATCACATGCATTTTCGATATACTTAGATTGGTGCTAGGCCTCATTGCTATCTGGAACTAAACCTGCAATGAAATGTTTATCGGATTTTCATCTATCAATGCGAGCCATACATCACTGAAAATTGCAGTGAACTCTCCGAACAGAGTCTTGCATGATGATTAGATAATTTAAAGCCACCAAACACCAGGTTATTGAGCTAATATTCTTGCTTGGACTTGGTTAAGACACATTACATGAAGTCTGCAAAAATATATTTTAATAACTTGAATAAAGCATAAAGAATAATTTCTTTTCTAATGCTGACTGCACTAATAAACAATTCCAACTTGTATCATCTTTTAAAAGTTTGAATCAGGATTGGGCCAATTAAAAAAATTATTAAAGAAATTGTTCACCCAAAAATGGAAAATTGCCTTACCAGTTACTTTCCCTAATATGTTTTTAAACCTTTGAGATTTTGTCTTTTCTAGGACACAAAAGAATATATTCTACTTGGTGGCACTCATTGACTTCCATAGTAGAAAAAACATTGTGCAAGTCAATGGGTGCCATCAACCAGCATTCTGCAAAATATCTCTATCAAATAGGTTTTGATCAAGTGAAGGGTGAGAAAATGACAGATTTAATGTTTGTACTATGAACTATGCCTTTAAGTAATATTTGCAAAACCAGTCACTAAGTAATTATTAGTTAAAGCTTCTTGATTTTTTTTTTTTTTAGTTAATTATTATATATATTTTTTTTATTTGTATAATAATTTTAGATAAGCTTTTATTCTATTCCTCTCTATATGGAAATAGCCGTTCTATATAAGGTCACATTTTGTCTGAGATTTGTCCTCCGAGTTAAAGTTCTCATTGGCGTGTTAGTCATACCTGCCCTGCTCGCGGTCTTCCTGGTGTAGCTCGTCACAGGTATCTGTCTCATTAACTGGCTACATGGGATCTGTCAGCCCGCGCTGCCCCCATCTGTCATACTCCGGGCTGTAATTTGGCAGCTGTGTATGACTAAGCCACAGAGTTCCTCCCGGCCTTGCAGAAGCACCTGTGCTGCAACCTCCGAAATGTATTACAGCATCGTTTCTGCGCGAGAGCAGACGGGATGAGGAAAAGCACTCTCTCAAAGAATGGAAATACCCATGACCTCATCTGTACTCGGTGCGCTGAGTGTGTGTTGTTGGGGTTTGTTATGCTGCCACACCCGACTCTCCACACACCCCTTCTAGCCATCGGGAGGTCAGGACTCACCGGCAGGAAGATTATCTCATATTTACATCAGCGCGTACACATGGACTAGCACTACTAATGTGATTCACAAACTCCAAAATGTCAAGTGATTCAGTGGGATTTGTCTATTGTTCCATTCCAGTCTGCCTCTTTATTTGGGAGGCAATTTCTTCATTTCGCTGTAGTAATAATAATGCTTTGCGCTCAGTTTTTATGATACATGCTGTGATTAAACACTGAATCTTAGGTCGTATGTGTTGCCCTAATCATAATTAGCATAATCGCTTGCCTTCACGTTTTTTTTCATAAGATATTTTTAGCTGTACATTTATACTATGGATCATTTACAGTTACGTTGCTCTATTCTCAGGGTTGTTCTCCTGTTGTGTGTGTGTCTGTGTGTGGCAGATTATGGAGGTGTGTGTAGTCACTGGGCCTCAGCTCTCTCATTACGGTTAACCCAGCAGCACTGCCGCTCTGCACCACAACACTTGGCAGATGGTTGCCAGGAAACCAAGGAAACTGACATTTCAGAGCTTCTCCTGTCATATGAGAACAATGTTCATCTGTAGTGCATTACAATTTGAGCAACTTATGTGCAGTGCCACCTGCTGTATTCATTTTTCACTGTGGCTTTCGGCCCTGGTTTGGTTTGGGTTTTGTAATTGGTAATCGTACAAGGATAAAGCTGATTTTAAATTATATGTAAAGTTGTTGTTTTTTTTTTAGCTTAAAGTGCTTCATCTTCCCCAATTTAAAATTACTGATTGAGACTTGCAGACATACTCATACTTGGTTTTGGGCAATATGTATGTGTTGAAAGCATGTTAGACTGCACAATTTTAATTATTTATTTAAGAAACCAGTGATTAATAATAGAGATTAGCTATCCATTCAGGTTTTTATGATGAAACAGAGAAGTGACAGATCTTTCTATTGAAACAAATTAGTTTTATTTTTATATTATTGTAAAAAATAATAATAATAATATTAATTTTCACCTTTTTTTTTGAATTTGTACTAGAAATATCTAGTATTTATAACATTGAGCCAATCTCATCATGCAACCACAGTGATTATTATTGCCTCAGGTAATTTAAGATAAAGCATTGTATGGAAAGTGTGAAATATATTGTTGAATTTCTTTTGACTATCTTTGTTGCATTGTACTCAACATCCTGCTAATATCTAATCATTCGATTTGGTTTGTGTCTGTACTTGCGCAGTGTTCTGCCTCTCCACGGCGGTGTGTCATTGATTTATTCATGTGGTGTAATCTGCCCTTTGGCACAGCCAAGTGTATGAACAGTGTAGCAGTTAAAGGCCTGCCATGCTAAACTCAAGCTGAATCTGGTGAAATCTGTTCATAAATCAGTACCTTCTTTATAACACTTATTTATAACGTAAAACTTAACTATGATTTTTTTTTTGTAAATTCAGAATGAACATGCATATATTTTTACTTTCTATATTTCAGAAAAGTTTACAAATGAATGTAAAAACATCCTCTTCATATTTGCTTTGGCATGATGTTAATATTTAAAGCAGGTACACAACAAATCTGTATGGAATCAAATATCTTTCAGTCGATGCTTCATCTACAGTTTTGATCACTCCTTGTTTGTATTGTGTATTGCCCTTCTGTTTTATTACTTTGGCTGTCTATGTTGATGTTGATCTCCTCTGTGGCACCTTCTGTTTACCTTTATTACTTGATGATGATAATTTTCAAAATTTCAGCAAAACTTGTTGAATTCTTACACTTTTTTTTCTACATTTTTATGTTTCAGTTCTGCATAAAGGGATGAGAGGAGGAAGGTCTGATCACCTAATGGTCTCCACACATGCCTGATTCAAGTTCACTTTAAAGTTCACTTTCATCCCGCTATTATCATCGGTCCTCCGTTCTCTGGCCTCTCTAGCAGAGTAGCTACCCATGTTTCCTAAGCTTCGTTATTTCAGCTACACTGCGGGCATGCTCCAGTGCTGAGCTCCGCCACTTAGCCGTACCATGACCAGTCTAAAGCGTTCACAGACCGAACGCTCTGTGGGCGGCTCTGTTCCCGCCTCTGATGAGTTTTATACTCGTCGTCTGCGCTTGCCCAATGGAGGTGCGCCGCCTCCTCGCAGTGAAAGTACACACTTGACTGGCACACCAGGAGTTCCCAAAATGGGCGTTCGAGCACGGGTTGCTGACTGGCCCCCCAGGAAAGATGGTGGCAGTGGAGGAAGTGGAGGCAGTGGTGGAAGTAGTGGAAGTGGAGGAGGAGGAAATGGAGGTGGGGTTTGGCACATAACAGTGGAAACTGATTCCCCATCCACTACCACAGGAAGCGCCCAGAGCAACTTGTCAAGCAAACTTGGCCACCTGATCAGCCCTCAGGACTCCTCCATGCTGCGTAACATTCATAACACGCTGAAGAACAAGATGCAGAGCAAAGGGAAAGACAATCGCTTCCTGTCACCTGATGGCTATCTTGGATCGCCCCGCAAAGGCATGAGGCGAATTCGGCAACGCAGCAACAGTGATATCACTATTAGTGAACTGGATGGCGATGGTAGTGAAGGCTGGTCTTTTTCAGGATGGACCCCCATGCATCGAGAGTATGGCAGTACCTCATCCATCGACAAGCATGGTGTGTCTGGTGAAAGCTTCTTCGACATGCTCAAAGGCTACACAACAGATGCTCCAGACCAACGCAGTCCTGCCCCTGAAAAGCTAAGTGAGTTACTAACAGTTGCCCATAAACAGACAGCCCTTGACTTGCCTGATGGTCCTCTTGGACCTCCTCGTGGGAGTCCTGCCAGTCGCCTGAAAGAAAGGGAAAAACAAATGAAAAGACGCTCAAAGTCAGAAACTGGTGGAGAGTCCATATTCCGGAAGCTGCGGAGTGTCAAAGCCGAAGGCGATTCGTCACGTGCGGGTTCAGATGCAGAGGATGGGAAGTCTGATGATTTGGGTCCCCCACCAAAACCATGGGTCTGCCAGAAAGGGTTTGCACACTTTGATGTCCAGAGTATTCTGTTTGACCTGAATGAGGTTGTGCAGAGTCGGCAAAGTGCTGCCAAACGGAAGAACACCACCACTGGTGCTTCTGCTGCTGCTGCAGCCTCGGCCTCCAACACTTCATCTCTCTCGTCCACCCAAAGTGGGGCTTATGGTTCCCCTTGTGGGAGTCAGGAAGAGCTCAGCGTCAAGGATGGGCCTTCCCTTGATTCGGGTGATGACAAGAGCAATGATTTAGTTCTCAGCTGCCCATGTTTCCGTAATGAAATTGGCGGTGAGGGAGAGAGAAACATCAGTCCTTCAAAGCAGGGCAGTATTGGCAGTGGTGCCTCCAGCTCTTCTAGAGATGAAGAAGGATCTCCTGAAAGAGCTCCTAACACACATTTTAGCAATGCTGGGGTGGCTGTTCTTGAGGCCCCCAAGGATGGCAAGAGTCTCCACCATGATCGTGGAAAGAGCAACATACTTGAACATGTAGATTTGGGTGCCTATTATTACAGAAAGAATTTTTACTTGAGAGGTGAGTGTTTGCAGTCATGCAAAATTTGATTTGTTGCTAGTGGTGTACGGTATATCTGTGACCATATTGATATATGCCATTAAATGCTTATTTTTATGTTACTGTTCAAATTGATTGATACATTACACAGAAAATTAATCAGTTACTAGTATCACCCAGAATTTCTGTATCAGTGCACCCCTATTGGTACAATTTCAAAAAAGAAGTTATTCATAAAAAATTTGAGCTGTGTATAGAGGACTATGGGTGCCACACCGCATAAAGTGAAGATATTGATGATAGGTATATCAAAAAAGTATATTTTTATGCTAACAAGTTTTATTAATAAATATTTATTAGCAAATATTCACAAAAATATATATAACTTATATATTGCAATAAAATATTGGTATAACCCACGATCATAGTCTTTTGTATTAACTATCCATTCTGATTTTCTGTATTGTTTTACCATTTACTATTTGAACCCTTATTCAAGTTGTTACTTAATCATCTGTTGTGGTCTTTGTTTGTAATTCTGCTGTTCTTTCAACAAATTAATTATTCATTGAAAAATACTAAAAATCCTCAGAGCACTGGAACTACTTGGGCGTCGATGAGACACTGGGACCAGTAGCTGTCAGCATTCGTCGCGAGAAATTGGAAGATCATAAAGAGCACGGTCAGCAATACAACTACAGAATCATCTTCAGAACCAGCGAGGTGAGCACTCATTCACACCATCATTAGCATCTGAATGCAACATGCATCCTCGTGCCTGCACAGAGAGAGTTAATTCTAAGCAGTTAGCAGTGAGTGAGATCCAGGTCTGACGCCCACTGCTAATCTTATATAACATGCTTAGAGGCGAGTTCTCTCTCTGCTAGTGCTCTGCACAGATCACACTGTGCCCCGACTGACTCGTCACCACACTGCTTCTCAATCACACACCACTTCTGACAGCAGCTTTAAATGGATAGAAGAAGACAATCCCTCCAATTATAAAAAAAAAAGCTCTTAAATGTGACCTCAGCCTTTGGCATCATTTATAGAAACCGCTTATGATTCACATGCATTCTGATGGGCCTTAATAGCTTTGTGACTGAGGTGACGCAGAGCCCAACATGGCAATCTTTCCACTGCTATTTTGAGACAGGCAGGTGGGCAGATGTGGATTAGCTTAGTATAAAACTTTGTCCCACTGATTACCGCACCTTTTTACGTGTTTGAGATCACTGAATCATTATGAGCACCTACTAAAAGACAATAGCTTGTTGGGTTCTGCAGCACAAAGCACTCATTTTCTCTGAACATCTCTTATAATAATAATAATAATAATAATAACCTTTAACTCCCACTCTTTGAGTCACACCAGTAATTTTCAAACGTATACCGATGCTGTGTATATATTGCCATGCATATTTAAATCTGTAATACAAAGATGTCTCTCTTTCATAACTTTAACCCTTCTGCTTGTAGTTAACAACCATACGGGGCTCCATTTTGGAGGATGCTGTGCCCTCCACTTCCAAGCATGGCTTGGCTCGAGGCCTGCCGCTTAAAGAGGTGCTGGATTACCTTGTACCTGAGCTCAATGCCCACTGCCTCCGATTGGCTCTCAACACACCCAAGGTCACAGAGCAGCTGATGAAGCTGGATGAGCAGGGGGTACTGCAGATCACCTTACTGTTGACAAATGGTTTATGTGTAACAGACTGGGCCTGTCTGTGTTTTGTTTTTAGTAATAATTTTGGTAATACCTACTATGGGAAGGATTTCATTGCAAAAGTTAAACTTAAAGACCATAAAATCTAAATTTGCAGTTTCTAAGTTCAATTTAAAACTAAATTACATGTACTAAAGTAGCATGTTCAATTAGCAGCCCAAAAAACATTTAATTGTTTTTCATTGTTTGATGGTTTTTCTTTCATCATCTCTGTGCAGCTTAGTTTCCAGCTAAAGGTGGGAGTCATGTACTGTCAGGCTGGCCAGAGCAGCGAGGAGGAGATGTACAATAATGAGACTGCAGGTCCCGCTCTAGAAGAGTTCCTGCAGCTGCTGGGAGAAAGGGTTCGGCTTAAGGGTTTTTCAAAGTACCGTGCCCAACTGGACACTAAAAGTGAGTCTTATCATCTTGAACGGTTTATTTAATCGCCTCGAAGCCCAAAAGAGTTATTGTGTGATTAAAACCTTGAAACGCCATGTGAATCTCAAGCCTCCTGTCATGCTAGTTTAATGATGTGTAAGGCTAGTTAATTAATGCTAACAGAGTCTCTCTCAAATCAGCCTGAAGCTCGTTCTAAATATGTTCCTCCACCATCAGTACTTTATTGACAATCAGAGGTCGTGATTAAATGGGAATGGATCTAAATGCCAACAATCATCTCCCGTTGTATCCTCTAGTTTGTTTGTGGGTCTGAACTGCAGTGGCTTTATTGCAAAGGCAGTCATGCGGGCCTTGTCTGGCAGCCGAGCTCCACCTCTCTTTTGTGACCATGAGGAATATTATCTAAGATCAAGGCATGCTTTTAATTCCATTTATCAGACTTGACATTTTAGCCCTTACATTCCCCCTCTTTGCTCGCTACACTGGGCGGCGGAGGTGTCAGAAAGCTTTGATCTCAGCTTGATGGATTGGGACGTGGTTTTGGAGTCAGGTGGAGTAGAGAGATCAGGAAGGAGGGACGGAGGAAAAGATGAGTCTTTGTGGCCGCTGTCCAAAACGACAACTGCAGTATCCTGTTTGTGAACAATAAAAAAGAAGCGGTCCTATAAAACAGCGGCAGCCATATGTTGCTCCAACAAGTCAAAGAGTGTTAAATAAATGAGATTCTGTGATGATCAAAGGCTGCATGTTCCGTTTAGACAAAACAGAAGCTTTATGTGTTTAACAAAAGAAAAGCAGGTGTCGTATGAAAGCTGTATATGGAAGGTTAACATGAGCTGTTTTTTTTGCAGCGGACTCTACTGGAACACATTCGTTGTATACAACTTTTAAAGACTATGAGATCATGTTCCATGTGTCTACAATGCTGCCCTACACACCCAATAATAAACAGCAGGTAAGCTGCCCAATGACAAACACTATTATAGTCTGCATATACTTCAGGTGAAGGACAAAATCAGGGCAAAACGGTTAGCTTTGGCCTTTCTTTTCTGCTAGTCTCTTGGGGTCAGACGTCTATGTAAAAGCATTAAGCACTAGAGAGCTGATTTAGAAGTTGTGAAAGTAGAAGATGTAATTCTAATTGAAACTAATGTTTAAAACTGTATAGTTGATTTCATTGAAGTAGAGCTAGGCGATTAATGAGGCGATTTTTCAATCAGTAAAGCCGGTTCTAGTAAATCTCTAGCATGTTAATAATAATTACCAATGATAATGAAATCAAGATAATTTTTCAGTGATAATGACAGCTGGTTGATTAGCTTCTCAGTGAACTACGGCTCTGTGTTGCTGCTACATCTGAAAACGTGTGAAAATACCACATATAATAACAATGTGTTTTCATTCCAAAATATCTCCAGTCGAGTGTTTGAAATAAATCCTTCTGTGAGATGATTGCAGTCATGAGATTATTAGTCACTTTGAGTCAATGAAAATGGTTAAATCTTCTGTTTATTAAATGTCCTGTTTTTCTTCTTTGTGGGTAAATGTTTTCTCTGCATGAGAGCTCCCTCTGGCCTTTCGAGGAGATTTATTACTGATCACGCAACTGTGATTTCCCTGAAAAAATGTGCATGACAATCGTAGCATTGAATTTGCAATTGTACATTCAATTAATTGCCCATCCTCATGTTGAAGCATAGGCTTATAGGAAGATAGGGCTTGTAGAAAAACATAATGCATCCTTAAGGGCTGTTTTCTCACCATTCTCCTTTTATTTCTTTGTTTATTTTGTTATTGAGAGGAGCAAGTCACATATTCATCAACAGTAAACAAACTTTTGGCCTGTGTTGGGATATAATGTTAAGAGTACTGCTGCATGGAATTTTTTAAACTTAATTTTAATGTTATCACTTACTGTGGATTTTGAAAATTGAAGTTCCTGCAAGCGGGGAAACCTCTTCAGCTCTTTTTAAAAATTTTTTATTATTTTGTTTATGTTTTTTTTTTTTTTATAGCTTCTAAGGAAAAGACACATTGGAAACGACATTGTCACAATTGTGTTTCAAGAGCCTGGAGCAAAGCCCTTCAGTCCCAAGAACATCCGCTCGCACTTTCAGCATGTCTTTGTGGTTGTACGAGTGCTCAACCCGTGCACTGAAAATGCCTGCTACCGGTGAGTGGATTAAAATGTCCAAAAGCAATTGGCAAAACTTGTCACTTTTTTTGAATTAATTGGAGAGATATATTTTTGTTTGTCAGAACCAT
>CAIGQW010015581.1:7534978-7554239 GCA_903798125.1 Danio choprae | reverse complement strand
TATGTAGTATAGAAGTATTATGGAACCCAAAATATTAAGCAGCACCAAAGTGCTCTACATTGAAAATAAGAAATGTTTCATTCAGCATATCAGAATGATTTCTGAAGGGTCATGTGACACTGAATACTGGAGTCAGAATCATCTTAGCCGTCACAGTAATTATTTGCATTTTTTAATATATTAAATTAGTTTACATATAATTAAATGTGGGGCCTCACAGTGGCGCAGTGGGTAGCACGTTCGCCCCACAGCAAGAAGGTCGCTGATCGCTGGTTCGAGCCTCGGCTGGGTCAGTTGGCGTTTCTGTGTGGAGTTTGCATGTTCTCCCTGTGTTGGCGTGGGTTTCCTCCGGGTGCTCCGGTTTCCCCCACAAGTCCAAAGACATGCGGTACAGGTGAATTGGGTAGGCTAAATTGTCCGTAGTGTATGGATGTTTCCCAGAGATGGGTTGCAGCTGGAAGGGCATCCGCTGCGTAAAACATATGCTGGATAAGTTGGCGGTTCATTCTGCTGTGGCGACCCCAGATTAATAAAGGGACTAAGCCGAAATGAAAATGAATGAATGAATGAATTAAATGTAAAATAGTTCTCATAATACTAAAAAAAGATCTGTGTTTTTATCAATTAAATTCAGCCTTTTACTTAAACGATCAATTATGTTACAATTAATTGTTTTTTTTTGTCTAGAAACCATGAATGTTATACTGTGTCAGAAAGTGTTGGTCAGTTTCTAGAGCAGAGTTCTCACAAACTATAAACTTGTTTAATGTATGTAATGCTTGTACACCTGTGTATTTTTGAGTGGGTCAGGCTGTTTTTTTTTTTTTGTTTTTTTTTTTTGCTTGTGTGGCTTGTTCTTTAGTTCCTTGCTGTGGGCAGTGGATGCTCCACCAGCCCACACACTGTGTATTTATACTTCAGATATGTAATCCAGTTTGCCTCTCCACCTAAGCCAAGGGGGTCGGCTGCAACAATAAAGCCAGCCCGCTTGCTGTTAGTCACTGAATAACTGCTCAATGCCCAGAAGTGGATTATGTGTGGATGAAATGTCTACTGCGTTATTCTGGCTTTTGAAAAACATTGATGACGATCATTGTCCGCACTTTTATACAAAGTTTGGTTTTGCCATTTGCTCAAGTACAGTAGTGGGTGTTGTGACTGCTTCCTGCCTAAAGAGAAAACTGTATAATGTGGACAAATTGAAAAATCACAGAGCAATGGCAAAAAGTAAGTTTTACTATTAAAGTATAAAGTTTTTGTGGGCTTCTTACCATGGTTTGGACCAGGTTATAAAATCACACTTTTCTTTTAAGTATCATGTCCAAAAACAGATGTTCACTAACAGATGTTTTAAATGTTCACTATCTCTGTCAATTGTTGGAAACATTCCATTAACACTTGCAGTATTTTAGCGCCTGCCTTCGCTTACACTTTGGGTGTTTGCAAGCTTGTTGATTGTTTGCTTTATGAAACGGGGAACTTAATTTGTTATAATGCTACTTTTCTTCTTAGTATGAATAGCTTTCACAAGTCAAAGTGATACAAAATAGGAATTTTTTTACATGTGAGGGAAACTACTCTCATTGGTCAGAGTGGACTTGTTTACTTTCTCCTGTGTAATCCATCAAGATGGATTGAAAAATTCGCTCTTCTGGCTTTTTGTGGCTTTCTTTATACACACCTATATGTATGTACCCTTAATTCCCTCTTGAACAATACAGAGAGCAGGAGTTAAGGCTTTATTGGTGGAGAATTTTTGAAATATAAAAAAGAAAAAATTGAATGCATAAAATACTAAGACAGGGGTGGTTGTTGGTTTTTCGTTCACAGAATCAGAAAGTGCTACTTTTATGTACCACTTTTCACATTATGAATTATTATAACGCTTTGGTCATTGTTCTGTTGGGTTGAATTGCGTTTTTACCTCAACTGATGCCCTGTTCACACAGAGATGCATTTTTCTGTATAATATTACCCAAAAATGTTGTACCATGTTGGCGTTTCTTCCAGAGTGAAATGGCTTCTTCTTCTTCTTCTTTTTTTTTTCTTTTTCTTTTTAAAATTAGCTCGCAGGATGAGTAAATCTGAAAATAATTGCCTTCCGTTTGTGTAAACGAATAACTCATATATTTTGTGATACTATGATGTCATCAGCTCATGTCTCTCACACCATTAGCAATTACGTAACAATGTGACAGCAATCAACAATGGCGAACTACATTCATGTGTTCATGCTGCAGAAGCTTAACAGCTTTACGAAAACACATTCGTCATATTCATCTCGTTAGTTTGTGTACCATGCACAAGGTTTTTGAACATTCTCCAAGACATCGTCTCCATTTCTATGTGTGTTTCTGTGGGAGAATTACAAGTGCCTCATACTGGTCTGTCATGTATCGCTTTTAGTCAGTTTCAGTGGTTTTGTGTGTACGCAGATGTTTGAGGCAAAAATAAGGAAAGCTCTGTCTTTGTGTGGATGTAGCCTAAATTGCTACTAAGTTCGTTTTGAATCAGGCTGAGACCACTTCATTAAGGCCATCTTGAATTATCCTGAGCACAATTTGTCTATTCGTATTTGAGTTAAGATTGAACATCCCTGATATAAAACTATCAAGTACCTACCATGATTTATGAATATGTTGAACTTTAATTACCATCATGCGCATAAATAAGTGGTAACTTGAGGTTTGCTTTTGTGGGCATTGAATCAACAACCTTCCAGTTTCACTGAGAGTCAAGTTTGCTGTTTGTGCCTACAGGCATAGAAAAAAAAACTATGACTGAATTAGATATCAACAGGTTACTCATCTCAGTTCATACTTCAGCAAGCCTCTGTTGCTGTGGGACAGAAGTTTGTTGAGATGATTTTGCAAGCTCGTTTTTTTACCACACACACGGATGTTTCTCCACAGTGTTTTTTTTTTTAAAGATCGATCCCACGCACAGACACCAGGACTTTTTTAGGCCTTTCTTTTTTACCACAGTTTTTAGTTTCTGGTCTGCACTTTTCTTTTTCTTACTCTTTCAGTATCACTGTAAGATTAGGGTAGAGGCTCTGTACAGTCCAGCATCATTACCGCTATGCCTGGCTAGTTCCAAGCATACCAGACAGAGTAGGAAGCTTTAGATGTCCGTTCCAGAGACTTAATGAAAGGGAAAAAAGCAGTGAGGTAGAGAAGAAAGGTTTGAAGGTTTTCATAGATGGTATTGAATCCATAATGTTCTGGCATGTGAGGAGTCTGTCCACGTTTACGAGCTGCACAGTGACTGTGGTGTAGTCAATAGAACGATAGCCATCCATGTCTATTTGATAATTTCCTCCCATTCCCATTTGGCAAAGTGTTTGGTGTCCCCAATGCTGCACTTCACACTTTGATTCTTAGTTTTATCATTTACATAGCAGCCACATTGTCTTTGGAATGAATTTCAATCATGCATAAACATGAAGGCCTTTAGGGAAGTTTGAGGATGGTTTAGCAATTATCTTGTGCAATTTGTCTTATTGTTTGAAATCTTCTCTCTTGTTTCCCTCAATTTCCTTCACACCCCCTCATTCACAGTGTGGCAGTGGCTCGCTCACGAGATGTACCTGCCTTCGGACCACCGATTCCTGAGGATGCCACATTCCCCAAGTCCACCGTATTTCGAGATTTCCTGTTGGCCAAGGTCATCAATGCTGAAAATGCAGCTCACAAGTCGGACAAGTTCCGGGCCATGGCCACTAGAACACGGCAGGAGTATTTGAGGGACTTAGCTGAGCGGCATGTTACGAGCACACCTATTGATCCCTCAGGCAAGTTTCCTTTTATTTCTCTCGCCCATAAGCGTAAGGAGAAGACGCGGCCATACCTTGGTGCAGAGCTGCGAAGCCCAGGGGCCATCACTTGGCCCGTTTATGCTGAGGATCATGGGGCTGGAGGAGAACTGGAGGCCCTACTGGCCATTTCAAATGACTTTCTAGTGCTGGTGGACCCAGAAGCCAAGGCTGTTGTCTTCAACTGTGCTGTTCGAGATGTGATTGGTTGGACACTGGGAAGTCCTGCTTCCATGAAGATCTACTATGAACGTGGAGAAAACATCTCTTTGCGTTCCATGAATAATAATACAGAAGACTTCCGTGAGGTTGTTAAACGTTTAGAGGTAAGTTTGGTATTGCAGATGATTGATTTATTTACAATATTTTAAAGTGAGACACTTAATTTTCCTTGCACCTGTCAGTTATGAAATGTTGGGCTTTTTGGGTTTTTATACAATGTATATTTTTCCGTGTCATGGTGTGAAAACATCCAAAATTCATTTTTATGCTATTTTACCAATTGTCTGTATATTTAAATTATAGTGTGTATTTTTAAGGCTGTTTTCTCAAAGTTTTTGATCCATATATATTATCTTCAGTAGTGCTTACATAACCCAAATGTTCGTTTTATATATGTCCATTTTCTTAACAAGTAATGATTATATACATTTTGTTATAAACAATTTCATAATGTCTTTTTTATGGCTGTTGACAGTATTTTCTTAATTACATTGTGACAAAAAGAGATTCCAAAAACATTTGACTCTTATGTCAGAAAAATGAAACAAGGGTTATATGCTAATTAGTGCATATTTAATGATATAATGCATTATTGGAATAATCAAGCAAGATTTTAGAAAACTTATCATATAAACAAATCTTAATGTAATCAACTGTGTAAGCATGGTGATAAATATTGGCTATTGTTCATATTCATATTCACCTGCAGTGTCTTGCCATAATATAATTTAACATTTTTTCCCTAAATAAGTTTTCATTTAGTTAGACACACAGCAGAGTTACCTAAGAGCTTGTCTCGTGGTTCATAATCATTTTCAGCTGGTACCCAAGTAGGATTATAACAATTAAGCTTTCAGAGAAGATTTTTCTAGCTGTGTTGTGTATGTCTCATTGTGTTAATTAATGGGATGTACATGAGAGCCTTTGCATAACTGTGCATTGGCTTGAATGTACTCTTGATTTGGCCTCCTGCCCATTATGTCACTCTTGAAGTGCAGGAGCTGTTGCCATGGTAACTAGTACTCGGCAAACTGAATGCTCATGATCTCCATCACAGTCATGAAACATATTAGCAAAGCCTTCTTTTCATTTTAAGAAAGAAGTCTTGTTCGTGATTTGCAGTCACTGACAATAGTTTGTGATAGACAAATCTAGTCCATTCTGTCCATTTTAACAATGCCTCGCATCCTTAATAGAGGAAATTGGTCTGTAAGTTGTATTCAACTGCTGCAGAATCCAGTTAGACACTGTCATATCAGTCTGTTTTTCCCCCTCTTCCTCTCAGCACCTCACTAAAGGCTGTGAAACATCTGAGATGACCCTACGGAGGAACGGACTGGGCCAGCTTGGCTTTCATGTTAACTATGAAGGCATTGTGGCAGAGGTGGAGCCCTATGGCTACGCCTGGCAAGCAGGGCTGAGGCAAGGCAGCCGATTAGTTGAAATTTGCAAGGTGGCTGTGGCAACACTTTCGCACGAGCAGATGATAGACCTGCTCCGCACATCAGTCACTGTAAAAGTTGTCATCATTCCACCCCACGAAGATGCCACACCTCGCAGGTAGGTCTTTCAACATCGCTTAATGGTTTGGTTCATTATTTCTTGAGTGAATCTTGTTAGAGTAAAGTGAAGTAAGCAGCAATTATATTTGGCAGGTAGAAAAGTAAACAAGTCATTTCAAGTTTTGCAGTAAGACAACAATACAAAACATTGCACCTTTATGCCCACACATGCAAACCAAAATAGATGAGATCCGCCTTCCCAGTATTGGCTCGCCTGCAGGCACTGTGCCAACTTGAAGGTTATAATGATCAGGGTCTAAGCTACAATTCATCATACCCACCAGATTTTGATTTGGGTTGTGTGCTTTTTTTCTGGTTTGGTTGTGCGTTATTATTATCCTTAGAAAACCTGCTGTTTCCATTTTTGACAGTTTATGTTTTTGTCTAAACTGGAAACTGGCTCTACAGTGTATGTCCTTTTAAAACAACTAGTGGTAAAAACTAAATTGTGCAACTAAAGCGGAATGAACTTTTAGAGACTATGCTTGAGCCCCCCACCCTCAAAAAAGTATTGTTGCTTTATGTAAAATCTACTTGTGCAGACACAGATTTGTAGCTTGTGAACTTTTATTACGAAAACATTTCAGTTACTGGACTTAGAACTTAACGGTTGTACAATATTGAGACTTAAAATGAAACTAAATACAATTTTTCATTAAAATATTCAAAAACGATTAGAACAATTCTATATTTTACTGTCTTGTGTACTTGCATTATCCCAAATGTTTAAATTCACAGAAATAAACAACTTTAACTAGTCATACAGACCGTGTCTCCATGCAAATAATGTCATACACCCTCGTTTCCAGTTTGGTTTTAAAGAAACAGGGAAACACTAAAGGCACTTTAATATGTTGTGTGTTTTATTAGACTGCACACTCTTTTCTCATTAGAATTTGCTTGAGTGGTCTCGTTTGGGTTTGACTGCTTACAAGTCCTCTAGTGGTGTAAAATTACATATTGTTCTTTTAAAGTTCAATTTAATTTCTGATTTTCAATCAAGGTAACAAACATTTAAATTTGAATGAAAGGAATGGGGAAAAACCAACAACATAATTTTACTTTGTTCATTGTATCATTTATGGATCATCGTTGTGGCTAATAACCGGGTTTGTCTTGCAGAGGCTGTTCAGAACTGCACCGCATGCCAGTGGTTGAGTACAAGGGCAGTAATGAGAGCGGCTCCTTCGAGTACAAGTTTCCTTTCCGGAGCAATAATAATAAATGGCAGCGCACCTCATCCAGCCCACAGCAGTCCCTCACTGCCTCACCTCAGAGTCACAGCGGGACCCCGAACCGTGCTGTCAGCCTGGGGGCCAGCATGGGCAAGACCCTCTCTGCTGAGCGGCCAGAAAGAGCTGCCGCCATCCCCCGCAGTGTGTCCAGTGATGGCCGACCTCTGGACTCCAAAAGGTGCGAAATGCGTCTGCCTTTATGTAGTGGAGTTGCCCTTCCCCTTCATATTTGTATTTTCTTTTCTTTTCTTTTTTTGCTTGTTGTTCCTGTCTGGCGTTTATCTGTATTTGTGTGTATCGATCTTTCTCTGCCCCTCTCAGGATGTCTCCGGGTTCTGAGAACTATGCCCTGACCTCCTCTCTCATGTTGGGCCGCTCGCAGCACAACCGCAGTTCTCCCAGTAACCTCTCCTGCTCCAGTGACACGGGCTCAGGCAGCTCCGCTCACTGGAGGCAGAAGTCCATGCCTGAGGGGTGAGGCTTTTACAGAACACCTCCTGTCTACCTCCTCTTCGTCCTTGCTTTATTTTAAGCTATTAACTGTCCAGAAGGGCTGGGTATCCATTCAGATTGGATTCCATTTCACAAGCTCATCATTTGATTTGATTTGATTCTCAGTTTGATTCAGTGAACATAACTTTAATACAATTGCTATTGATACTTTAATACTTTAATGCAATTGCTATCTACAAAATAATAAGTGAATACTTTAGTTCAGGTGCATGGGTACATTATAACAGAACCGACCACTCTATTTCAGATGCATGGAGTGTTATAGCCGGATATGAAATGGTCATAATATGAAATATAATAGGATTACTTTTTTCACAAGTAAAAGACAGTGGGCCATATACTGTATGTATAGATATAGATTCTAAATAAATCAAATAAATTCTATATGTATAATAATAAAGCTATGAAATTTGTATTTATATAAAAAGCATAAATAATGTCTCTGAACTGGGACTTGACAAACTGTTTACATGAATATTCTGGAAGATGGACATTTCGATAAGCATCGAAAACTATGTATTTGAGTGTCATCAGTCAATCAGTGTCGTGGCCAAAAGTTTTGAGGATTACATAAATATTAGTTTTCACAAAGTTTGCTGCTAAACTGCTTTTAGATCTTTGTTTCAGTTGTTTCTGTGATGTACTGAAATATAATTACAAGCACTTCATACGTTTCAAAGGCTTTTATTGACAATTACACGACATTTATGCAAAGAGTCAGTATTTGCAGTGTTGGCCCTTCTTTTTCAGGACCTTTGCAATTGGACTGGGCATGCTCTCAATCAACTTCTGGGCCAAATCCTGACTGATAGCAACCCATTCTTTCATAATCACTTCTTGGAGTTTGTCAGAATTAGTGGGTTCTTGTTTGTCCACCTGCCTCTTGAGCATTGACCACAAGTTCTCAATGGGATTAAGATCTGGGGAGTTTCCAGGCCATGGTCCCAAAATTTCAACGTTTTGTTCCCCGAGCCACTTAGATATCACTTTTGCCTTATGGCACGGTGCTCCATCGTGCTGTAAAATGCATTGTTCTTTACCAAACTGTTGTTGGATTGAAGAAGTTGCTGTTGGAGGGTGTTTTAGTACCATTCTTTATTCATGGCTGTGTTTTTGGGCAAAATTTTGAGTGAGCCCACTCCCTTGGATGAAAAGCAACCCCACACATGAATGGTCTTAGGATGCTTTCTTTGCAGGTCACCATGGTTAACAATGGAAGAACAATAATTTCAAGCATTACTCTCCTTTTAACGTGTCAAGTCTGCCATTCTAACCCAATCAGCCTGACATGATGATCTCCAGCCTTGTGCTCATCAACATTCTCACCTGAGTTAACAAGACGATTACTGAAATGATCTCAGCAGGTCCTTTAATGACAGCAATGAAATGCAGTGGAAAGTTTTTTTCAGGATTAAGTAAATTTTCATGGCAAAGAAGGACTATGCAATTCATCTGATCACTCTTCATAACATTCTGGAGTATATGCAAATTGCTATTATAAAAACCTAAGCAGCAACTTTTCCAATTTCCAATATTTATATAATTCTGCAAAAAAGCTATAAAAGTGAAGTGTATTTAATGATACTTTGTGAATGTTTCACAGAAAGGCGCCGGTCAGGCTTTTACATGTTTTTCATCAAATACAGAATAGATTTTTATTTTTTTTTACTGCTTTTGAGAATCAAAATTTAATTTATTTTTTAAAAAGTTGATAAATTGAATTTTTTTTCACCCAGCCCTACTGTTCACCCTTTAATCACCCGATCATCTCATCGCTTTAACTGTTCAAACTCTCACACAGCTCTTAATGAAGGGATGCATGATGCAATGATGCATGTGTTTGACAGCATATGCGTGTTTATGCTCACATTATAGATTTGCACACAACAGGCACTCTCCTCTCCCGCCGGAGCGGCAAATGGCTGCAGAGGGAGGAAGCAGCGGCAAGTCGACCCCCAGCTGGCCGAGAGTGGAGGACAGCTCTGACAGACCACCATCAGGTCAGACCACACTCCATCACTCATGAATTATTAAAGAGAAGGGGGATATTTATGCATGCTAGGAGGAGATCAATGAGGAAGCACTGCATGATAAAATGAAAAGCTAAACGAGACTGTTAACTGAATGAAAAACTGAAAAGGAGAATGGGCAAAGAGGGAACTTAAGGAGATTGACAGGGAATGTTCAAAAACAGACTTTTGAAGCACAAGATGACAGGAGTATTACTGGCTTTTGAGGCCGTCAGTGCTTGATATTTGAATGAAGGATGATTATAGACTTTGCTTCTCGACTCATCAAAGCATGACACCATTCAGAAACCCTCAACACAAAAATGAAATTGTACCTTATTTAACAGTAACATCAAGCTGATTTCAAGTTGTTCTTATATCAGATGCATTTGTAAAGCTTTTGGGAAATGTTTCTGGTCAGCCGTGTTAATGAATTTTATTTGACAGAGTGAGTCCATTGGCAATATTTAATCAAATATATTTACCAAGATATTTAATCAAAATCTGCATCTGGATTTGCTTTGCTACAGCATTGCTCACAAAAATTTAAAAGAGCTGAGTATTAAGGCAAATTTTCAGGTTTCAATCTGCTTCACAGGATATTGATTTAATTTAATTTGAAATAAATAGTCTCTCAGCTTATACTGTAAATTATAAATTAAACTTTCTTTCTTTATACATATTGAAAAAAAAAATCAATCAAATAACACATTTTGATCAACTAGTTTGCTAAAGTAATGGTGCAAAGTCTGATTTTACTTTTCAATAAGTCTGCATAGACTTTCACCTGGCCAGTGATAAAGTAGGTGAAAAAAATCCTTTAGACTTGCATAGACGGGAGGATCTGAGGATCAGAATATCAAAGAGTCTTGAGGGTGAGCTCTTTTGACTCCAGTAAGTAACCTCTTAGAGCACCTTAGCAACCGCATAGCAATGTCCAGGCAACCACTAATAACACCTTAGCACAGTGGCGGCCACACGGACAAACACCACTCATAGTCACTCCAAGATATGTTAAACCTAGTCTTCTGCTCAAGTGCTTTCATTACAAAACACTGAAAGCGAAGCATTGTTTCAACCCAGGAACTGGAGGAAAGGTATTTCTCTTTGAAACATGCATGAAAACAGTTCTTCCTTTGCCATGCCTTAGGCTATGTGATTTTATTATCCCACATTTCCACCTGGCCTTGACGGCTTTCTTATTTTAAATGATTATTATTATTTTTATTTTGACCACTTGTTTTTGACCTCAAAAACATTTCGGCAATACATAGCATATCACCTGATCCTTCCCTCCCCCTGAATACCTCTCTCTTGTATAACCGTGGTCAACCTGAGAGCGCTCGATAGATCAAGCATAGCCTTTGAAAGTAAGCTGTGTCCAGTGAAAGGCAGCAAACATAAACGGTGTCTCTGAACAGCAGGCTGTGTATGGGTTCAAGCAAAGACAGAAATACCTCCTCTTTCCTGCTGGTACGGTTGTGTAAGCAGTGCTTTGTGTGCCTCTAGCACCCCCCCCCCCCCATCTCCTCTCACTCTTCAAGGTCCAAGTGTGCTGTGACTCACACTGCCACCCCCTTTCTGCGTATTTTTCTTGTTTCTTTTCCTCTCTCCATTCCTCTGCCTCTCCACATGTCTCCTACTTTTGACAGGAATATTCCCAAATGCAGGAGCTGTAGGCAGTCTTATTCTGCCTCCACTGCATCTGTCTGTCTCTCGCTTTCTTTCTGTCTCTGTTTATGTCCCCTTCTTTACAAGCATCTCACTGTTTCCAGCTTCTCTGACTGTTGTGGTCAAGCGGCCCTCCTCCACTCTCTCTCTGACCCCTCTCAGCTCCGTTATGTGACCTCTCGACGACTCGAATGATAATAGCAGGGTCCAGCCTACACAAAACACATCTGAGCAGTTCGGCCCAGTAAACCTTATGACCCGTGCTGTAAATGTTACCACAGCCTAGAATTATACACCGCTCTCATGATTGTAGGCGACTGTTTGGGGTATGAGAGGTCAGTCAGTAAAATGCTGTCCTTTGCTGGTTTTGTCTTTTGGGGTGGCTTTGAAGTGCAGTTCACTGGTTTGTTATTTTTGTACAAAGTTACATTTTAGGCCAAAATACTTTAGGTTCTAGCTTAATTAAATTGAGGGAAAAAGTGCAGTCCGAATCTTAGGATATCGTATGTAATAGAATCTTAGGATATCAGCTTTGGATCCAAATAATGCAGAAATAGTTCAAATTAGAGGAGGAATCCTGGATTACAACATTATATGCTCACCCAACCTCTTCTGTATTTACAAATCAAGAGAGGTCAAAGCCATTTTCATTACGTCGCTACCTTGTTTTTTACATTATTACTGGGCAGCGAATGCCAGGGGCCTTGTCTACTGGCAAGATGATTATAAAGTTGAAATCTCGACTGATACACCCCACTGGGTCGAATTACAAAAACTCACTTCCAGCCCTGCTGTTTTCAAATACTAAATTGCTCACATCGGTTAAAATTGATAATTTGATCAAACTGTTTCAAACAGTTTCAAACTGTTTAAAAATATGGCGTCAAATTAAGAAGTGCTGCAAATTACCAGACACTACTACTTCAGCCCCAGTATATCGTTATCATGCATTCCTCCCCTCTATCTCTGACACAACATTCAATATTTGGAGGTAGAAAGGTATAGTCACCCTGGAGGATTTATATGTTAATAAAATTTTTGCCTCATTTTCTCAACTAAGAGAAGTTTTCTCTCCCCGCAACAAGCTTCTTTCGACATTTACAGATTAGAAATTGTGTAAGTCATGCAATACCCAATTTTGAATCGCTGCCAGATGAAAGAAGGATTTACAGGCTACTGTTGGGCTCACCTGATTCCAAACATTTGATTTCAGATTTTGTATATGTTTTCTCAAGAACTGAGTTACTGTACAATTCATTTGAAGAATGCTTGGGAAGAGGAACTGGGCATACAGATTGAGACTGATACATGGGAGGAAAGCCTCAGTAGAATTAGATCTTGTTCTATTAATTCCAGGCATTAATTAATTTAATTTAAAGTAATGCATAGACTGCACTTCTCAAAATTTAAATTACACAGATTTTTTCTACCATTTTTCCCCTACATGTGACCGGTGTAAGTCTGCGGAAGGCTCCCTGACCCACCTCTTTTGGACGTGTCCAAAACTTTGATTTCTGGTGTGACATATTTAAGTTAAGTTTTCTAATATGTATGGTTTTACCTTTACACCTGACCCAGAAATTGCTATATTTGGGTACTCTCATTCTGTGCTGGATTATAATGTGTCTATACAAAGCACCCTAATTTATGGAATGATTATTGCTAAGAGTGTCATTCTGAAGCTGTGGAAATTAGATTCTATTCCTCAATTTAAGACATGGTTAACTTATCTCACTCAAATATTGCACATGGAAAGAGTCCGTTATGGAGTTATTGATAATCTTGATAAGTTTTACAATGTATGGCAACCATTTCCTGATCACCTGGACCAATATAATGCAGATTCTGAGCAGCAGTGTAATGCTTAGTATGCTCACTACCCCTATTGACTGCCTCTTTGTATTTTCATTGAAATCGTTTATATGCCCTAATTGTTTCTTTAATAATAACTTTTGATTTTTTTTTTTTATTATTTATCTATTTTTCTTTATTTTTAATTATTATTATTATTACCATTATTTTCTTTGTATTATCATGCTTATTTCTTGTGTTTTTATTGTTGTTGTGTTGTTTGGTAATTATAGAAAAATGTAAAACTAATAAAAACACTTGTTAAAAAAATAAATAATTAGAGGAGGACAAATATGTAGAGTGGAAAAGGATTGACAGTGAAAACATTTGTCCTCTGATGTGACTTTTTTTCCCTTTTGAATGCTGGAGGCATACAAGGGCAATTTTGGACATATTTCTAACATTTTTGCACAGTATCTTAACCAGATATAACAACATTTCAGCGAGCAGCAATTTGTGTTTATACCTGACCCAACATGGCTATGAAACACAACAAAATTAATCAAAACAGCCAATAAAAGGAATGTGTGGGCAAAGCTCTCTCTGTAATTGCGCAACACTCATAACAAAATGCTCAAGTAAATAACTGATATAATCTTTATTAGTTACTAACTAACTAACAACCTTTATTAAGCAATAAACTTATTTGTTCACAGTTCTAATGTTTCCTTTATTTTCAAAATTATATTAAAACTATATAGAAACGTTTAAGATTTAAATAAAGCATATTATCAGTAGCTGGGATTGTCAGAGTTTGTATGCTGTTGTTCTAGCAATGGCGTCATCGAATTACAAATTGTTTCGAAAATAGTCTCCATTGTTATGGCTGATTAGGACAAAAACTCTGATTAACATGGAAGAGATACCTTTTATTGAAGGTCATGGTATTGTGTCATGTCTATTTAGCTCTCAGTGTTGCCATCTAAAATCTTGACATGATTCTCTATATTTCTAAAGTAATCATAATAGCATAAGATTATATATTCAGGAATAAAATTGAATAAGGTGTGTTTAGTTTTGTCTTAAAAGACTGGTTCGTGCAATTTCTTCTGAGGTATTGCAAGGCATTATTATTCTGAAAACCCAAATAAACTCAGCTTTGAATTACTAAGGGGAGGTAGAGGCAGGAAGTGGGGTGTCAAGAGGGGAAGGAAAGCCTTTTCATAAAGCTAGAAAGGAATTGCCCCCCTCTGACACAGCAATGTTGCAGTGGCTCATGCATATGCAAAGGAATTGTCTTTTTTATCTTAATGTTTTTAAAGCTTTTTCTGTGAATGATCTCGAACCCAACTTCATTCTGTCGTATGGTCTGTCTGAACTGTGACACACAACTATCTGATGTTTTTAGATTGTTTAAAGTCAGTTTGTTTCTGCTTCCTGTTCACCCTTCCCCATCTCCCTCCCCCTCCCGAAAGCTGTGTACTTTAATTGCTTGTGCCATCTATTTTTGTTATGCTGGCCATTATGTAACGGCCAACAATTACACAATAGTTTCATTTACACAGTGTCCTGTAATCAAATTTGCCCAGTCTGCATAAGCTATAGTGATCAATTTAGATTTCTTTTTTGGAAGTCATATCTTTTGTATTTTGTTATTTTTTTAAATGGGTATGATCTGTCATATGTGTGTGCGTGCACGCATGCGTGTGTACTTTGGGCTTTGTTTACGACATTGCTCATCTAAATGAGTCTCAAGTACGTTGGTTTCCTCCCTGCCGTTGTGCCCTCATTTTCAGTATTCACCAGTGTTTTTTCCCTCTTAAATACCATCTAAATGTCCTGTTTTCTAATGCAATCTCTTATCTTCTGTAGATGCTCCAGTCACTAAGTCTAGCACATCCTACTCAGGCGGCCCACGCATCCAGAGACAGGAACAGGTGATTCACCTTTCACCCAAGAAGGGCAGCCAGGTGGGTGCAGCAGAACTGCTCTTAAAAATGCCACCCCATGGTACCTCTTCATTAAAAGAGCTATAAGTGGCGAGCATAACCATGCAAAAACACAAACAATAGATTAACACTAAGCTAACATGTTAGTGAGAAGGCTAGTCACAAGCACCATATTTATGATTGAGGGTGGATTATTTTAAAAACCTTGCACCCTAAAAAAGAACAAGCATTGTATTAAAATGTACATGTAACACTTTAGGAATCTGGTCAATACATGGTTATTATAATGAATTATTTTTTTTTAGATTTTAATTTTAGGGTGAAGTTAAAATAAATGAAAATGTAACTAACTTAGCTGCTTAGCTAATATAAGACGTGCTTAGGTTTAGTTTAGTAAGTACAAGTGAGGTAAGTTATAGTACATTTTATAGTAAGGCAAGTATCTTAGCCATCCAAAATAAATGTATTAAAACATTTAATTTTATTTAAAAACATTTTTTGTTTATGCTTTATATGGTTTAGAAAATACTATTTTCAAGACAAGTTTTGATGTAAATATTCATACATGGAATGTGGTATGTAAGTATAAGTCATTATATCATGAATACCTATGTTTTTGAAACTTCACAAATTTGTACAACCTAAACAAATTTTTTCTTGTCATAAAAGAAAATGCAGTCATGAGGGGTCTAGAGGGTCCGATCTATGATTTATTGGTGAATTTTTGATTTAGTACATAAAGGTTTAGGTAACACTTTAGTTTAAGTACTAGTTCTCATTATTAACTAGTGGCTTGACCTGCCTATTATTAAATTATTAGCTGTTTATTTGTACTTATAAAATTTATATTCGGTATGCTCTTATTCTACATTCCTAATCCTACCCAATACCTAAAGCCAACTACTAACATAATAGCGTAACATAATTAGCAGCAAATTAGGATTTTATTGAGTGTAATAGTCATAGTTAATGGTGTATTAATAGCAAGAATGGCTTAAAATAAAACATGAACCTTGTGTAAGTATTCATACAATGCCCATTTCCCGTATCTTACAGTCTGAAGGTCCATACTCACACTCCAGCAGTAATACTCTCTCCAGCACCACCTCTAGTGGGGGTCACAGCGATGACAAATGGTATGATCTGGGTAGCGGAGGGATGGAAAACCAGCCAGAATCTGAGCCGAACGGTCTGGGTGGTGGTGGGTACCTGCAGGGTGCTTCAGCCGACAGTGGTATTGATGCTACATCATATGGCCCCACCACACATGGGAGTTCCAGCTCTCTGCTGGCTGTGGGATCTGCTGGGGCCAGAGAGAGAGCCCCTTCGCCCTGGCACAGCCCCACAGATGGGGGTCGGAGGGTGCTTGAGCGATCCCCTCCTGCTGCTGAATCCCCAGTGTCCCCTGCTGATGGGCCACCAACCACTCGAAGCCCGCCCACCCATCTACTGGTGCGGGATGGCAGCACTTACAGCCTGAGTGACATGGCCTCCTACTCTAGGTATGCTTTAGCTCACTGTATATGCAGAGTTGCTTGTTTAATTGTTAAAAGTTCACAATCTCAATTCAAACACCCACATTCATATTTTAAGTTTGTTGAACCTTTGATGATGACAGCAGTACATTCAAATCTGTGTTTGACCCATAGAGAGCATGGTTGAGCCTATATTGTGATTCTATTTCACATTCAAATGATCTCAGAAATACTGGGATAACAGCTTATAATTTGGATATATACACTGATGTCTACAGTAAAATGTAATGTAATATTTAATAAAAGAAATATATGGCTATTTATATATATAAAATATTCAGAACGTGTAATAAATATATTTTTTAGATGTTTTCACATTCATGAAAGTATTGTGATCTCTATTTAAACATAAAAATTGTGATTCTGAGTTTATCCAGAATTGTGCAGCTCTACTTATAGATTGGCTTTTTGATTTAGACAAATAAGCAACAGTTTAGTAAATAGACGTTTATCTGGTCTTCCCTCAGCACCCGTCACTCCGTCAGCCCTGCAGTCATAAGCTCCAGCCACAGCTCTCCTCGTGAAGAGTCTTCCTCCGCCACCTCTCCATCCTCCTCCTCCTCCCAGAGCTCAGTCTCACCAGGACCCAAAAGTTTCTATCCTCGCCAAGGAGCCACTAGCAAGTACTTGATCGGCTGGAGGAAACCAGGCAGCACCATCAACTCTGTGGACTTTGGGGACACGCGCAAGTAAGTAAAGGCTCAGCTGCAGAGATGATTGATGGCTGAAAGATATGTGTTTTGATGTAAAAGAATGTTCAAAAAGATACACACAAGGAAACGGTCACAAGTTCAAGTTCATGAATCATGGACTAGTTGCTGTCCCATTAGATAAATTTGTCAAAAATTGTTTTAGCATCCGTTAAGAATGTTCTCGTTGTGTTTACTCTGATCTTCCTCTTCAGTGGCAGTAAATGCAATCTTTTTGTCAAAAGAGATTTGAGGTTTTGTTTTCCTCAGTGGCTCGGTTTACTAATACATCACTGCCATCTTCTGGAGATGAAGAGTAATGGAAACGAGAAACTGACTTCATATTCATTCTGGAAACATGGAAATGAATGTCATAGTCAAGAATTTTGTTCTAATTATAGGTCTTGCATTTTTTTTTCTTATTCCATCTCCCCTCCCCCCCTCCAGAAGACCTCAAGGTGAGGGTACAGACTTGGGTTCATCTCAGTCCAGGCCCTCTCTTAGGGATCTTCATTCTCCTCAAGCTATGTGCAAGTCCACAGCGGATGACGATATGAAGAAACTCATTATTACTCCAGAAAGTCCCCCATCCATTAAGCACAAGGAGAAGGTACGTCACCTATAAAAAGAAGCCAGTGAGCTTAAATGTTTGAGTAAGGTTGGCCAATCGCATCAGTGGCCCTGTTTACACCTGACCAATTGTGTTTATGGGTTTTAATGTTCGCATGATATTCTTAAGGTTATATATAAGCTAGCATTCTCCAAATAAATAACAAAAATTCTTGTTTAGAAAATATAAGCACTCCTACTGTACATGGATCAACATGTAGATGTATCATAGATTTGCTGTTTTATGCTGTGGCTGTTATGAGCTATCAGATTAGGCTTTAGTTCAGTGGCTCAGGCTGGCTGACTCAGTATTTTAAAAAAGGGGAAGGGGCAACTTTTTATGTTTTGCTTTTTATGTTTCAGTTTACATTTTGCCAACATATTGAGCAAAGCTGAGTATTTAAAGTTACTTCAGTTGGCCTTCAGTGAAGTGCATTACAGTGTTTTTTTTTAACTCGCAAGCAGATCAATGTAGCTTTTCTCTTAATGATTCATAATAGTTGCTTGGTTTTCAGCAAATGGTACAAAAATAAATACATGACACATAAGAGTCAGATCTCTTCTTTGTTTTTCCTCGCAGTTGTCCTCCTCTGGTCCATCGAGCTCAGGGCGGCGTTCTCTGCACCGCACCCTGTCGGATGAGAGTATATACCGGGGTCAGCGGTTGCCTTCTCTGGGGGACTCTGTTCTGGAGCAGGCTCTGGCCAGTGATGTGCTCTTCAGCTGCTCAACCCTACCACGATCACCCACCACCCGCGGCGCACCGCTGCGCAGACCTTCCTACAAAATGGGCATCAAGATGCATGGTGAGCAAACCTGTCATAATCAGCTTAGAAAGACTTTCCAGGGCAGCACTAAAAATGGAAATGATCATAGAACAAATCTATTAAACCTGGAATGATCAACAGGGGGTCCATGACATTGCTATAGGGAGTTAATTATTGTTTGATTTTTGTGAAAAAATATATTATATTTAAAGGTGCATTAAGAAATATTTGAAAACCACAGTGTCGGATTTAGGCCAGTTTGTTTTAGTGCCTTCAAATGTCAACATAGCCTGCTGAAATTCACTTTGTGCACTTTTAACTAAATACAATAGATTTATAACTATTTTATTTAGAATTATAAAGTTCTGTTAAATGTTTCTTGTCTGGGAATTTTTCTCTCAGCACCAGTTATGAAAATGTATTTTAAGTACCATATTTCCTGCAGTATAATCTGAAAATCCAAAGCGACTTATATATTGCAGTTAACATTAAGTAAGCTTTAAGCAACGACTGTACCCACATCTCCTGGATTGGTGCTGAATGAGAGATGCAAGTAATTGTGAAGCGCATTTCACACATACTGCTGGTTTGACGTAAAATTATTAAGGCATATTTAGTAATTCCTATTAACTATATACTTGAATGTAAAAGGCAGTAGCCTTGCTATTAACTACGCTGACATATAGATCTGTGGTGCTTGCAGTGACCCGAGTTTGATTCCCATTTTGACTCCCTGTTCCATGCTTTCCTGTCTATTCTCTACAGTCATTTCCAAATAAAGGGGTCAAAACTATAAAAGATTTGTTTATATACCCCAGGTGTAGGAATCATTTCAGGCTTGATTATATTTTTATTTATGAATCATTTTGTGTGTGTGTGTGTGTGTGTGTGTGTG
>CAIGQW010015581.1:7505292-7534578 GCA_903798125.1 Danio choprae | reverse complement strand
TATATATATATATATATATATATATAATCATGTACAGTACCTCAGTATCCTTCTTTCCATATTATTGTGGTTATTCTAAAATGCCTTAGCCAAAGTCATCAAAGTGGTGTGCTCCCAAAGTGCGGTATCATGCCTCCAAAAGCTAGTTATGACTGTGTTCATTGCATTTCATTTTTGTCTATGGAGGAGGGCGCAAGTAATTTATTTTAAAAGAAAAAAGCCCACAGTGGCTTCTCCTACCACACAGCAAATCCATTTTTCTTTTTTAAATTTGGTGCCAGTTTATCAGAAAGTAGAGATTTTGAGAGTCAGAATTATATATTTACACTCAAACTGTAAATGCATTTGAATATGCCTAAAACTATTATTTATTTGCTTGCAGTTTTATATTAATGTTATTCTTATTTTGGTTTATCCCTCATTTTCTTGTTTTTCTTTTTCATTTTATTAAATGGTTAGTACTTCAGCTAGGTTCAGTTGTTGCCAATGGAACTAGGACGTATTTTTTTTTGTATTTCACGTTTCATGTTTCAATTTATTTCAGCTTTATTTTCAATTTCTAAAAACAGGATGTTATTGTGGTAGATTTATTTATTTCATTTTCACAGTAACAGAATGTTTTGAACATTAACATGAACAAAAATCTTGGAGGAAACAGTTTCTTAAAAAAAAAATGACAGTACAAATAAATAACCTATTGAAAGTGTGAAATGTACTTTAAAAGAGGTTAAAATCCAAAAAGTGCCCAGAGTCTAAGAAAAACCCATTACTGATTAAAACTTGACATCTTCAATTTTACAGTTATTGGGGCTTATGAGGTTAAAGATTTTTCAATTTTGTGCTATATCATAATGTGGTGAATTTTTGTAATGTAAGGTTTTGGAATAATGCGTGCAATGTTACGGTAATGACGATGTCCCTTGAGGGCCTGCGCTGATGGACAGATGTGAAATTGTGTGTTGGAATGTGCATCTGTGTTGAGCTTGAGGTGCTGCTTCATCATACATGCCCAACACTGCCTTTACCTTTAAATTAATTCATTATGTCATCTCTCTCTCTCTCTCTCTCTCTCTCTCTCTCTCTCTCTCTCTCTCTCCATCACCTCATTCCATTCTCAGTGCAGAGAGGGTTCATGTTTAGCTCTCAGGACGTCAGTCAGAGAGGAGAGACTTCACTCAGTCAGCATCTAGATCTGCAGCCGGTGCCGCACACCAGACTCTCCCCTAGGTATATCCACAATCCATATCCTAATAGTCCAACAAATAGTGTTTTTCCATTTATATTGTCTAAGTCTTCTTGCATCTCTGGTTCTTCTTTTAGTGAGGGGCCTTCAAGCTACGGTGGGAAGGTTTCTCAGCTGGAGGCTTTGGTGAAGATGTTGCAGGAGGATTTGAAGAAAGTGAGCAGAACATACACAATATTCACACATTTTTTGACCTCTTCATGGTAAAATAAATTCAGAATATTTGACATCCAATGAATTATTGAAACGTTATTCACACCTGCGGCACTTTTAGTGTTTTTGCATCAGCCTTCCCTCAGTTGAAAGTGTCTTTGTCCAATTGGGATTTTAAAAACTTTACACAAAGGGGATAGTTCACCTGAAAAGGAAAGTTCTGCCATTATTTTCTCAAACCTGTTTGAGTTTCTTTATTCTGTTCAGCACAAAAGAAGATATACCAAAGAAATATGAAAACCAGTAACCATTGACTTCCATTGTATTTGTTTTTCCTTCTATGGAATCAAAATATTATATTTAATGTTTAATAGAAGAGAGAAACTCCTAAAGGTTTGCAACCACTTCAGGGCAAGTACATAGTGTGGACATTTTATTTTTGGGCGAGCTATCCCTAAGAGTTGCACTGCCTTCATTCCTGCAAAAACATCTGAAATATTATTCAGATAAATATTATTATAATATATTGGGCATTTGGGCATCACGGTGGCACAGTGGGAAGCACGATTGCCTCACAGCAAGAAGGTCGCTGGTTCGAGCACTGGCTGGGTCAGTTGGCATTTCTGTGTGGAGTTTGCTCGTTCTCCCCGTGTTGACGTGGGTTTCTTCCGGGTGCTCCGGTGTCCCCCACAGTCCAAAGACATGCGCTATAGGTGAATTGGATAAGCTAAATTGTCCGTAGTGTATGTGTGTGCATGTGAATGTATGGGTGCTTCCCAGTGATGGGTTGTGGCTGGAAGGGCATTCGTTGCGTTAAAAAAAAAACATATGCTGGATAAGTTGGCAGTTCATTCTGCTGTGGCGGCCCCAGATTAATAAAGGGACTAAGCCGAAAAGAAAATTAATGAATATTGGGCATTTTGAGATAACATGTCCCCAGGTGGCGCTATAAGCTGCATTTATTTAAAATGTCTATTGCAGATGGCAACAGAAATCATGCAGATGGCAATCTTGAAATCATGTTGCTCATTGCTTGTTTGAAAAACATGTTAAACATGGCAGTGTTTTGTTATGTTGGTTTTGTCACTAGTTTAGAAATGAAGTTGCGCTGAGAACCACTAAAAGGTTAACTGGATCTGGGGGAAAGAATTTTTTTTTTTTATATGGCAAACCATTTTCCTGCATTGCAAGTAAAGGCTGTAAAAGATGAGCTATTCAACAAATTGCCAGAAAATAAGTCTCATTACTACTCATATGTAAATGCAACCATTTTAGAAAAGTTATTTGAAATGTTCATCAAATTCTGAACCAGATATGAATCTCTTTCGGACATCAGATTCAGAAGTAAAAAAAATAAATTAAAAAAAAAAGTTTTGTAATTTGTGTAGAGTAATTTGTTTTTAATTAGGCACCCTGAGTCTGTGGTTAACACTGTCACCTCACAGCAAGTAGGTCGCTGGTTCGAGTCTGGCGTGTTTGTGTGGAGTTTGAGTGGGTTTCCTCCAGGTGCTCTGAAGTCCAAAGACATGCGGTTTAAGTGAATAGGGTAAACAAAATTGGCCTTAGTGTATAAGTGCTTGTGTGAATGCAAGAGTGTATGGAATAGTTGCCGGAATAGTTGGTGGTTCATTCTGCTGTGCAACCCCTGATAAATAAGGGACTAAGCCGTAGGAAAATGAATGAATAAATTTGTTTTGCTTTGACAACATTGGTAATTATGTTATAAACAGGTGAACAATTGATATTTAAAGTTGGCGTATTCATCCTGAAATTGAACATTCTCCTGTTGTGTTTTCCTTCAGGAAAGGGAAGAAAAACTGAAACTTCAGGCACAAATAAAGAGGCTTTGGGAGGACAATCAGAGGCTGCAAGAAGAATCTCAAAGCTCTGCTGCCAAGCTCAAGAAGTTCACAGAGTGGGTCTTTAACACCATCGATCTGAACTGAGCCATCTGCAAAAGACAAGATCAATAGACTTTTCTAGGGCCAGACAGATGTGGGAGAGACTTTTTTTTTTTTTTTTTTTCTAACTCCCATACGCGACCAGATTGAGAATTGTCCATTTACAATTAAACAAAACTTGGTGTTCACATTAGCATTCCTCTATAAACTGTCGACATATCTGTGGTGATATTGACCAACGCTGACGACGTGGCTCAAAGTCGGGGGAGGGCAAAAATTCAAATCTTCAGGCTTTTCTGTGATGACCTCTCCACTCCAGATCCCTCGGGACATCATTAGAAGTGCCCACAGGAGTAACCCGTAACTGGCTGTGATGCCAGTCTTTGCCTTTCAGGCTGTTTCATTCTTGTCCCTCCTGTGCCCTACTTACAACTGACAACCTGATATTCAGTTCCAGTCGTATCCCTGCCCCAAGAAGACCCCAGCCTCAGTTGAAGACTTCTCTGCTATGCGATTATATTTCAACATCCAGCACCATGTTGTGAATTTTTGTGGGTCTGGAGTTTGTGTTATTTTTCTCTCACCAACTGTAGAAAACATGTCAGCATGTTCTGGTTGAAACCAATCTACAAACACCATGTTCCACTCTGCTCTTCGGATACCGTCTGTGTTTCAAAAGACGGAACGCCTCTTTTTATTCCTGAAGGTGGCATGAAGTGATATGCTCATAATGAAGTCAAAACTTGTGTTGTGATGTGATGTTTCATCCCAACATTAATTGAAGCAATAGCGGGGAGTCTGAATCCTTGTCTTAAAGACTGGACGTACGTGAAACCTAACAACTTTGGCAATATCCTGCCTTGATTTCTCTCAAGTACATCTCAAGCCTGTGGTACGAACGCCAATTATCCTACAAGTCTGGAATTGTAGGACAAGTCTTATTTTGGGAACAGTTCAATTATTTATTTCAATTATGTTATTAGTGAACAGTTACAATTCTCTATGCGTGCAGTACAAATGGACATCTGTGAACAGGGGATGTCAACTTTTTTTATTTTTGGTATTATTTTTATTTCTAGTAGAGTTCTGCCTGAGCTGCAGTATCTTTCGTTGTGCGAGTTGTGGTGCCCTAGTCTGATATTGTGTTGCTTTAGTGCCATCTAGTGGTATTAAGTGATCGTCTCACTTGACTTCAGTTCTAATCTATTCCAGTTTGTTTCCACGTTGCCCACACACACACACACACACACACACACACACACACACACACACACACACACACACACAGTGATGGAAACCCTCCATACTAACAAGAGATAATGCTATAGAATGCAGACACACGGGTATTGGATTCAATATCAGGGATGAGAGGAGGTGCCTTTCTGAGAAAAGGGAAAAATAGGAAGGAGAATTTAAAGGGCCTTTTTAGAGGCATATCTGAACAGAAGATGCGAGTTCTCATGACAAATGCAATGGGGTTGTATACAGGAACTAGTATCAGAAAGAATGCCTCGAGCCCAGTTATTTTTCGGGTGCTGTGGCCGCCATTGTGCAATGAGCACAGAACCAGAGGGATGGCTAAGTAATAACTGTCCAGGATCAATAATATTGAACAGCTGCCCTATAGTCTCACACCCGGTTATAGCACTTTGCTCTTCTTGTCAGTTCCTCAATCCCCCATCTGAACATAGCAGCATTCCCAGAGCAGAAGAGTCAGACTTCAAAGACCAAAAGTCCTGCCCTACTTGTACATCATTGACCCAAGTAATGTATATAACATAGATCTCCATTATACTGTTTATACTGTTCAGGAAGCACTAGCTGGTTTCTCAATATAATAAAAAGACAAGAGTTAATTTCTGGATACTTTACATAGTATGATGAAGATGTGCCCAATGGATCCGGAGGTAACTTCGATTTGGGTTTGCGAACAGTGAGCAGCCATAATCGATTCTGTTCTAGGAATCACTCGAAGTGTCTCAGAAAGTGCCTCCTGATACCAGCAGAAAACACTAAGAATGCCAAACATTTTGTCTCAGTCAAAACTTCCCTATAACAAGGGATGAGCTGCAGAACGCGAAGAACGTCGTGAGATTATTAGTTTGATTTCCAGGTTTTGCTGCCTCGGTCGGAAGGTCGAAAACAGATCGTCTGGCAGAAAACATGACTTCTATTTATTCTCTCATCTCCCTCCTCTGGTTTGGTATTCATTTTTCACATTCTCAAGCCTTTCAAGGTAAATATTGATGACTGTGGGAATGTCAATTCTTTTACATTCATTCTGATCTCTTCTGATTTTGTTCTTAGCTTCCTGATTTAAATTTCTTTGCACTGTTTTTTTTTTTCTTCTGTATAAATTTATCGCTATTGTTTTATGGACATGCATAAACATGGCTCTTGATGTTGTTTCTTGTTCTTATGTATGCAGTCACTTTTGAGAGAGAGACAAGGATGGGATTGTTTTTTCCTCCCCCCTCCCTTGATCTCTTATATTGTGTCATTAGACGTTAATCCATATACTCTCCCATCTAAACTTAAGAAGAAAAAAAAGTTGTGTTTTTAATGATGTGCACATTTTAAAAAGGAGCATTAAGATTACAAAAAGTACTGTTTACATATTCTGTTCATCTTCTTTGTAAAGTGTAGAGGTTTAAAAAGAGACTTTTCAGTGATTATAGTATTACGGTTTCATAAATAAATAATAATAATAAAAAAACTCAATTTGAGGTGCTGTAATTATTCATGACCTGGTCAAAAACAAATGGCTCATGCTTGCCGCCTGCTCTATGAGGTGTAATCTGCCATTGCTTTCTGAGCCAATAAATTAATTTAAATGCCATAGTTGAATGTCATCTCCAGTCTCCTCGTGTTTATTATTGCTGCTATCTGTGCCCTTATTTTGTGTTTTTGTCTTTTTCGCCATCAGTGTTGTGCTTTTGTGGGAGAGGCTGATTTTTTGCCACGGTAGCGACGAGGATAATTGCACCTTGCAGTAAGTAATCAGCAAAGCCTGTTAAAGTGCAGGGCTGGATTGCCAAGGGCTCCTCGCTTCCTCCTGCTGATCTGACTGTGATTGTGACGTTAACCCTCCTGTGACCGTGGCCACTGTCGTTGTGGCGTTAGCTTCCACTTCTGTTGCTGAATCTGCAAAATCAAGTCACTTTTAAATGTGGCAGAAGAACACTCTTTTTCTGGAAATGCAAATTTTAACCCAAAATGGAAAAGAATGTACTGTAAAGGGCATCTCTCACCTGCAGCCTTTGTTTCTGGACGAAAGTCTGCGGAGCATTATCTGCTCAAGCTCATGAAGTCAAATAACCTCGCTGGATTTTTGTGTGTGTGTGTGGTGGAAGCCGTTTCTGACATATCAGCGAGTAAATGTCAATGGTGCTATTATCTGCCTGAGACTATTGGAAATGGACATGTAGAAGACTTGAGAGTGCAGACCCAGACTGAAGTGGAATGTCCTCTGCTTGAGAACTGCATGTTGAACAATGCAATAGGGAATTTTTAGTGCACTTGAAATAAACATGTTGTAGAACATGTAGTGGGAGCAAAGGGCTTAGAGCTCTTCCCAAGAGTGCCGGCTGTTGTCAGTGCTGTCAGAATTCTGCCCAGATGTCATTAGACTCGGCTCTTCAGTATTGGCACGAATTATATAAAAGAACCAACCAGGATTTTAAAACAAAAAACTGCTCGCATAAAAATACACCCTTATCTTACCCTAGTCATTTTTAAGGATGAACACAATTTGTTCTGCACTTCTAGTATTAATTTGTAGTTTTTCTTTGAGTCAGTTTGTCTTGTGTTAACAAAATATTTACTGACTAAACTAGCACTACTGACATAAAATAGCATTGCTTTTAATTATAGATAAATAACAATAAAAACATAAAATTCTGTTAATTGAAATGTATATCTTTTTACATTTTGTGTTTTTTCATCTTATTTTACTGTTGTCACTCTACATAAAACCATCCTGTGATGACTATATTGTTGACAGCAGTAATACTGGGTGCCATTTTATTTCAGCATATTACTAAACTCGTTTTCATTACTTAAGGCGCAGTCAGACTTTACCACTTGATTTGTATTCTTAGCTACCTGCTCTAATAATTGCCACTTACGCAACATGTGCCCTTTCCCACAGGTCTCTTTGGTAAGAAAGAACATAAATGCACATTAATATACCACTCTTGTGACATGTTACCTAACGCACGCTGGAACTATACTTTCAAGCCAGAAATATCCCTTGTTCAGTACAAGCAAAGGGGAAAAACACTTGCATTTGCAAGCGATATTCATCCTGCAGCTCAGCGGAAGATCATTTCTTGTCCGTATGAAATGTAAAACAGCTAATTTACCGAGATGATTGTGTGTGTGCAATGCAATTAGGCTACTGGAGATAGGGAAACACCTCTGTGCATTTCTTGCATCTCTCACTAGTCTAAATAATTAATCTAGCCTGGAGTGGGTGGGTTCCTGATGCTGTCAATTTGTGCTGATGTTGCTATGCGCCAGTGTCCATTATGACTGCATATGTGTGTACACATGCCCCTTTGAGTGAGTGCTTGGCTGAATACATTTGTGATTCAGACATGATGAACAATTACTCCTCCCTAATGGCTCCTGGTGGTATTGATTTCAGGAAAGCGAGCATTTGAGCATGTGCTAATGTCTCTTTGGAATATCCGTATTTTGAATCACAGCGTGGAACATGTTTCTTCGATTATCACACGAAAACAATCTCATTTATCAGCCTCAAAAAATAGACTTATGTGTAAGTACAGTTGCAGTGCCACTTTTATACAAAAGTGATGCAGGACCGAGAGCCCCTAAAATAGTGTAAGAGCTATGTTAACACCTATGGCTCGGGAAGGGGCTGGTTAAGAGCATACGATAAAGGATGCTTCCGGCTACTGATAAATAGACCTTTCCTGGCAGTACACAATAGAACAGTAGAGTACTTGCTGTTTGGTCAAGGGTTGATAATGAAGGCCCTCACTAGAAATATGCAGACTGCAAATGCAGTGTTGTTGAGCAATAACAACTCTGATGTTTATGTCTGTCGAGGGGAAAGGGGCCGGAATAATGATCTGAGTGACTTTGACAAGGGATAAATTGGTATGGCAAGGTGACTTGATAAGAAATGTTAAGACTTGTGTGTTGCTCCTGGTCAGCAGTGGAGAGAATTTACCAACAGTGGTCAAAGAGGATGGACAAAACACAAACTGGCAACAGAGTGTTGGGTGTCCACAGCTCATGGATACACAAGTGCAAAGAGGACTATTACATCTTGTCCAAACCAACAGAGGAACAAGTCACAGCGAATTTATTAATTGTTATGGAAGGAAATAGTCAGAACAAACTTAGTTGCAAACCATTTTGAGTGCCTATTACGATCCATTTAAGTGCACAATCCAAAGCAGGGGGGCTACTGTCCAGCAGAGTATAGCTCCAACTCTGAACAAAATATCTGTCTGAATACTGAAGACCATGATTAGCTTGTTAAGGTGTGTTTAATTCGGGTTGGAGCCAAATTCCAGGATCAACATTCCCCACTCCTGATTTGAGGCATCACAGTGGGCATGTCTGACCCTGGAGCAGCAGCAGAAGGTTGCTTGGTCCGTTTTGTCTCAGGAATACCTGTATTAATGCATGATGTTTACTCAATAAAGTGATGGTGCCATGGGACCATTTACTATGGGAGAACAACAAACTGTGTGATGCTCTGTGTGGAGTTTTGCTGGGAAACCCTGGGTCTGCCCATTCATGAGGACATAAATTTAACTCAATGCTACCTTCCTGAACAGTGCTGCAGACCCAGTGTGGCTCTTCATGGCAGTGGTGTTTGTTGCTCCTGGAAGTTGCCCCTACCAGCAGGATAAAGCACCATGGAATGTTCAGGAATGTTGAAGAACATGATGCAGATTTCAAAGTGTTGTCCCAGCCTTCAGATTGATTCCACAATCCAATTGTTAATGGGATGTGCTGGAGCAAAAAGATTGATCATTGTAGTTCTACCTTGAGCAGGACTTGAAGGATATGCTGCTAAAATCTTGCCAGATACCACAAGGCACCTTTAGGTCCTCTAGAATCCATGCCTTGTGAGTTGATGCTGCTTTGTTAGCATGCAAGCATATCATGCAGGTAGTCATGTTTGGCTCATCTGTGTAAATAGTATGCAGTGCTTCCTAACATAAAAATAGTCTAATCTATAGATATTCATATAGAAGCGGTTTCAGGGAGACAGTGTACTGTGTACTTGCAAAGAAGTTACAAGGTGCACAGCTTCTTTCTTTCTATAAATCACTCTTTATTACATCATCTTTTATCTGAACTCGAAGCAAATGTTACAAAGTGTAAAGACTGTCTCCCAGAAATCCATCAGCATCCCCCGTGGCTATGTATCATCTCACTTTTTGCCAGAAGGCCAATTAAGGGCCAGTGGGGAAAATAAGAGAGCAGGAGGTTTGGGTGTGCGAGTATGTGTGCATATGGATGTTGCTGCAGACAAATGAAACAGCAGATTGCATGAGTGGAGCTGCAGGCTTCCTCAAGAACAGGAGAAATAAAAGACACACTGTTCTCTGTGAGGTCTCTGCAGTCCAGATGTGTGACAGTCTGCTGTGGGTGAATTAACTTTGTGTACCTGTAGTGCACTTTATTAATTTTCTATTCTCTAATATATTTCTAAACCATGTGACAGTACTAATTACCTATTTTGCAATGTAAACGTTTAATGACCGCATACATTGAACAAAACATAGACTCCTGTTGTCTTTCAGATATGTGATGATCTATCGTTCCTCATTGCATTTAGAAGCATTATGACAAATCTGATTCTCTTTGATTTTCTCAGATAAAAGCGCTTGGTGTACTATAAAATCAGAAAGTCCAAAAAGAGTTTATATAGACTTTCTCAAGTGACTAAATGGACTCTAGATTCCATATTGAAACCTCTCACGTTCTCATCTGACAATTTTGGATGAAATCCTTCTCTTCTCTATCATTTATGTTTCCTGCCGATTCCAGTTCCTGTAAGTACAAATATGAAAAGCGTCTTCCATTGATTGCTCTTCAAAGTTAGTTGCGTATTAAGATATTGGTTTTAATAAAAATTACAATACTCACTGCATATTTTTCTTGTCTGCTTCCTTTGACTCTAGGACAGTTGCTGGTGATGGATTTAAAACTGTGGATGTTCTTGCAGTGGAATCTTGATCTTCTGTTTGTATTGCATATTGTCAGTCTGTAGCAGATTGGGTCAGATTTGTTTGTTTTCTCCAGGTATTATAATCCTATTTTTACTAAGCAAATATACAAAAGTTGAATAAAATTAAACCTGCATAAGGTTGTCCGGCTCCACACATTCCAATGTTGCAGACATGTTTTGTCTGTGGCGCATTTTTAGAGAAAAGTCAATTGTTTTGCAGTCTTGTGAAAAAAAGACTTCTTTAAGGACTTATGGCACAAAGGCAAAAGCTGCTGTTCACAGGTTATGTATGCGAGCATTGAAAATGGGTTCTTCGTTGCCATTGATGGGTCCATGGAGAACTTTTCACAGTAAAAAACAACACCATTTTTTTAGATTTTGATACATCTGCACAGTAGTAGACTTACAAAAAATGTATATATTCTTTGCGAAACCAAAGACTTTTTGATTTCTATAGCATTGCTGTGAAAACTCTTCTGGAACTTTTCGTTTTAGTGAGTAGACAGAAAACCATAGGGGTTTATCATTTATTCTTAAACCCTAATCCTGACACCCGCTTTTGTTCCTAATTAATTTGAATGTTGTTAGATGTACTAATGAGACAAATACAGAGATTAGAGGAGATTACTCAATTGACTGTAATCACATGACTGAATTTAAATGGATCTGTCTGCAAAAACTGTCTCTCTCATCAAACAAATACATGTTTCAGAATAGCCTGCCAGAAACTACGGAGGGAGACACTCCACCCCCAAAACCCCCACCCACTGTTATCCTCCCTCCCTGTTTCTGACACTCTCTCACATTCAGCTGCACACATGCCAGGATCCTTCCTCACACTGTACCTGAACACTCCACTCCAGTCCACGCAGCGACCACCCACGCCGGGCTCCAGTGCCTGCGAGAGGCAGACAAAGTGGAAGAAACCCCCCCGCTGAGTCTCTTCATCATCCTTTTCTCACCAACACCCCATCATCATCATCCTCCTCATCCCAGACCCTTCTCGCCAGTTAGATCATGAACCTGCTCTTTTCTGGTTGCTAAGGAGGAGGAAATCGAGCTCCGGGAGTGGACGAGGCGGTACTTACAAAGGTATTGCGCTCTTTCAGTCAGCAGTTGTTTGTGTGTGTGATTGTGCTGCTGTAAACTTATAGCAATATTCGTACGGGCAGAAGTGATCAATTGACATGTCCAGTGCTGGATTCGAGTGGCTCCCGAAGTGCTGGTGAGTTTGAAGTGAATCATCCTGTCGCCTCGCGCTCCCTGCTGTGCGCGCGCGTGTCTTTCAGTGACAGGGTTTTTCTGCCTCTATATTCGGCATCGCGCTCTGTGGAGTGCTGTGTGAATTGGGACCGGTGCTCCTGCGGGGATTGCGCTCTGAAAGCAGCTGTTTGTCTTTTTTTTTTTTTTTGTTTTTTTTTTTAAATAGCTGCACATGTTTGTAGTGCAATGCGGCTCTGGGAAATCATGCCCACGCGCAAATTAATAACATATCTACCTTTAGGTTCGCTGGTGTTGATCACTAACAGCTGTTATGAGCGCGCGCCGCTCCTCGTGTGGTCGGTGTGGAAAAGCAATTCAGGGTTACAGAAAATAAGTCAGCATATTGTTTGAGGAAAGCAGATGATTGAGTCTCTTTTTTGTGTGTGTTTGTGTCTTTCTGTGGAACTCGTGCAGCTGATACACCGCAACGGAGACCAAATGTGTGTAGGCTATTCTATTCCTTTCTTTATGTTTTTGAGTAACTAAGACATTTTCCATTTCTTTATAAGTCTGTGCTATAAAACATCTTAAAATCTTTTTTTCTTATAATATTTTTTCTAGAGCTCCAATACTTTAACTTTAAAACGGGTAGTAGGCTACTAAAAAGCTGTTTTTCTTAGTATTATTATTTTCAGGAGAACACACATGTCGGCTGTAGGCTATAGAAAGTTGTGTATGTCGACATACCTGTTTTATTACCTGAAACTGTTTGTTGTTGTCTTTGTTGAGTCCATTTATGACTGGTCGATACATTGTTTTCTGAGCTACCAATTAGACATGTGGAAATCTGAATTCCTCACCGGTCAAAGCAAATGACACCTAAGAAACCTTACAGATTTAAAGCAATTAGAAGGGCTAAAGCAATTAGACCTCATGTACAATGGTATTATGCCAGAAATAATACAAGCTCGTTTACTGTATTGTTTTCTGACATCTGCTGTCTGTTAGAAATGGCGTGAATTGTGACACCTAGCTTGTGCACTTTCGCTCTTACATGCCAATAAAAATACTAAAACCATGAGTTTCAGCATTCAAGTTACAAAAACTGCAGCTGATGTTACATTTAAAATCAGCTGCATAAATGTGGTTCACATTAAGACTGAAATTTTAGTTGATGTTCTTGTTAAAAATAAATTTACTTCCATTTAAAATCTCAACTTTTACTGAACAAGTACAGCACATGTGCAGGATAATATTAAAAACAACAAAAACAAACTCGGTTATTGGTTAATTCTCATATGCATGATCAACATGTTCAAATTCAATGTGTGAAAGTAAACAAGAATTGAGAACTAGGGCAGTCCTCTGTGTGGCTGTTACAATAGCACCACTCTTTTTGAAAAGGATTTCTTTCCTCAGTGGAACACATTTTATGCATTTTTATGAATGGCCAGACCTTTTTTTTCCACTCAGTCAATATGAATTATTGAAATTAGACCATTATTTGCTTATTCCAAGAATTTGACTAATATTGTGAGAATTTGAAATCAGGTTTGAGGATATTCACCTTTGCCTCACATCTCATTCACAATTTAGCACAAGCAACAGTAGATATTTAATTCATTGCCTGGGACCTGTTATGTGACTCATTTCTTTTCTGTTGTGCCCATTCCCCACAGACACAGAAAGAGAGATCCAAAAATCAAGCATGGCTCAGGCCTCTCAGGAGCAAGGTGCTGTGGGCATAGCCGACCCAGATGAGGACTCACCCAACATGATTGCGTACAGGAAGGTACTGTTACATTGCCTTTACATTTGATGTGCTTTGGATTCGCCATTTTTAAAGTCTTGTCAGCAGGTTAATGCTTGAAAGCGAAAGGATTTTAGTCAGCAAATATATATACAATGAGGACATGGCAGACGCACAGTCATGAATATTGCTTGGTACTAGATTTGAATTTGAATGAGCTTATTTGCCTGTTTGCTGGTGCATTGTTATCCCTTGATATTTGTTCATCTATCTTGTGTATAGAATATTTCATTCCCTCCCTGACCCTAACGGTCACTGTGAGTAAAGAGAAGCTGCTTAATCTGCGTAAAAGCATCTGCTTGGAAGCATATATAAAACCATGAAGTGTTCATTTGTAATGCAGAGAATTTATGAATGTGTATTTCTTATCCCAGCTGTGTCTCAGTGTTAAACCATTGCTTCTAATGGCATAAACATTGCATGAGAAAGACACATACATTTGCCATGTCAGTTTGCCATATTCAATCATGTGGCACACTTGTGATGAATTCTGAACTTCGTGGAGCAAATAGCTGTCAGGGATTGATGAATTTCACAGTGCTAGCATCCCCCAACATCTCGATCAAGTCATAAACCCATAATAACTTAATGACAGCCCATTTTCTCCTTTCACTCTGGATTTTCTATAGAAACAGTGCTTGTTTTCTTTGTGCCATCTTTTTGCTTGATCAGTTAGCCTGGGACCTCCCACAACCAAGTCTTTTATGGAAAACCAAGTGAAGCATATTTGATGCCAAATGATTTGCTTCTATCTGAGTGGAGATAATCAGCTCAAGCTGGCGCAAAGATATTGAGCCCAACTGCAGTGAGATTGAAATCATTGCCAAATTGCTAGAGAAACATTGTGGTGGAGGGTGCTCTTTAAGATTAAGCCAATACGATTTTGTAATAATCTCTCTTAGGAGACCCTTTGCTAAGTATATCTCAATAAAATGGCAATTGTAAAACAAAAATCTATGGGGCTGGGAAGTGTGTAATTGACATTACAACACTACAAGAAATCTATTCTTTATGTCTTGTTAAAATATAAATTCCTTGAAACAAGGAATGAACTGCAAAATGAACACTTGATTTTAGAGAGTGCGCCTTTAATATGACTGAATTTTGTCTTATTGTACTAGTTTATGGCTTGTGTATATTTAAAGTGAAAACATCGGCCAGTGCAGGATTAAGATCTATAATTACATTTATAACACACACACACACACACACACACACACACACACACACATACACATTCAACCATTGGACAACCATTTTAACAATTCATGTTCAAAAATTATTTTAAAGTTTATATATATATATATAAGATATATGAGATATGATATGATATGAACTTGTATATCATATGTAATTTGCATAAATTTCCATATGGTTGGCAAACTATTTAAAGAAAAAAGTTAAGCCATTTTGTAGTGTTGTTTATTTCAGAATTTCATAAATGACAGAACAGGTTTTGATCTGGTGTTGATGATTACAAACATAAGTGTCAATGAGCTTTTCACTGCATCTTCCTGTTATAACCCATAGGGAAAAAAGTGGGTGTGGCTGAAAAATGTGTTCTTTCAAAGCAGTGGTGTGTGGTGAGTTTATAAATGAGATGTATTGTACAAAAACATATTACACCACTTTCTCATTTGAATATAATAGGTCAGTTGTACTACCCTAAGGCTTGCTATGCTTGATAAAAAAAAAAAGACTCATCCAGATAACTGAAGTCAGTGGTATACACTTATTATTTTTTATAAAAGCTTTTAGTGAGATAATCAATATTTTGTGTACAATGAATTGTAGGTAATCCAGGGATCGCAGATGCTCTATTGTTTCATAAAAATGTTGCTGCTCCCATCTTGTGTCTCTTTTATAATGTAATGATTAAATTGAGAACAAAGTTGGACAACTTCATTATGAATAGTGCAAAACAATTGCTTCTTTTTGAGGAACGATTGTTTTGTGCACCAATAGATTATAAGATAACAAACAGGTATGATTTCAAAGCAATTTTAATCTGAAATCTCTAATTTTGTGGTGAAAAACTGTATTTCTTGAATATTTGTTTAACTAGAACTTGCTTTCAGCATTCTTTGTGGAACCTTTGATTTGAGTAAGCTTATTTTTACTACAATCAGTATTTTATGTCCAAGTGGTTACCTACAGTATACAAATGTACATTTGCAAGAGTCGATACTTTTATGAAGCAAATGATATTGATACTTCTAATTATTGCAACTAATGAATGAGAATTTAGAAGAAACTTTTCTTGCTCTGAGAGGGAATAAAAAGAGAAATCCCATCGATTAAAGCTATCAGTCATTTTAGGACCAGTATGGACCTTCTGTATGATGGAGACCACTGACCTGCAGTGAGATTTCATCGGCTCTTTGATTGATAGCTTGCTGTTCCTCAGGTCGCTTACTACCTCACAGGGATATGAGATATGCACCAGATGGCTCACAATATGCTCTAGGCTCATGGAAGAAATGGCCAGTGTCCCTAGGGCTTGAGTATGAGTTCATAGTGAGTGCCATTTTTCTGTGTAGAAACAAACGAACACCCAGTCAAGAGTGATAGCATGGGAGTTTCTCCTGGAAAATGAGTCCTCTCTCTCTCTCTCTCTACATTGCTATACATTTGTGCGATACAGTTTTATATATGCATGAGCATATATTATGAGTTTACAAAAACTATAGGATTTACCAGATGCACTTCACAAGATCAGTTGAATGTTTGAAATAACTTCTTTTATGACTCAATGTGGTTTCATATCACAGAATGAGGAAGAAATTCTGTTCTATTCTATAAAGTGAGAAAATCTGTGTCGATTAGCACCCATCTTCTACACTGTAAAAATCGATTAGTTACTTTACTTAAAATAAAAGTGAGTAAACCCATTGTAATTTGGAACTGTTAAGCTGACTTAACTTAATTTTTATAATTATGCACATAGTTCATTTACTTAACTATAAGGCAACTGGTTTACTCACTTATTTAAAGTAAAGTCAACTAATCACTTTTTAAAGTCTAGCTTATTACACGTGAACTCACAGCACCCTGTTTTTAGTTACAAACTAAATAGGAAAAATAATACTTCTCTCTAATGATACAGAATTTTTTTTGTCTCTTGGTGGATACATAAACTCAGAACATGACATTTGCTGTTTTGGTCAAACTACTTAATAAAATTGAGCTGAAACAACACAATTCTTGAATTTTTTTTGGGGCGGACAACTTAATTGTTTTATGTTCAATCCACTTACAGTAAATTTGTAAAAGCTAACCTTATTCCTTCATGTTGTCCCAACACAAATTGATTGTGTGGAACCCAGCATTTTTTACAGTGTATAAATGATCATCGTTAATATTTTTATAGCAAAAAATCCGAGAAAAAAAATCACGATAGAAGTCCATATCGCCCATCCCTAGTAGATGTTGGGTTTTGGTAAGCCCCTCATCTCAGATTTGCTCTGCTTTACGAGTAGAAACAAGAAAGGATCGTGCATGCATGTGTAAACAGACACAATTAACCTGGATGCGCAGCGAGACAGGACTGACTTTGATGAATTTACCCATTAAAGAGAGCATGCGAAGCCCCACGGGGGGAACATCATTACCATGTACGAGAGGAAGAGGGTGAGGCTATGGGAGAGAGTGTTCAGTGGCTTGTGGAGACCTTTTTCTTCCCAATATGCAGCTCAGTCAGCCTTTCTGAAGCTGACAGCAACCTCTGTGTGTTCCGTTATGGTGTGCGAGCACATGCTGTGTTCTTACGGCTCGAAAAAGACATTTTTTCCTCTGCATGGGGAATAATAGATGCATGGCCACTACCAGTCAACTGTCTTGTACTGCTGATTCCAGGCAAAGAAAAATGCTTTGAAATCAACCATATTGACTTGTCTGAAGGTTATTATTTGTTCCTGAGGTGAAGTAATGAGACAAAATGCCTCGAGGTTAGTCTGTTTCCCTGACATCCACTGACCCTTTCACATATGTACAGAGCTAAGTGAGAGTCTGACACGCTTATCAACAATTCTGTTGGGGCAGTGGAGTATTTTTAGAGTTGTTCTGTGGATTTGACTTCTCTGGCAACCTTCGAGGTTTTATTGTATTATATAAATGTAATATGCTTTGGATCTTGTTTCTTATGAGAGTTCCCAGTGCAGCTTTATCTAGCGAGATATGTGGATTTGTTTGTCCGCCTCTGCAGAAACTTATCTGCCAATTCTCCCCCAAAACAACAATTAGAACGGGAAGCTATTCTTCCAGCATAAGCCCAGGTGAAAGTCATCAACAAGTCAGAATCGTATCTTTTTCTTTGCGCTTTCTTCCATTTTTGGCATTTGCAGGCTGTGAGCTGTCAGCACATTTTACGTTTCCCTGTGAGAAAAAGTTGTTGGAATCGTCAAATATATACAGTAAATAATTTATATAATGAAATATTTGTCATCTATGGGAAAAAAAATTAAGAGACCACTTAAATTCTTGGTAAATTACTGTTGACATCTTTCAAACTTAAAATAAAAATGTTGTCAATGTTTCAGACATGTTCTTATTCATTTTTAGGCCTCACAATACCAATGTTTTAACCTTAGAATAGTTAAGAAATCAATACTCTGTAGAATAACCCTATTTCTCAATCACTACCATAAAAACATTTGGTGTTCTGACCTATTGTCATTTTCTGAAAAACAAAAACATATAAATGGAAATAGTTTTGGAGGCTCAGTGGTTAGCACTGTCGCCTCACAGAAAAAAGGTCGCTGGTTTGAGTCCCGGCTGGGCAAGTTGGCATTTCTGTGTGGACTTTGCATGTTCACCCCGTGTTGGTGTGGGTTTCCTCCGGGTGCTCCTGTTTCCCTAGTCCAAAGACATGCGCTATAGGTGAATTAAATAAACTAAATTGACCATAGTGTATGTGTGTGAATGGATGTTTCCCAGTACTGGGTTGCAGCTGGAAGGGCATCCACTGTGTAAAACATATGCTGGATAAGTTGGCGGTTTATTCCGCTGTGGTGACGCCTGAAGAATAAAGGGACTAAGCTGAAGGAAAATGAATAAATGAAAGGAAATAGTTTTATCTAATATTAGGAAAAGATATTATTAGACCAGCAAGTATTAGCATTTTACTCTAGCACACGCCTAAGAAACTAACCCTTAAAGTTAACAAGGATTCAGTTTAGTTGATTTAAGGTAACATTTATTAATACATTTAGATCCAAAATAAATAATCTATTTTTAACGAATGTGTTTAAATTTGTACATAAAAATGTATCATGGTTTCTACAAGATCAATTAAGCACATAATTCCAACATTGATAAGAAAAGTTTCTTGAGCACCGATTGCTGGAAAATGCAAATGTTAAAAATATGACAGTTTGAAATGCTTATATTTTGTTGATTAGCATAAATGACATTTCTAAAATGTTTTACCAGCTCCAAAAATTTGAACAGTAGTGAAAACATATGTAGCATAAATACTAAATATATTTCATGTTCAGTAGTTACAAGAAAATGTATTTGAGGCAGGGACAAGGCAATAGGCAGGGAAATAACCGTGTTCAGATAGGAGTCAGCTTGGTAAAGTTGGACGTGACTTAAAAGAGAGAGATCCTGTCCTGTACAGTGTGGAATGGAATATGGCCAGCTGAATTAATCAGGCTGAGGGATGGACACAGAGGGATGCTTATTTTTCCTGTCACATCTCAAGTGTCACCAGCTTTGTGCTGACCTCAGATGCCCTTTGAATCAATGCCAGTCTCACTCAAGTATGTCTACCTTGATTCACATCTCATTGTCATTTTATGATTGAACGTGCACCTTTTAACCTTTTCTTGTAGGCTGGTTTTGTTTTACAACCATATTGTAATTTCAAAAACAGTCTTAAAGTTATCTAGTCAATGACCCAGATGGGTTTGTTGATTGCAGCCTGCTGTCGAAAGAAAGGATTTCTCACTCAGCTCTACCATAGGGTCAGTATATGTCAGAGCCAGAATATATAACCAACAGTGAAAGGATAAATTAGCCGGATAGTATTTGAGTCAGGCATGCTGGGGCATTTGTATCAAGCAGAGTTTTTTCAGTAGAAGATAACTGACAAATATTTTACGCAAGATTTATGTCTCACTTTCGTGTTTACAGCTCAGAAAGGCTTCGGCAATTTTCCTGGCTGGCTCTTCTCAGGAAAGCATGGCTGACCAGGGAACCACTGAAGCTTTGTTCATTTCGTTTTGAGGAAACTGAGCCGATGACTTGCAGGTAGCCACAGATATGACTTGTGTGACTCTCTGAGCAGAGGGAATATCACAGTGGGACCCAAGTGTCATTTATATTGTAGACAAATTGCCTGTCAGTATCACAGTGCATACACATAAAGTGTTCTTATGTGTCAATGTGTATTTTCATTACTTTATTGTAGTGGGTTTTTTATGTATATGTAAAAAAATAGATTTTCATTGATATATGATAAATATGATAACATCAAAACCTTATGCAGATGACTTTTTTTTCAGTTGAACTTTAAAGAAGGTTTTTAGCTGAAACTGTGGTCATTGGTGACTCATAAAAATGCAAGTCATCGGCTACCAGCTCTACAGGAGCGGGAAAAAAAACATATACTGGCAACTAACATATACTGGCAACTAACACTCTCAGATGCAATTAAATGACCCCTTAAATGACAACAGTTTAAATAAGTAAGGAAGTGTTGAATATCAGTATTGGTAATAAAGAAATTAATAAAATCTTATTGGCCCATCTATAAAACACTGACAGGGCAATTTGCTATCCAGAGGACAATGATGATACTTACTGTGATGATATGAATTTATTTGCAATTGAAAATAAATCATTTTTTAATTAGCAGACTATTAAATTATTCAGAGTGATGCTAATTGGGCCGTACCAGAGACCATCCCTCGAGTTTGCTCTGTTCAAGTGCCCAGTGGTCACGGAACAATGTGGGGATTTCAGTAGCTCAATTTTCTGGGTCAGGCCTCCTTTGGATTAAACTTGCAACCTTTGTGTTGGAAAATTAGAAAAGCACCATTTCGAATTTGCATGTGGTTTTCCGTGGCCGTGTCTTGATGAAAAACCATGACAAAAACATGATGAATGTTGCTAAATCTAATCAAGGGGCAACAAAGCAAATCTTTCCCAAATGATCTTTTTTAATTACAGGTAGAAAGGATGAACCAGGTGGGCAGAAATATGCTTTAGAGGCTCTTGAAGCTAATTATATCAGTCGGGCTTATTATCATACCATATTCAGCTGTAATTAATTACTGTCATCCATAGTCTGGGCTGCAGTGGCCATTTTTGGCTCAGGGCCCCTAGAAGGGAAACAACCATATAGTGAAAAATTACTTTTTTCATATTTTATTTGGCATGAAAATGAAGTGAGGGTTATGAAATGGGTAGTGTAGCGATGATGAAGAAGAGTTATGTGTTGTGGTACTGTACACCCACCAGCCAGTTTATTAGGTACACCTCTATAGTACTAGGTGGGACCCACTTTGCATTCAGAACTGCCTTAATTCTTCATGGCATGGATTTATTTAAGTGCTAGAAAAATATCTCTATTCTTTTGTTTACATTGATAGCATCAGGCCATACAGTGAGTGTCACTGACTACATTTTTACATGGACATCAGTAATTAAATGATTTACCAATAAGCAATAATATGATTAAGGTGTTGATATGAGTTGCTTTTGGAATGTTTATTAATTTTCTGGCCCCAAACTGCAGTCCAACAGTTTCTCTTTTCTTTCAGGAATATTTCATTCATGTCCTCGTGACGAACTCTGAGCTACTGGATTAGATTAGCCTCTTTCCATGACCACACATGCTTTTTTTGGTGCCCATGTAAGGACTAGGAGAGAGTTGTTTAATGGAAAGAAAATGTGGCTGTCTGTGGTCCTGTACTGACTCTGTAGGTGCAGAGAATACAGTGTCAAACAGCTGTGTGTGTATGGACTATCATTAAGCAAAATGCGGCAAAGTCCTATACAATGGTAGCAGTTTTATTTAAGGTGTTTGTATTGCACTTCAATAATGCAACTAAAATAGGAATACTCCACACGTCTTCATTTGATTTGTGTTTACTAAGATTAAGATAATCAAAAATCTCTGTTTACATGGTAGACAGTATTGTCTTAATCGTATTAAAATCTGGGTATTGGTGTCCATGTAAACATACTGAGTGTGATGTTCAAGAAACCAGTTTGAGATTATTTGAGTTTAGTGACATTGCTGCTGGAAATAGCCATCACAAGCTAAGTACACTGTGGTCAGAAAGGAAGGACATGGTCAGTAAGCATACTAGGGTAGGATGTGGTGCAAAGAGGCCCAAAGTGCATCCAGAAGCAACTTAAACTACTGATAAAAGGCAGGATGTACAGCTGAAGTCAAAATTATTAGCCTCCTGTGAGATTTTAATTATTAAAAAAAAATTATTTAGTCGTTGCCATGATGATAGTACTTAATATTTTTCTTATTTTACAAGATATTAGTATTCAGCTTAAAGTGCAATTTAATGGCTTAACTAGGCCAATTCGTTTAAAAAGTAATTGGACAACAGTGGTTTGTTCAGTAGCCAACAGAAAAAAAATTCTTAAATCTTTCCCTGTCAGCGTTTTTCTTTTTTTTTTCTTCTTCTTCTTCTTTTTTTTAATTTTTTTATGAAGCCACTGCCAGGATTTTTGATGATTTTTCACCTAAATTTGACAGCCCTCAGAATATCTTTGGCTTGGAATATATTAATATGTTATATATCAAATTAGAGAAACAACCCTCCACTTTCAAACAAAAAATAAACATTTCTTCTATTCTATAGTTGGAATATTAAGCCAATGTAAGGTTGTATAACTTTTATTGTTTTTTACTACACTTTCTCAGATTTCACTCCCCGAAACATGTGATGTCAAGTTTCTCACTTAGGACATATGTTAAGGCTTCCCTTACTGTAAAACACCTAAAACACAAATTACTGTAAAAACTCATCAATGGTAGGGAAGCGTTTTCTCTTAATTGACGAGTTATCTCATCAATGACAATGAAAGAGTTAAGAGGGCTAATAATATTGACCTTAAAAATGGGTTGTAAAGGTTTTTAATGTAAAGACTTTCTCCAGAATAAAATAAATATTATGGGATATACTGTGAAATGTCCCTTGCTCCATTAAACATCACTTATGTTATTAAATATTTGAATTGTAGCCTCAGGTTGTAGTTGTTGCTGTTAGCTGACAGGAGTGACACCGGTTTTCCTTGTTGCTCATCTGCTTCAAGGTTAAACATGGTGTGTATTCAAAGATACTCTTCTCAAGACCTCAATTGTAACAAGTGTTTATCTGAGTTATCCTTGCCTTTCTAATTTATAAGTTAAACCAATCTGGCCATTCTCCTGAACCTCTGACATTAAGGCATTTTTGGCCACAGAGCTGCCACTCACTGGATATATCCTCTTTTTTTTTAGAGCGTTCTCTGTAAACCCAATAGATGGTTGTGCATGAAAAGCCCCCCAAAAAATAGCAATTTCTGAAATTCTCAAACCAACCCGACATCCCATCACTCGCATTTAAAGTCATTTAATTATGTCTAGTTTGAACTTCAGCAGATTTTCTCGACCACATCTTCTTGCCTAAATACGTTAGGCTGCTGCTATGAGATTGGCCGATTAAATATTTTTGTTAGCAAGCAATTCAACAGGTGTGCCTAATAAAATGGCCAATAAGATCAGTAGGTTGGAAGATGCAGCGAGATGACTTATTATAATACAGCAGTACAGTAGCTTGATGTGCTGCTCATTACCACTTCACACAAGCAGACAGAAAGGACTGGTGCCCCATTATTGCTTTGTTCTTGTTTTTGCTTGTGTGCTTGTGTGCTTGTGTGTGTGTGTGCGCTTGTGTGTGTGTGTGTGCTTGTGTGTGTGTGTGTGTGTGTGTGTGTGTGTGTGTGTGTGTGTAGGTGAGCAGGTTTGTCCTTGTGTGTTCGTGTGAATTCTGACAGCTCGGTTAATTATTTCTTTCAAGCTCTATTGAACTTATTCGGGCAAGTATTTCTTTGGGTGGATTTCTTATTTGTGTTCTTTTCTAGACTTAACCAATTAGTTCATGACAGATAACAGAGTTCGCCATCCTTCAAATGAGCACATAATATAAAACACCAAATCTGCAAACATTGTTTGGGGCTTTACACAATCAATTCATGTTTCCCTCTTTACCCTCAGATGTTGCATTGTGCTAAAGGCGGCATCCTTGCTTTTAGGACTAGCAAGCATATGCATGAATTTGGTATTGAGACAGAATGCTGAATTTGTGCAGAATTTATTGTAAGGGCTTTAGTGGAAGTGGCAAATATTTGGATCTGCTTTCAAATGTTTTCCTGCGCTATTTGAGAAATGTTCACAGGGGTTGCTGTACTGGATTAAACTCTGGAGTAAGCAATTATACAGTTTCATTTGAGGTCAGAGGAAGGTCTCATGTTTCATCCTTGCTGATTTGGGCATGTTAGCGCCTGTCTCCATCCCTGTGTTTGCTATATTTCTGCTCCGGCTGTGTTTTTCTCACCCTGTGATTGTTTGTTTGCACACAAAAAGAGTCATTTACTTATTGATCTGCTGGGGCCTTGAAGTGCTGTCACGACATGATGATGTATCCCGGTGGAACGCTCCAATATGAAGGGCATTCAGGAGAAGAGAGGGGGGAACATCCTAATCTGTGTTTCAATGAGAATTGGATGCATAGACCATGAGCTGCATTACCTTTAAATACCTAATATGAATATTTATAGTAGTTGTGATCACTTATTGAACTGTATTAAAAGGAAACAACCTCTTTGACCTAGTAGCTATTAATATTAAAAGGATCGTCCATCCAGAAGTGCTAATTCTGTCATAATTTACTCATCCTCATACCATTCCAAACCTGTATAGCTTTCTTTATTCACATAAAAGAAGATATTCTAAAATTTTGGTTCCAATGGGGATCTAGTATGTGAGAAATAACCTAAACAAGTTACCAGGGGTAAGGTAGAAATGCATGGGTATATGTATTTCAACTATCAAAACAATAACTTTAGCATTGTCCCCTGTACATCTTATTAGTGTCCTGTTTTTTTTTTTTTTTTACAAAAATAAGACTGGCTGTGATATACAGAAAATGCTTATTAAAATGGCATTCAATGTAATAATACTTTATATACCACAAAACTTGCAATCCATATTGTAAAACACAATTCATATCATGACAAGTATGACAGTGCAGCTCCAAATTATTTGTAATTTTAGCATTTTTAGACTTGCAGTTGTCACTATCCTTCAAACCTTAGGTTTTACCCATTTATCAGCAAGACATTTTTAGCAATTTAAAAAATTAAAATATTTTTGCATAAACACCTATTTGTTTGTGTATGTTAATATGCAAGAACCTGGCAGAATTAGGATGTTGTTTTATTTTGGTATGACTATCAAAATAACGGTGGAATAAGTTCTGACATATGTTGATATTAAATTTCACATATTTTATTTGACATGTTTAGTTGAACCATTATATTTATTGTGTCTCGTCTCTGGCCTGCTTACAGGTTTTGAACTTCATAAGGGCGAGTAAATAATGACTGAATGTAAATTTTGTATAGACTGCCCCTTTATTTTCATGATGAGATTAGTATCAACAACCTGGGTTGCTGTGGTGTTTAGGCTTGGAATAAGAAGAACAGATGCTGATATTGTTGCAGTGCACAGTTTTGTCTGGACAATCCGCTATTGGGCTGCATTAGCATATGGCTGGATGAAGGTTATTGTATGCTGAAACAATCACATCATTTGCAGTTAAAAAGAGCTAGAGCCCTACTTTCCAAGGTGTTATTTCACGAGCATAATGAAGGCGGCCATTTCAAAGGCAGCCATTCTATGAAAATGGCATGAAGACCTATTCATGCTATGGTTGTGCAAAGACCACTTCTTGTGAATCCGTTATGAGCCAGGCCTCACGCATTAGGTGTAAAGATTTGGACTGAAGGCTCTTTTGAACAATAGAAAGATAAACCTCTACTTATAATTCACCTTCTCAAAAGAGCACCTGGTTCTTCATGAATCTAACTGTTTATTGTCTAAAAAAAAAAGCCCACGCATACATTTTCTTAAAGGTTGCACAATGAATCTTACCAAAGAGCACTTCTCAGTAGACACATGCTGCGTATGGGATAAAATGTACACAGTAATGTAAACTTTAACTTTAACAAAAACTTGGTTGGTTCTGATTGGTTGCTATTGGTTACTATTGGTGGCTGGGCTGTAAAAGATTTCATATTAGTTAGCGTTGCTAGGTGGTTGTTAAAGTCTGACTCAAACTGCTTAAATTAAAATCAATTAAATAATTTAATCCAGTTGCATCCTGCATGTAAGGGGAGTATTCACAGATTAGGGTATTCAGCATTGGAGGAAATTCTTCTCACATCCTATAACTGTTGGCAAACATACCCACTTTTTGACATGTTTGCATTGGAGGAACGTGGGAACAGTTGTGACCATGGATGACACAATCAAGTGTTAAAAAGGGCTTGCTTATATTTGACATTATATACTTTAAAGTGGGGATTCAAGTCACACACACACACACACACACACACACACACACACACATGATTATGTTTTTCACTGAAATGTCCTTATGGGAACCAAATATGGTTCTACTATGGCATATTAGAATTGCATATTAGAATTTTGTGATTTTGTGATTTTTTTTAATTTATTTATTTTTAAAAAAAAAATTTGTGTGTCCAATGGGAAAGTTCGGAAAACTGGTAAGGTCAGGTGCTGTTCATGAGACTGATTAATAAACTTGAATGAACTGTACCCAGACTCCTTTAAAACACCAGCAGGAAGCCACTCTCCTAAGGGACTGAGATTTAGTAATGGACAGTAATGACTTACAGGACCTCAATCCTTACTTGAGTCATTTGCTCAAGAAAGAGAAAGATTTATTTTAAACGGGTCATGAACTGAGAAATCTAAATTCCCTAGATATTTTGATATATAAGATGTCTTTGTACTTTTAATAAAATCCTATACGTTTTAGAACTGAAAACTTTATCTAAAACGTTATATTGAAGCCAAACATTCAAAAGAACAGGTTATGGAACGTGGCACTTTATTAGATAATAAATTTGATTTTTATTAGATAATAAACTGCTTTGAAGACAACTCAAAACTTTGCTGTGTCAAGTTGTGGAAAAGTAGTCTTTAGATTGCCTTTCTTCTGATACAAACATTAGGTCATTTTTATTATTAATTAATTTCCAGACCATATCACTATGAGCTTAGTCCTTTGATCACAATTTCACCATTGATTTGATTAAAAATACGGTAAAATATGACTAGATTTTAAAAAAGATGGTCTATGAAGTAGGTAGGCTGTCAAACATAAATGCAGATGTTTTATTCAGTTAGCACACAGCTGCCCTCACCAACTTTCAAAAACATTTAAAAAAGCAAACCAGTAAACCAGTAGACTGTAAACCAGTCATACCAGTGGCCATTTACTTCCATGTCTACAATCTGCCATGCCTATTCAAACAGTGTGTTTCAATTAGGAGGGTGAAAACAGGACACAAAGTATTACTTTACATGATTTTTTGGTGCAAAATCTTAGTAACATTATAAGTGGACCTCAGTGAACAATACAAAATATAATAAAAATGCAGTTCATCTGTTTTTGTTGTTGTTGTTTTTTTCAATAACAAAGAGCTATCTTGCATTTACATAGCAAATTACCTCAAACAGCAATCTATTCGTGTTCTCACACAGCTTTCTTTTAGTTGAGCATTATGGAGGCCAAATGGTGCACTACAGATAAGTCAGCTGGATAAAACGCAGACATGCAAGTAAACTAGCAGGTCCCTCATGGCAATGAGATAGTTTGGTCTACTTTGTTGTTTGCTCTTAGAATAATACATTGTATAAATGATGAGATCCTACCGCAAGCAGCTCATCATTAAGATTCACTCTAAGTTACTATAGTGCAAATAGTGCAGTAAACAATAAAGCAGTTATCTGCATGATTTATTCATGATGTGGTGCATGATGAGAAGCACGTCCAGCATTTGCGCTTATCAGGGGACATGGTGGGGTTTAAAAATGGCCATTTTATGCCAAAAGGTCATTGACCTCTGTTCGTTTGTCAATGTGCCTTTAGGGAACAAAATAAATTTTGACATCTAAATTTAGGCTTGTGATGCTGCATCCTGAAATGACGGATGAGTCTGGGATTTTTTATTGAGGCCTATTGATGCAGAGGATGTTGATTCCCATAAGTCATGTAGATGGAATGATTGCAGTCAGTGTATTGGCCATGAACGAAATGCTCATCTTATCTAGCAGAGACTCAAAGCCTCAGTGATTCAGAATGCACTACCCTTGATTATGAATGTTTCTCCCTTTTAAGTGTTTCAACTGGCAGACGGCGATAAGGCTAGTTGCTGTTTGAATTGGCGAGCTGTGAGTCCCGGTGGGCTGCTCTTTCTTTTAAATATGGACGAAAAGGTGAGATAGGAGGCAGAAAAGGGAGAGAGGGATTTAGGTGAAGAGCATTGATAGTGACATTTGATTTGTGTTTACCAAAGGCTAGGCTATCTGAACAACATTTAGCTTAATATAGCATTGAAGGATTAGCATAGCGGTAATGAAACTCTTGCCCTTGGCATTTTAACCGTCCTCACCAAGTCACAACCTGCGCCTCATTGGCATTCTGAATGCTGGCCGCTTGCCTTCACCTGCGACCTTCCCGTTTAATACAGGAAAAAGTAATAACCAGTTTGCATTAGTTATGTTGTCGTGCCTTGTTTAAACGCAGCCTCTGAAATCGAACCTGTTTGATCTCCTTGTGTAATGAGGCATTTAATCCAGGTTGGTTCAACACAGAGAGAGCATCGCTGTTTTGCACTGTCTAACATAGTCACGCCACAGAGACAAGTGGCGTAATCACAGAGAAAGTGCCAGAAAGCCGGGCTGGGTGATGGATAAATAATTGAAGTGTGGGATGGCAGGATTAGAGACTGGCATTGAAGGGCGCAGCTCTGTAAATTTGCGAGTGCGTGTGTGTGTGCGCTCATGAATGGTTGATGAAGACAGCTGTGGGACAGTTTAAGAGCTCATTAAGATGCTTTTGCAGAGTCCGTTGTCCATTGTGAAGAAAGCTTAAGGGAGACGGCGGAAAATGTGCAGGACTGAGAACCGCCTTCAGATTTCTGTCTGTTCATTTGTTTTGAGACACAAAAGTACTGGCCTGTCAGTGGAACGTGTACACTGTTTTTTTTAAGAACTGTGTGTATTTTTAGCATTGTATTAAAAATGATGTAAGTATTTTCTACTAACAATGTGCTTTGCTGATATTTGCATCATTTATTCACATTCATGTCAATTCCAGACTTAGATACAACAAAAAGTCTAGATTTTTTAAATGTTCTTCAAACTATTTTTATTTTAAAGTCCAAGAACCAATCAATGAAAGTTTCTTTGTTGAACCAATAATGATTCCTCTAAGGCATCACTGTGAAATGAGGTTATAATGGCGCATTTTTCATGTTCAGAGAAGAAAATGAAGTTGAACTCTTACAGGTTTGAAATGACACAAATACTGAGTAAACTAGTGATGGGATTTCTGGCTCATTTTGGGGGAAACTATAAACTATTCAAATCTATTCCAAACAAACAAACAAACAAACAAACAAACAAACAAACAAACAAACAAACAAACAAACAAAC
>CAIGQW010015581.1:7494198-7505282 GCA_903798125.1 Danio choprae | reverse complement strand
AACAAACAAACAAACAAACAAACAAACAAACAAACAAACAAACAAACCATACCTAAAATGGAACATGGTGTGCTATATAACAAATGGAAATTAAATGACAATGTGCAAAATGGAAGCAACACCGGGAGCCAACCTAAATAAATCACTTAGAGGATCTGGCTGGTACACTGTAAAAAATGCTGGGTTCCAAACAATCGATTTGTGTTGGGACAACGTGAAGGAATTAAGTTAACATACTATTTTTTACAAATTTAAGTGGATTGAACATAAAACTATTAAGTTGACATTTTTGAGTGTAGAGTACAGATCTCACTATTAAATAGTTTAGAACTTATATTTTTGTTGCATGTTGACTTAAAAGTTTCTATGAATAAGGTTTTTTTTGTGAAATTAATGTTAGGTCACAATTATGAAAAATCTGCAGTTGCTAATGTATTATGAGTTATTAAATAACATTTTTATAAAGTCAAAGTTGCAATTGCAAGGTAAGAAATAAGCTTAGATTGTGCCAGATTACAGAGTGTACGGAGAACAAAATAAAGTGAACTTGATGTGTTGAAGTCTTCACTTTGTTAACAAGTAAAGCAATAAAAAGATGTGAAGCACACAAATAATAATAAATTAATAAAAGATAGCATACCAATGTTATCATATTAGTCAATGCCTAAATGATTCATTTCAAAATTCACCCCCCAAAAACGTGTTCTTATTTACTCACTCATGTCATTTCGAAACGGTATGTTCTTTTTCTTCATATTTGGAGAAATTTCTCTTTTTTTCTGACCATACAATAGAAGTCATTGTTATCCCAAACTCTTTGATTAGAGTTCTTCAAAAAATTGTATTTTGTGTTTCACAAAAGAAAGTCATACAAGTCTGGAATGACGAGAGGATGAGTGAAAGAATTTTTTAGGAACACTTTAGTTTAGGTCACAATTCACTGTATTAACAACATTAACTACAGTAACACTACTAGCTTGGGCCTCACAGTGGCGCAGTGGGTAGCACGTTCGCCTCACAGCAAGAAGGTCGCTGATCGCTGGTTCGAGCCTCGGCTGAGTCAGTTGGCGTTTCTGTGTGGAGTTTGCATGTTCTCCCTGTGTTGGCGTGGGTTTCCTCCGGGTGCTCCGGTTTCCCCCACAAGTCCAAAGACATGCAGTATATGTGAATTGGGTAAGCTAAATTGTCCGTAGTGTATGAGTGTGAATGGGTGTGTATGGATGTTTTCCAGAGATGGGTTGCAGCTGGAAGGGCATCCGCTGCATAAAACATATGCTGGATAAGTTGTCGGTTCATTCCGCTGTGGCGACCCCAGATTAATAAAGGGACTAAGCCGAAATGAAAATGAATGAATGAACACTACTAGCTTAATAAACTACTAATTAGCAGTTTAATAATAGTTAGTAAGGTAGAAGTTGGGTTTAAGTTTTGGGTAGGATTAAGGTCATACTTTTATAACTACTAATCAACTGTTAATAACTAAATAATAGGCAGCTAATAAGCCAGTAGTTAATAGCATGAATTGTGACCTAAACTAAAATGTTACCGAATTTCCTTTTCTCTGTGGACTATTCCATTAACGGCATTGACATATGTTTTTTATGTGAAATATTTAGCATACATTGACATGTTGTGTTATTTTCAGTATATTCCAGATGAGCATATATGTGTGATTCACACCTTTGAATGTTTTAGCTACATGTCAACAAAGTGGGGCAAGCCCAGGCTGAGCTTCTGTTCTGGACCGGGCGCATCAAATCACATGAGGTCTGTCTGCACCTCGTCCATATGCTTCCAGTTTTTGTGGTGTGAATGCGAGGCATATGCCCCTGTGCCTTTTAAAGAGCAAGACTGAGCAGATGCTCTGCCCACAAGAGATAAGTATAGATTTTCTAGATCTCACCCTCTCCTTCGTCTGTGGGCTCTATTAAGACCTGGACACGGTACAATCCGTCTCGGGTGACAGCCACTGTTCATTAGCCCATCATACTGAAATAAATGACAAGCCTGTTCACATTTTTACTCTTTCTGCAAAATTTCAGCTGTCCACTCCATCTTCCTCTATTCCTCTCTTCTGTCTCTTTATTTTCTCCTACGCACTGGCGTTCACATATTCTCCCTCCTTCAATTGCTCTCAATTTTTGTCACACTGGTGCACAAACATTATTTTTCTGTCTTTCTCCTTCACTTGACTTGCTGTCGTTCTCCTGCACTCTGCGTCTCTCTCTCTCTCTCTCTCTCTCACCCACACACACACACACACACGCAGACATGCACACAGCTTTCTGCTTTACACATGGTTGCGGCTGCTGTGGTGCTTATCTCTTCTGGGAGTATAATACTGTATAGATATTTTTTGCTACATGGGAACAATTCTCAGACACACTCTCAAATATAAACTGCAGGAAAATAATTGCCAATGCCAAGCCAGTGCTAGGGAGATATTAAAATATGCAGCTTGCCCAGCTACTGTATAAGCTACCCAATTACAACATAATATTAAGCATGTAAAAAATGATGAATTTATAATTTAATTAGCACTTTATTTGCCCAGCACAAAAACAGTAAGAGCGTTTGAATAGATAAATATGAGTTTTAAACAAGTTGATTTATTTTAAGAGAAATTATGAAAGTAAATAAATAAACTAAAGCTTAGCAAATATATTTATGTTTTTTAATATAGGCAATGTGTTCAATTAATATTTCTCAAAATAAAATGCATTTTTGTTTGCATCTATGACTGTTTTGTTAAAGAACAAATGTTCTCTGGGCACCCAAAAAATGGGTTTTTATGGCATCTTGGCATTTAAGCTAATGTTGGAAACCTTTATTATTGAGAGTGTATCTGAAGACTTACCCAGTGTGGCCACCAAGGGAAATGACTTGACTTAAAGTCCCAGAATAAGATGCATGAATCCATTAGCTATAGTTTTATAGGTACTGCACGAATCCATTAGCGATATCTGTTCTTTACAATGGTTCTCATTAATAGCATTGCATCTCTTTACTCCAGAGTTTGCTTGTTATTCCTCTTTCTCTTACAAAAAAATGTGATTTGTCTGTTTTACTAATGAACTGAGTTTTATCATGACTCACTGACAGTTCGAACCTCCTTGCATCCTGCAGTTCTCCCAACATTCCTCAAGCTGAAGTAAATACAATAAAAAAAACAGATCTACATAACCCAACCTGTTCATTACTTTAGTACCGGTAAGGTAATGACAGAGCAAGTTACATTAATTTGCATAATTTAGGCAGGATCTATTAGTTTGCCAAAACGAAACAGAATTGAATACTACAATCTGAATTAAACCAATCATACAAATGACCCTTTCCTACTCTTTGTATCAAATTAAACCACAAATGTTACCTGGCCCTAAGCCATAATCAACACAGTAAATTAAATTTGATGAGACTGTAAATTGCACTAACATCTGTTAAATGCACTTTTGCCATGCATGCTGCATACCTAATTAAGCATCAAGATGAAACTATTTAATTGTTGCACTAATTCATATTTAGTTTTTTCCAGATAGACATTTTTTGTAGTCTATATATGCCTCCATTGTCTTCAAGTGTTTTCTCTCTTGCTTAAAGAATAATGCAACTGAATGCCGATTCCCCAATGGATCTGACTCAGCTACTGTCAGATGTGAGTGTACTGTAATGCTAAAGCGTGTGTTTGTTTGTTTGTTTGTAGAGGATTGAGTAACTAAAAATGACAATTCCTGCCTTCTGTTCATCAGTTTCTTATTAATGATGCATTTATCCTTGAAGAATTAATTTGGGATTGAGATTCGATCCAAACCAAATGTATTTTCAAGGTGAGCATTTTTTAGCATGTACATTATTTCCTTTATCCAATGCAAATGCATTTAAGCAACAGTTAGACAGCAGCTTTGTTATACTGTTTATTTTGTGGGAAGATTTGTTGTATTTACTTCAAATGTAAATTTGATATTTGTTAATTGTTGTGGTTTGTTGGCTGAGGGGATAACTTGCTTACAAAGATTCACACTGTAAAAATATCTCTAAATTAATATTTGTATGTAGATGGTGCATTTTAATGGAAATTTTCCATAGATTGCAATTCAAATGTTTTTCTGATTATTTATGCTTTATGCTATTTATGTGACCAAATAAACACACTGACGGTGACCTACAACCAATGAGAGAGCAAGATTAAAAAAAACACAATATCAGGAAACCTAGTGTCAGTTCTGAGAGGACTCCTATGATCCAAAAAATGGAGGAAAGTTTGGGATAACTTTAGCAGGAGCACCCATTTCTTTTTAATGTTTAGCCTGACATTTCCTGTCTTGTGCGTACTCGCATGCGATCTTGCATTAATTTCTTATCACTTCACATGTTTGGTTGTAAAATGTAGTTTATGGGCCAGAGTTCTTCCATTCTTCCTATAGTAAAATCTTGCAGTGTGTAATGTCCTGTTTTCGATCTACCACGCAATTTGAACACAGCAGCAACTGAATACAACCCCAGATAGCCATGCAGTGTGAACTCGGCATTACAGAAACTGGTATGGCAATTCTTAACCTTGATTAAGGTGGTTCATTCCAAACAAGCTTTCATTGAGATAATTTAAACCAATGCTTGCTATTTTCAGTCAGAAGTGCTGCCTGAGAGCTTGTGAATTCTCTCGTGTGAATTACTGTCTTTCAATGATCAAAATGGTTCTCTTCAACAGTAGTTTCCTCAATTATCAAGGGCAGCATTCTGGCCACACTCGAAGAATGGCTTCCTTAAAGAGATGAAAGCACTCCGTGATGAATTCACGAGACTTTGAATGCAATGCATGAAAGTCTTTATGCACGCGAGTCGATTAGCACGCTCTCAAATGATTGACAAACAATCCAAAAGGCTTATATTACTATTTTAGTGCGCTATATTAACAGCAGCTTAGTGGAATGCATACCTTCAAACACTAAATCCCCATATCAGCAGTGTTTTGCTCGATGCCTGAGAGTGGAGGTGAAGCGGAGACGCTCTGGGTAAATAGAACTGTCATCTCTCCTTAAACAAAACCTCGACACTCAAGGAGACTTGCAGTAATGAGCCTGTCAATTTTCACCGGCACCCTCGGAGGATGCTGGTGTGTCAGCCCTAATGAGGGCGCTTGTACCATTTCACCAGCCCAAGCACAAAACAGGACTGCAGCAAATGCACCTCACCTTGTTTAAAAGCCGCTTTTTCTATTGCTGTGCTTAAACACAGGCGGAGGGATGGGCCCGAACGATTGGTCCTGATGATTATAGCATTGACCGGGCGTTTATTGTCAACTGGATGTCATTAGAGGTGATGAGAGTTTCCGCCATCACTTTACATTGTTTTGGGAGTCTGATGTGATGAGTGCGAAGAATGCTCTTTCATGTAACTCATTCAAGGCGCCGATTAATTACTTTGATAAGGCCTGCTGACATTGTGAAATGCTGTTTCTAACAACCACAGCCAAATGTCTTACGATTATACGGTTAAGCTTCTTGTGTGTTTTTATTTTATGCTGTAGACTGTGTTCTCAGAAGGGTTACTTTATTTGTTGAAAATGCTTGAAATGTTTTAAAGGGCAATTAAGTTGCCGTAGTGCATTAACAATTAGGATGTTTTATCTTTAGATCATGTGATGCTGTTAGAAGGGCTGTTTTTTTCCCCGTTGCAAATCTGAATGAAAAATAATAGCTTACTTCACGTGGACTATAAGAAAACAAAGCACAGTCAGACTCTTGGCTTTGCTGAACTTTTTTTGTTTTTCCTGAAAGTAAACTGCTGATGTTTTGTAATCTCTTTTGTCTTGTCGGCTTTCTTTTGTGTTAATTCAGACTGATTTTGAACAATGAGAGATAATCATCTTCATTGTCACTGACATAAATAGTGAATTACTTGTAGTTAGTAACTTACACATTTTAAGGAATGGAATACGACTACATTGCTGATTACTTTTAGTTTACTTTGGACATGACTTTTTGTGATTTGACTATTTTGTTGTTTGATAAAAACACAAAGAAAACACAGTGTATTAAACATTATTTTTCACGTTTTATATGAAATCCGAGAGCTCTATGACCCTCCATGGACAGCAAGGGTTGTTAGATAAGTCCAGAAAAGAAACCAAAAACATTGTGTCTTCAGTGGTTCAACTGTAATAATTAATAAATAAAAATTACTAAGTTCACCAATGTTTTCTTTTCCTTGTCAGGTTGCCAGGATGCACATTTATTGTTGGCAATATGTTGTGGAAATTATTCTGAAGTTTTAGATCAGGAGCTTCTGGAGACAAAGAAGGATATACACACCAAGTAAACTTCACCCATTGTCTCATCCTATACACTCCAGTCTAGCTGTGAAAACATCTTCAACCAAAACCTACAAGCCAAGAGAAAGTAATTGCTAAAAAGGCATCTTAATTTGATAGCTTCATCATTACATATGCATTGTTCTAACCTATGCGGAGCACAGGGGTGTGAAAAGGAACATGGCTTTATCTCCTTTATGTAAGAACAGAAAGACCATTGCTGCCTGTGGAGGATGGGAGAGCTTTTGGATTGAATAAATAATATAAAATATCTCACTATCTAATGAACGAAGTAATTATTAAAGGAATTAAAAATGTTATGGTGAACTAATCCTTTAAATCTCTTTTATTATTTACCTAGTTGGGTCCTGTAGAAGCGTTTAAAGCCACTTAAAGCTGTTTATGATTTTATGTTTACCTCATAATACATCAATCCCTTGTGAACCTACTCAACATGACCTTTGAAAAGCTGACCGCTGTGCTAAAAAGGGTTAAGCTCACAATAATGGAGCTTTTGCAGATAATTACAGATTTAATAAGGGGTAAAATCAATGAGACTGTAGGAGCCTGAGCCTGTCTGAACCCATAACAGAAGGGCAGGGATTTTGGCAGTCTCCACCCCATAGAGAGCCATTAAATCTGATGGCTTGCATGGAGAACACTTTGTTTCACCTCAAAAGATTTTTCCTTATGCTCAATCTGGTTAAAGTCATCACAATGTCTCAATGGATCCTGCAGTAGCAGTTAGCTACTTTTTGCAGATGTGCAAATAATAACCAATCACACATTTCTATTGAGTTTAATAATGCAACAGCCAATCAGAAGCTGCAGTTGGCAAGTGCTCAGTGACTGAATTTTGTGCTCTCACAAATTCTATCATAAACCATAAAATGCACAGATACAATGTACTTTTACTGAGAGATTCATTTTGTGACATTGATGGTTATAACAAGTTTTTTGTGTGCACAAGTTCGAATAAATGCTTTCACTTGATATTATGTTGACCACAAGGACCAACTAAAGTATTTGAGACCAGGTTAAAGTACAAGATGTTCTTGCGCAGGCAATAAAAAAGATCATAACTATAGAGTTCTGCACTTGATATCATAAAAAAAAAATCTTTAAAGCAAATAGGATATATAAGAGTACAATAAACAATATAAGAACAATATAAGAGTATGTTTTACTAATTTTTTATCTCATTTAGATAAATCACAAAAGTATTTATTTTTTACCATTTAAGGTAAATCGCAAGCATGTTTTGCTAAATCTTTACCCTGTTTTTAATAAGAAATAAATGAGCAACTTTTACTCAGCATGTTCTACTAATTAATTACCTAATTTTAAAGTAATTGTGAGCATGTTTTACTATTTCATTACTTCATTATAGGTAATAAATCTGCATGTTTTACTAATTTATTACCTCATTATAGATGAATAATGTCTAATGAGCTTGTTTTACTAATTTATTCGCTTATTTTACATAAATCTTGAGATAGTTTTTTGAGCCTGTTCTAATTCATTTCCTAAATTCAAATAAATAGTGAGCATGATTTAATATTTCATTACCTTATTATATGTAAATAATGAGCACGTTTTACCAATTCATTACCACATTAAGTAAATTGTGAGTTTGTTTTACTGTGCATGTTCTACTAAATCATTACCCAATACATTTGAGCATGTTTTACATTGTATCACCCCAATTCAGGTAAAAAAAATTAGCATGTTATTAATTTGAAGGTATTTCATATGATTGTGGAATGTGCTGTGAACAAATGTCTCTGATGAAATAGTTGCTTCTCATAAAACTCCATGCAGGTGTGCATTCAAAGGCCAGTGATAAAAAAATATCACCTGTCTTCATCTAAAGAGTGCTGGTGTGCAGAAGCTTGTTTGAGATTATATATTTGCTCTCATAACTTTCAGTGCTAGTCTTGGACCTTCTTTCACCAGAGGTCTCCGTGATATTGCCTGAAGGAAAATGAAGTGTGAAGATGTGCTAATATCATTTTTCCTTTTCCTATGTTGCACCTTGCGGTCATTATTTTAATGGATTTTTAATTACAGTGAATCATGCTTCATAAGAGAGGCGGTGGATGCAGATATGGGCAATGGGAATGAATTGAGTATTCAGAGGATGCTGCCGTTCATGCACTGAACTTGACTTGAAATTCATGAGTTTGACACAGGGTGAAGTTTAATCCCCTCTGAGCAGCAGATGGACAGCGCTGACGGGAAAGCAGAAACTATACAGCATGCGTGTATATACTGAAATCAAAAAATGGTCAAATGTATATTTATATAGTATATGTAGCATTTCAAACAGTGTTATAGCTAAAAAAAAAAAAAAAAAAAAAACAAAAACCAAAAAACGTTTTTTTTTTTTTTTTAGTAACTGGAAATAAAATAAACATTACCTGAGAAAATAAAATGTATTTCCAAGGACATATTTCTAATTGTCAAATAGCTGAAACTAAAATAACTTAAACTAAAGTATGAATCAAATTAGATTAAATTACGATTAAGTATGAATCAAAATAGAGACATTGTAAAAAAATAAAAACGCATAACTAAAATAAAATTGCAAGATAATAAAGCAATTGAAGCATTTAAATTATTAATAAAACCTTCAGTACTGTACATGCTCTTGCTCATTCTAAAATAATGAATAAACCATGCTTTACATAGACAAAATGAAGAAAATGTAAAAAGAAAAGCCAAAAAAGTTTTAAAATCATTTAAGATCATATAAATGAGGAAAATAAATAATGATGATAATAATAATCTTTAGTATAGGCATAAAAGGACATAAACTGAAGTGCAGCATCTCAGTTTCTTAGATCATTTTTAAATTAACATTTTTAATGGCACAGGAAGATCTGCTTCATTTAAATTTTATTTAGCAGGAAGCAGAAGGTTCTTATTTAAAATAAAATAAGCTAAGATAAAATGTAAAACGGAACAGAATAAAAATAAATGACTCAATACAAAAATAACTATGATTCAAACCAATTAGGTATAGGTGGCATAGACAAAAATATAAAAACAACGGAAAAGGAGCAGATTAAATAATAGCATAATAGTATTTAGTCTATTTGCATAACACATAAACTGAAATAAAATAATACAGTAAGAAAGAAAAAAAGGTAAATAATATATTTCTTAAATAAAATGTGCTTAACAGCAAGAAGGTGGCTGGTTTGAGCATTGGGTAAGCTAAATTGGCCGTAGTGTATGTGTGTGAATGAGAGTGTGTATAGGTATTTCCCAGTGATGGGTTGCAGCTGGAAGGGCATCCGCTGTGTAAAACATATGCTGAATAAGTTGCCGGTTCATTCCGCTGTAGCTACCCCAGATTAATAATGGGACTAAGCCGAAAAGAAAATGAATGAAAATGTGCTTAACTTAAATTGTACCTGCAGAATATATATTATACATTCTACATCAATCATAAATAATATACATAAAGAATAAAAACCAAAATAGTTGAAATGGTTATTTTTCCTCTCGTATGTCTGGTCAGTCGAATTCAGAGGTCAGAGAATATTCACGGTCGCTTAAACAGTGACACCAAGATTGTGTTCCTTTTAAAGCCACTCTCATAGCATGTATAATCTTTAAAAAGAGACTGACCTCTGCCCGGCCTCCGGCTGTGCTTCTCTCTTTACCTGTTGTGCTGTCATCAACCCGCTCTGTTCCGAGAGGGACTCAATGTCCAGCTGGCTCAGGGCATGGACAGAATTTAGATCTGTTCATATGCCGTTTTGAACAAATATAACTCAAACTACATGCAATCTACAGTACACCATCTCCACACTAGCCTTTTCTTTATCTTTGTGACTTTTAGATACAGTAGTTACTGAATGATAATACAAAATATGCTAAGAAACAGTTTAGATAGGCAAAACAGTGAGAAAGTTTTAGTCAATTTTAAAATAATTTAAGAACATAAAGGCAACAAATAAAGGAAAAGAAATCTGTAAAATAAGATTTAATGTTTAATAGTCGTTTTAGCAGTACAAGTAGACATACTGTTATGCTGTTTGACATTAGATCTGCTCAGTTCAAACTGCATATATGCTTATCACCTCCAGACTCACCTTTTAACTGTTTGACTATTAGGTGCAGTTTTTGGCGTTTCTATATTAAGAGCTGCCACAGAGTAATAATGTTCAGCACCTTAACAATAAATCTCATTAGTGTCCACACTGTAGTTAAGCAGATCCTCCATCCATTTACAGCTTCACTTTGGGTTTGCTACGCATGGAAGGAAGCCTTGCATTATTGAACACCTTTTTCGGTTCCTTAGGATCCAATATCCTGCAACTGGGATTGGTACTCTTAACTGGAAAATTTAATGTGCCTTAAAAAAAAGTGACCTAGATCTGCTGCTGTTCATATGCTGTGTGTGTTTAAGTATGTGATTTAATGCGCTGGATGCAAAAATGTGCACATGAATTATACATTTGTATGTATATTTAAAGAGAATTTTGCTTATTTTCACTCTATACTGTAGTAATATGGTGATGGTAAGTTGTGTTGTATATTACTAGAAAAATATTATTGAAAAAAATTCAATTCAATATAAAAGTTGACCTTGTGAAAATTTGACCAGGTTATGCATTATGCATTAAAACATTATGCAATTCTGAATACCTCAAAACATTATGCAATTTTGAATGTGCCTTACACAGGTGATTGGGCTTGACAAACCACCTGTAGAAAACGCACCCTTTGTAATTCTGAGTGTGCCTCACACAGGTGAGTGGACTTG
>CAIGQW010015581.1:7457286-7486847 GCA_903798125.1 Danio choprae | reverse complement strand
ATTTTATTTTATTTTATTTTATTTTATTTTATTTTATTTTATTTTATGTGTTTACCCATGGTGGTTTCCTAACATCATAGTCTAATGTTTAAAACATCTCTTCAAACAAGCCAAAAACAGAAATATAAGTATGTTTTTGATCATTTGTTCCTCTGGTGGTCCATCATAGCCTTCTTTTATTTACAAAGCCTGCTCAAAGCGACAGAGATGTGTTCATTAACCTCAAAAAAAAAAAACATGATCAGAACTGCTGTGTGTGGCAAAAATAGGCCAGCAAATCAGTGTGCCTGTTTTTGGCAAGCGCTGGGAGTAACTCAAGGTCTGGTAGAAAATTAATTGCTAGCTCATGGGGGACTTCATAGAGGAGAAGACACTCTCTGAGCTCCATCAATTTATCTGAACAGATGGGTCGATGGAGATCGTGAGGATGAGACACGGAGCCATCAAGGCTCAGCTCCTCCAAATACTATTGGTTGTCAGGCTGGAAGAAACCAGGGCTTTGTTTTCTTCCTCATCATATGATTTGTTAACAGTGTGCAGTAGGCTGAAATTGTTGTTTAATGTCCCTGGTCAGTCCTTTTCCTTTTATTTTTCACATTTTCTTGGCTTACCAATGGTGACAGGTCATGAGGGAGTTCAAATCATGACTAACCAAGACATAAAATGTGTTATTTGATGTAAAGGGAACAGTGTCTTTCTCAGGTACTGAAGATAATGGACTTCACCCGCGGCATGTGGGCTAAACCCAGGTTCACTCAGGATGTAAAATGCTAGATAATAAAATACATTTTAGACTCCATAAAGCTTAGATTCTACTTTGGGAATGAGGGATGTGAAAATGCTATAGAAGATTGAAGTAATTACTGTATTTTTGATCAAATAAATGTAGCTTTGGTAAGACTATTTCAAAACCGAAAATGACTGACCTCAAACTTTCCAGTGGTAGTGTATGTGTACATTATCATACTGTATTACCATACTGTATCTTGGGCTGTTCCATATTAGAGATCCGCGAATAAATGCAAAAGGTTTGCAGAGTTTTGAAAATGAAAGTGCACAACAAATACAGTTATTTTCTCCTAAAATAAAAAATCGATTCTGAGTTGCTGAAACAATCTGTCAGCAATTCTATAACTGGTCTACATATTCATAACATATACGAGTGTCAGAAAGGAGGGTTTACACGAAGAAATCGTATAATCTTATTAGAATTCAATTCTTTAAAATAAATTCTAAATTCTTTAAAAAACTTTATTAGAAATGAGGTGATGTAAAACCAGGGGAGTAATTTCTTCTGGGGACAGAATCTGTGTGTCGATGCACATGTTCGCATCCAATAACTTTGTGTGCATGTTCTAAAAATAACTTTGTGAATGTTCTAATAATGAGCAGGTATTGATGATGAAACTAATTTCAGACAGCAATGAAACACCAAGCAGCAACAGATGACTTTAATGTCAGTGAAGGTTGATATGAGCTGGCTGATTCAGTATGTTAGTTCAGGTCAGAATAATCTGTCAGACAGAATGTCTACACCTGTTGATGTTAGTCTAATGCTTAGGAATTTGTGCTGCACAGAAAACTAGCACCACGAATGTAAATAACCAATGGTGGTTGTTTATGCAGGAAAGAATTGAATAGAATAATTATTACATATTCATTTTGCAGCTGTCTATCTGCAATTTATATGACAAAAAAAGTGATTCAGCAGACACGGTTCATAAAGTCGAAAAAAATATTTAGGTTACTTTGAAATGAAATTAGTTTAAATTAGCCTAATCTTTTCCTGAAGTTTGTATCACCATAGTCCCTAAATGTATGTAAATGCTGGAAATGGGATTGAATTTTCCCTCATTTTGTGTCTTCCCCATTTCTTAAACCAAAGTTACATCCTTGTGGGATAATTAATGTACATTATTGACCAATTTAACATTTTTTATTAGAACTTGGATGCATGTAAACCTATTGTAGGATGCATCCAAAATGAAATCACAATGTCACTCATGGCCTGTACTGGAGCTCAGAGAGAATTTACTAAGAAATGCTGCTTTGCCATGACTTGAGTTGATCGGTCAAGCTTGAATTTTCCAAAATCTAATAGCACTGGCTGTTATTGATTGCCAATGATGTCAGGTGAGACTGGATGTATGTGTATATACTGTAAAGGAAGGCTTTAACTTTTCCTTTAATGGTTTCCTTTGTGAAACTGCCCATTTTCCGTGCCATTTACCTTCAGGGTAATTGCAATAAATGAGCTAGAGGCTTTTAAAAGGACTGCGGGGATCATATTTTGTTTGCTGATCCATTCAGCCTAATGTATTTGTCAAACTCAACTGGTGTAATCTGCTGCTACAACACACATTCCCTCACCACCAAAATGAATGAGATCCTTGAGCTTTGCTGAGCCAGCAGCATTTCAGTAGTTGCACATCAATAACTGCCTTCCTCTCCAATTTGTCTGCTGCCGAAACTATAGCCTTTGGGTCTGATGTTCTGTCTGGCCCTTTTCCTTTTCTAACATAGAGCATCCGAAGAGTGAAGCACCTGTGTACTGTAGATGTGGGACTTAATTAGTTGAGGGCTTTGTAGACGGGATAACTGCTTTCCCCGATGATGTTCTAATGATGGTCCAACAAAACCAAAGCTACTTGGAAATCAGTAAGATTTGTTTTGCATGGTCTGTTTATCGGGTGTAGAGGTGTGGAGCGCTTGCTGTAATTGGGCCTTGGAGGGATCTTGTAGGAACGAGAGGCTCAAAATGAGGGCAAGAGCTCGGAATCAGAATCACACAAGCAATAAGCATGACCTTCAACCCCCAGTGAGTGAGAGATTGTAGGTAAACAACTAGTAATTGTTTTGACTTTTTATTCCAGCTAGCATAGCATGTAGAAATTTCTCATCTCATATTTATTCATTATATTGTCTGTTTAATTGATGGAAATGAGCTGATTCTTTAAGTTTATTTTATGTTTAACAGTTGGAGTTTCAAGATTTTCTAATGTTTTTCAAAGAAGTCTTTTGTGCTTTCCAACACTGCATTTATTTGTTACAATTATGTTAATAATAAATAAATAAACAGCATTTATTTCTAAAACGTATTGTTGTCTTTTTTGATACATTTTCCCGTCCTTCAGAAATAATTAAAAAGACTAATGTTTTGTTATAAGACATTTTGAAAATATTCATATTTTATTTGTTAATGTTAATATTTTTGTGATTTTTAATGAAAAGAACATAGAAAACAGCTTTTAGTTTCACCATTTTTTAAATAAAAACATTTTGTAAGATAATAAATGTGTTACTTTCAATCACTTTAAAACATTTGTTTTCTTTAAAAAAAAATATTCCACAAGTCTTTGAAAAGTGTTTTGTGCATTTTGTACATTTTTACAACTGATTTACTTTGAGACGCAAATGATAATAATAATAATAGCTTAATAAGTATACGTTACTTTTGAATGTGTTCCTCTGTGGGTAGATGTTTTATTTGCAAATCCAAAGGAAAAAAAAAAACAATTATGAAATAATATTAAAATATACACTCTATTGTAATGTAATATTGTGATTTTTTTGTGCCTTATTTATACTGCACTAAAACTCTGAAATTAGTATGTTGTTATGGAAAGTGCACATTAACAATTTGAAGTGCAGTAGAGGGTGTAACTTTTCTTCTTGATTTGTTCAGCAACACTAATTTTGTTAAACTGGCAGGTCTCAAGCTTTATTGCTTGTTTACCACAGGATTTTTTTTCTTCTGTATAACAAGTCTTCAAAGGCAAAAACCCCCCCCCCCCCCCCCCACACACACTGCATGCAGCTTTTAAACAAGCACAGGAAATCTGTATTTGTGGAATGTGGATGTTGTTTATGTTTATGCAGGCGAATAATCAGATGTGAGTAATAGATGAAAGGGTCCCTATTGTTTTCCATGCTGCTTTTTACATTCATGCCAAAACATTCTGTTCACCAGACCATTCCTATTATAACACACTGCTAGAACGCGGTACTAATGTATGCTTGTATAAATGTTTAACAATTATATGAAATATTCAGCAGCTGCACTTTTTCATGCCTTCTTAAGTATATTCTCCTTGCTTCCGTTAAGTTCACTTATTTATTTATTTATTTTTTACCAACCATGCAGCCAAGTCTATTTCTTTTGTTTTGATCTAGTTTTATCACCCATATGATTATGGCCGGATCTCAGAGGCCGCGGTCCAGCTTCACCTTGTCTGATTTTCAATCCGCTAAATGGCTGTGAGCTCTGGCTGAGTGGGCCACTGCCAAGCATCCTTCCCTTTGTATCCCACTTTTATGTCTGGCGGTGGCTGATCAATGAGAATGTGGAATCAGATGCTCCTGATTTGAACACTGTCCAAAGCAAATGGGGTGGAGAAGAAAGCTGTCCAACTGACGGCAAGCACAGCGTTCACCAGCTGTCTCATTTCATCTCGCTGAAAAAAAAAAAAAAAAAAAGCAAGAGGGGGTCAATATCAAACGTTTTGCTCTGCTTTCCTCCGTGCCCCCTCTCCATTTTTGATTTTCTTTGTTAAATCTGATCTGATGGAGACCACACATCCTACGTTCTCTCTCCTGAAATAAAAGTTGCAGAGAATCAAAAAATATGCCGATGCGCAGAGACAAACTCAATTTCAATCCATGCCAAGGCTTTTCCGGCTGAGTTCTACCCACTCACAACTCCCACATTGTCTGTTTTATCCCAGGCTCTTCCATTCATTTCGCTCAATCACACAGAAGCTCTCTCTCTCTCTCTCTCTCTCTCTCTCTCTCTCTCTCTCTCTCTCTCTCTCATATGAGCTTCTAGAGGTGTGACATGTTTAGCCCTAATGTCAGTGGAGTAATTAGGTGAAATGAAAACAGGGATTGATATTGGCAGATTTAAATAATGATCGATGACAGTGAAATGAATGGCAGCAAATAATGATGTCAGCTGAAATAAAAGATTGGCAATGCTGATTTTTTTTATTTAATACTCATCACTCTTTTACTGCTTTCAAATGTAAGATTATTACTTACCGCCCTCTGGCGTAGCCATAATTTCTGAAGTTGCATGGACAGAATGTCAAGTGTTATGCCTGTTTTTTTCAGTTACATGAACATAATGGGCCCTATTATACACCCGGCGCAAGACATGTTTGCCGCGACGTGCTGCTATTTTCAGACTAGCACAACAGTAAATTTACTGTTTTCCGCCACGTTGTTTAAATAACAAATCCGTTTGTGCCACTTTGTGGACTCATGGGTGTTCCGGTCTAGAAAAGAGCTGTGTTAAGGCGCATAAAATAGACAGTGCAATAGAGCAGCTGAAAGCAGCTCTAAAGTCCAGCACAGAGTGCGTTAGTTGTGCACCTCGCTTACACATTGCTTAAAACACGCAGGATGTACAGCAATACGCAAATATTTTTACAAATGAAAAAGAATTAAGGGAATAAAATATTACAAAAATTATTATTTTCTACATAAATCTAAAAACCACTGACTCCATTCCTTCTTCACATGGGGGGGGGGGGGTGATGGGGGTTATCAGTTTATTCACAACAACTTGCTTTTGTATAATGTTATTATTATTAGTTTTATTTATTATATGCATATTTACATTTGTTTTATTAAAAACAAGCTTAGATTTGTCCACCTGTCACGTTTTGGACCATATGGGACATGCCCTTAATGCTTTTGCGCCCTGCGCTTTAGACTTTGCGCCTAGACCATTAAAATAGAGCCCTATATCTTTTCTATTTTATTTTAAATAATTCTGCATATTTTCCTCCAAGACAGCCTCGACATATTGTAAACACAACTGTCCAATGAAAGTATGGGAGAAAATTTTATTGAAAGGGGGGTGGGGGGCATGAACCCACATCCCACTTATATTCTACGCCTATGCTGTCCGTGTAAATTTACCACCCATATAAATTAACATAAGTAAAGTAAGTTTTTAATAAAGTGTATTGCAGTTCTTGTAAATAGTCATATATAGCTTGATGCTAATAGTAGCACTTAGCCAAATGTAGTGCACAAGTGATAATATGTTGTCAAAAAAATCCTCGTAAGGTCATAAAAAGTTGTTTTATTTTATAAAGTCCTTTACTTACAGTTCAGTATTTTTAGCTGCTGAATATAAGCAGAATGTAAGTCATGCAAATTACCAATTAGATTTTTTAGGGATCGGATTGTTGGATATCAGATTAGTGGCGGCTAAAATAATGTTGTACAGTAACATACTACTGTAATATTAATGTTGAAATATTTGGTAATCTGTTATACTACTATTATGGAACTGAATTTTTTTTCAAATTACATTTATTGTGACACTCTACTGCCGAATACTAATAATTATAAAAGCAAAATTAAATAGTCCGGTTTGTCAAAATGTATTGTAGTGATTACTAATTGTTTTCAGGTGATTTAAAAAAATATATATTGTGCTTTGTCTGCAATCCTCAGCATCATGACATGCTCTGTAAAAGTTTGCTGTAGTTTTATTGTACTTCACATTTGAAAGCGTAATCAATCACCATATTTCTAGACAGGGTTTTGAAGAGACCACTATTACACTGGATTCCTGGCCTTGGGGCTCCAGACACATTGGCCATGTCTGTATTCACAGTGCTGATGCAGGAAACGCTGGCTTGACTCTTTCCTCTGGGCTTCACACAGCAATTTAAGTTAAACCTGCAGTATCTTGCAGTAACTTTTTTTGTAAGAACTGAGAGCTGAAGGGATTAAAGACTTTTTCTGCGGAATAGGAAAGACATTTCGGTGCCTTAATAAGGTAGCTCACTAAAATTAGCACACTTGTTTGGTTGATTCAGATGGGTATTGAGTTTCCTTTGTTGTTGTTGTTTCTTGTTTTGCTAAGTGTTGTAAACTGCACTTGTTAGTGAGGTAAAAATCACTTATTTTCTGCTATGAGCAGAACAGTTATGCATTTTCAGCACTTTTGTATTTTAATCTTCAGCTTACTATCACGTTTTCTTGTGTATCATCACTTATCATGTTACCAGTTATTTACCACTCAGTCTCTAAGCATTAGCATCTCGATTTGTGATGAGCAACGAACTAAGCTAACCAGCGGTACTAACAGGCAATATGAAAATATCTCCATTGTATCATACAATGGAGTATTTTCCATTGTAGAAATTTCAAATGTGAAAATGACAGACATCCAAGCTCCCTCTGAAGGTCCAGGATTCTCTTACACATTGATAGCTGCTCCCTGATGCACACAAATTACATACAATATCCTGGGAATCGAGCGAGGGAGAGATAATACTGGCACTTTTCTCCCTGCACTCCGAGCACTGGTTATGTGAGAAAGCTGTTCTGCTTTGTGATTTGATCTGATGTGAGCAATTGTTAAATCTAAACATCAGTCACATGATGTAATCTACTTACATTTTCATATGTTCAAAATGAAAGCGGCTGATTCTTTACGCACTTATTTAAATGACGTTTTGGGGATATACAGTACGCATACTTTTCACAGTCAGGTCAATATACAATGACAGATCCACACACTTAAAAAAAGCAGATTCTGTTTAATGTTTCAAACAGAGATGCTGATAGAGAGGCAGAGTTATGTTATGTAGTGTATGTTATGTAGTTATGTACATTTCTATAGGCAAATGCACTTCCATTTCGAAGGAAATACATTTTTTTGTTATTTTTTATTCAGCAAGACTGAATTATACAGTAATGATAAAAATGACAGCAAAAAAAAAAGGTAATGTTTAAGATTTCCATTTTAAATAAATTCAGTAAACCACAAACTCCTTACAAAGAAATTACAATCTTCACAACTTCAAACTTTTGAACAGAATTTCACTCCTTTATGCTTAGCTTTATAGTGTTTTAAGAATTAGAGATTGCTTGATGATTTTAATATCTAATATCTAAATTATTCTCAAATATCTTTAGTCATCTTGTAAAAAAATGTTGATCAAAAAGTAAGGTAATTAATTCTCTTTCTTGCTTGTCGAATAATTTTCAGTCCCCTCTCTACTATGGCTGCTTATACAACACGATTAAAATCATATAAATAATGGCGCATAAACACATGCTAGATTGAAATATGGTATTTACTCTCTCTGCCCATCTGTCATTACTAGTCAACTAATTATAGACCAGAATGCATTGAACCCAGCCACCTGCAATGTTTTAAAGCCAGTTAGCTGATGGCTCTGCACTGTAAATATTAATGTGTTGTGGAAAAATTGGCATTCTTTCGTTGGAGAAATAAATGGTCAGTTGTGTATGGTGCAGGTATAGCTCTTTATTTTTAGAATTATGCCTGACGAGGAGACTTAAATTCAAGATTAGTAGATGTTACCATCTTAAATTGATCAATTTATAAGTGAAATTAAATGTTGTATTTTTTTATGCCTTGTGAATTATATGCATTGTTGTTTTTAATTAACTTCGTCTGTATCCAGTCCTATAATAGATAAAAGCAGTTCTTTTTATATTCTCCAAACAGCTTGGACCTTATGTTGCCATGGATACATATCAGCAGTCAATATGCCATCCTCTTCATTACTAACTTCATATTCAGTCATATTCAAAATAATCATTTACTTTGTAAGCAAAGACAGAACCGTGAATATGATATGAATTTTCAATTTGTTTGGTTTTCTTTGCTCTGCTACGACATAATTCATGTAAATAAACGTAATCACGCTTAGAAATTCATTGTGCATCATCTTATCAGCCTGAGACACATTACCATTCCCACCTAGTATTAAAATGCATTCACACATGTACGTTTTATCACTTGTGTTTATATTTCTTTGTATATTGTAAAAAACAGCAAAGTACTGCAAATATTTGAGGTTTTACATTACCAAAGCAGTCCGATCAAATGTGTTTTCAGCTACCTTTTAAAGTGATTAAAAGTGGCAAGACATTTCAGAGCCAGTTTACTCCTAAACTCTTTATTTAAAGCCAGTTTCTTTAGTGTTATCCACTTATGATAAGATTGATGAGAACACATCTTTAAAATGGTAGTTCACACAAAATGTTGTTATTAATTACTTACTCTTTTGTCGTTCCAATCCCCTGATACCTTCATTCATCTTCGTAACGCAAATAAAGATATTTGGGATGAAATTCGAGAGCTCCCTCATCCCCCTTATACAGCAAAGGTCCTGAGACGTTCAAAGTCCAGAAAAGGAAGCCAAAACATTGTCAAAATATTTCAGATAACTTTAGTGGTTGAACTGTAATAATATGAAGCTCCAAGAACACTTTTGTTCACATGTCTTCCATGTCAAATTTACTACAGGCAAATTGACGCTTGTGTGTTGTGCTGTTGACTCTAATGGCAATAAATGTGCACCCTGTCGAGGAAGAGAAGACAAAGGCCTTTTTGTACTCAAAGTAATCATATTTGGATAACGTTTTTGGTTTTCATATTTTGGTGAACTAACACTGTAATTCCTAAGGTAAACCTTTTAACCAAGGTCAAAAAAGCTGATGCTGGAGAACCATCATAGCATGTCCTATCAATGGTCGAAGTCTTGTAATTATTATTTTTGTTTTCAAACCTGCATTTCATTATACATGTTTGCATATTGTGTGCAAATGACTACAAGAAGTCCAGTGGGGATCACGCAGTAGGGAAAATGCTCTGAGTTTAAGCCATTGTAATGACTTTTTGGTGTCTTAGGTGACTTGGAAATGCAATATAAAATACATTGGAAAATAAAAGAACCGTTTTATTCATCAGGATTTAATTTATAATGCTATTTATTATTACATTGTGATGAATGGGAGTGGTAAAGTCTACTGTTTATAGGCAGAGAGAATTTATTTTCCTCTTTAGAATAACTGATGCACAAACGCTACAGCATTTGATTAATTCAGTCAACATCAGTTTTAATTTATTGTCTTTATTAATATTATGTTTTGTGGTAGTCGCTAGTATGCTGCAAGAGCTGTCAGTTGAGCTTAACTTTGCTTCTCTAATTTCTTGTTGTCTTGAAGTTGGAGCTTTGTGAGCTTCTGTCAGCTTTGGCATCGATTGCTTTGCTGTAGTCCTGCTATTGTATCAAATTCAAGTGTGTGATGTTCTGACAGTGTTGGCTGGATTGCCTCCGGCTCTGTGTAGATGCCACTGCTGTTCAGCTCCAGTGGGCCGTGTCATGAGAATCACCGAGATTAGAGAGCAGTGAATTGTTTTAAGGAAATGCTCTTGTATCTGAATCAGACAACAGTGTGCCTGGTGAAAACTTGTTTGTTCTTTCCTCACTTTACAGTAGGTATCAATAAAAGGAAAAAAACTATTAGCAAAAACTATTTGCTATTAACAAACCATTAACTATGGCTTTTAGCCCCCCACCCCCCACACACCTAATTTCCTGTTTCCTAGTTATTAAAGTAGTAGTTAGGTTTAGGCATTAGATAGGAATTTAGATGTAGAATAAGGTCATGCATAATATGCAAATATATATTTTATAAGTACAAATAAACATCCAATATCTTAATTATTGTTTATATTGAGCATTGGTACTTAGTTTGTTCACAAGGGGCTGTTGGAAAATACTGTTGAAAAAAAGATATTTAAAATGAAAAACTATTGATGCCCATGTTGCTGAATGCTTGTGTGGGTTAATGAAATGATAGCAGAAACTATCAATTAAATGTGTCAGTCAAAAAGACTCTATGTATGTTATATGTGATTTAACTTTATTAATTTTTTTGTCTGAATTTCACATTTTTCTTAGAACTATAATTATATTTCTTAGAACTTTTTTAATGAGAAAAATACAAGTGCGGCTGAAAAATGTGTAGGCACTAATATACTCGTTATCATTTTTTTGAGATATCAAAGAAAGCAAGACAGAGAGAAAGATGCCATATAAATAAGGTATAGTTAACTTTCATACACAGAAAATGACTAATAAACAAATGTTTCGATGTTGAAATCAGGCTAATATGTATTATCTGTTTTGCATTTATTTAACTGAAATGTATACCTCATATTTAAGTGCCTCACTGTAACCAAGATTTTTGCTTTTTAAAAGAAATCGAGGGATACATCAAAATGATGTTCTGTGGTAATCAGTATTATAGCAAACATGCTGTCAATTGAACTAAACTTGCATCGAATCCAGAATATCCCTTATACCAAGGTAGTGCATTTCTATAGGGTTCTGGGTCAGTTAAACTGTCTCTGGCTTTTTTTTCAAAGTCTGACAACAATTATTTCTTTTAGGAAGCACATTTGTAGTCTGTGGTGGAAAAAAAGTATCAGCCACGTGCACAGACTCTGCTCTTGACCTTCAATTGATCCCAAAGCAGTCCACAAGAGCTGTTTTAACTTTAATTATGAATTACTTACTAGAGAAACCTGCAGCGAACGGCAATCCATTCGTCTGCCGATTAACACACAGGCTTTGTTGCGATTATAATGATTTTTGAGAGGTGACCTCAGGGTTGTGGATTATCCTGTGGTGTTTGCTGGGCTCTATGTGCAAATCTTCTCAGCTTATCCAAGACCCATTTGATTGCAAATCATTGCGCCCTGAAAAAGAGCTGTGGTTCACGTGCAGTGCACTACACTATTGCATCACTGACTTATTGAGCAGGATTGTTTTTAGGTCTCCAGGTAATAATGTATCATTCATTGATTTTTAAGGCACTTACAAAAGATTCTTTCACAGCCCTCCTAGACTTGCTGCCCCCTTCTGTGTTGTGACTTTTTAATAAAGAGCCATGAGAAAAGATTGAAGCTTTAAATTATTTTTTAGAAATTCAACATTGTCCCAAAGTAGAGAGTAATGTCTCATAAAATGGCTTAACAAGCTGAAAGAATCTATTTTAGTATACGTGTTAATATGGCTTTATCTTATAGCTGTTTAATGGTGAATTTTGCATATATTTACACATTTGTGAGAGTGTGTGAATGACTTGCACTGCTTTACATGGGTAAATGAATATAATCTCATTTCCTGTTGAAAGAGCATGACATTGTAGCTCAAATGAATTGGAGAGGCAGCCATGTACAGCACAAAATGTAGTGTGGATATGGCAGAACATGTGGTTGTTGCTTTTTTTTTATAAAGCATAATTGCACAACACCATTTTCAACTAAAAGTGTAAAAATCTGCATTTTTGCAGTTCTTCATTTCTGGAACAAACTGCATTTTTTTGGAAAATGATTACAATGTTGTCTATCTATAAACTGTAAGAATTTGTGAATTTGTGAAAAGAGAGACGTCATGCATATGCATGTTTAGTTTAGAGGCATGTGCATCAAAACAAAAAGGATGGGCTACAGGACCTTAAAAGCACCTTGTGTTTCTTTGCAAAGCGACAAATCTAACTAATAGCCTGGCAAAATACAGCATTTTTAGTTGTTGTCATGGACCCAGGTGGACAGGATCGAACAATGCTGTTATCTGTATTTAAAACCGAGGGAGAAGAAAAAAACTCATGTCATGACATAATGATCATCTGATACATGAAACGATTTCAAAGAGCCCAGCCATCAGGTTACAGAAGTAAAAACTCTTAATTTAATTATTTGGGAAATGGGCTTTATGCACGTCAAGTGTTTATCAAAAACCGATAAACGTCCGGTAAAAGGTTAATGTGACTATTTTCATTTCCATAAGAATCTTTTTACAGTATCATTTGTGTAAATTAATTAAAATATAATCTGTTAAATAGACTTAAGCATTCATTTAGTTGTTCAAGCAAAAAAGCAGTTTGAATGCAAGTGCTATCAGGAGCTTAAGGTAAAATAAATTGGCAGGGAACAATGGAATTTTATGCAGTGCTTCCTGTCCGGTCTGGGACCACTTCATATATTCAGTATATCAATCAGGCAGTGAAGATCATTGATTTTAAAGAAACCAGATCTTAAACAAGACAATTTTATAATGACATGACAGTTCACCGGAAGTGCTTTGGCTGACTTAATGAAGATTAAAAGTCCATATAATCTATTGATTTTTAATGATACTTCTAAACATTTGAAGATAGGCCTTTTGTCAGTTCAGTTCTGAGGTTGTAAATCAATTGAATCTTCTTTTGTTGAACCTACAGTGCATCCGGAAAAGTATTCATAGCGCTTCACTATTTCCACATTTTTTTATGTTACAGCCTTATTCCAAAATAGATTAAATTCATTTATTTCCTCTAAATTCTACACACAATACCCCATTATGACAATGTGATTTTTTTTTCTTTAATTGTTGCAAATTTATCAAAAATAAAAAACCTGAAAAATCACATGTACATATGTATTCACAGCCTTTGCTCAATACGTTGTTGATGCACCTTTGGCAGTAATTACAGCCTCAAGTCTTTTTGAATATGATGCCACAAGCTTGGCACACCTGTCTTTGGGATTTTTTGCCCATTCCTCTTTGCAGTACCTCTCAAGCTCTATCAGGTTGGATGGGAAGCGACAGTGTACAGCCATGTTCAGATCTCTCCAGAGATGTTCAATAGGATTTAGTTCTGGGCTCTGGCTGGGCCACTCAAAGACATTCACCAAGTTGTTGTGAAGCCACTTCCTTGATATTTTGGCGGTGTGCTTTGGGTCATTGTCCTGCTGGAAGATGACCCAATGCCCCAGCCTGAGCTCAAGAGCACTCTGAAGCAGGTTTTCATTCAGGATGTCTCTGTACATTGCTGCATTCATCTTTCCCTCTATCCTGACAAGTTCCTGCTGCTGAAAAACATCCCCACAGCATAATGCTGCCACCACCATGGTTGGTATTAGCCTGGTGATGAGCGGTGCCTGGATTTCTCCAAACGTAACACCTAGCATTCACTTCATTTAGACCAAAGAATTTTGTTTCTTATAGTTTTTCAGATGCCTTTTGGCAAATTCCAGGCAGGCTGCTATGTGCCCTTTAAAAAGGAGTGGCTTCCGTCTGGCCACTCTACCATACATGCCTGATTTACAGATACAGCTGACAACTTTAAATTTATAGTTTTTTATTATGTTTTTCAAGTTTGTTTGTGTAATTTTTAGTGCTTCATGGGTTTCCAGAGAGAGCTAAAGCAAGAGAGAAATGCACAGTAAGGTATACATTGAAATGAGACTTTCATTTGACTATTGAAGTTTTCAGCTGGCTTTATACAAGACTTTGAATCCTGCAAACCTTGAAGGTCCAGGTGTAGAGTCTGCATTTAGACATCTGCTTCTGACGTGCAAAGAACAGAAGTGCTTTTTGATGAGAGATGAGATCAGCAGAGACCAGGCTTCACCTGAATCACCGCTTTTTCATGTCCCAGCTGCATGGCCAGGTGTTTCAAACCGAGGAGCCTTTTAAAGTCATGGAGGCCACTCACACAAAGGCAGAAGTTCACAGGTGGGTGTCATTTTTTAACTCAAGTGAGACTGCATAGGCTGATGTGATGAATCTTAAAGAGATACAGTGCTGTGCAAAGGTCTTAGGCCAACCCCACCAGCTCCGGTGTTTAAGTAACGTTTTAATGACCATCCATGTTTATGTTTTGGTCTCTTCATTATGATACAAACAGAAAGTATGAAAATATGTGCACAAAATGTCAACAAACTGTGCAAACTTTCAAATGTCAACAAACTTTAGAAGAAAATGCCTTCTGTTGGCAAAATAACCAAATAATGGTGCTATAAATAAACAGCATTACTAACGGCAATTGAATTAAATTACAATTCAATTGAATTACTCAATTCTTCCCATTTCTCCCGTTACAATGCCATTACAGTTACTGACAATAAAATGAGCATTACTATAATTGAGAACACTGAAGCGGTTTTCACTGCACTGAAACCATCATTGGTATTGTTTTCAAGTTGAACAACATTTATTTTTAAACGTAAGCCTAAAAGAATTTTTAAAGCAAGAGCGTAACTAAACGCATATTGCCAGTTTGCACGTTTTGCTTTCTTGTTGTTGCTTAAGACACTTTGAAATATAAAGCAAATTTATTTTCTTTGTCAAATAATATCACATCAGCAAGCACAATTTTTATTAATATCAGATTCATTCTGCAACAAAATGCATCCCTACCTATTTTTTTATTTGAAGTAATAAGCACCAATGACAAGAGCTAAATACTGTAATTTTTTTAAATTTAAATCAATCAAAATCAAGTCATCTGTCTAATCTGATTATGTTCTTTTGCTTTTTATTTTTTAAGACTTAGTAAGTGTTAATATGACATGATTCACAGCATTAAATGTTAATTGGCAAAAGTTCACTTTTCTTCCTGCATAAAGTGTTTTCCAATTAACTTCTTTCTGTGCATTCTCTGACCACATTTCACAGCGCATTATTATCTCGCCGTGGGGTTTGAAGCTGTCATAACGCTGCCTCTGAGAATAAGAAATGCGTGTCACGTCAGTATGCGCCTCGGGTAGACATGCTTGAGTGTCATTCATCAGGACCTGGCTGTGGAAAATCAACAGCATCGATTGTTCACATATCTCCTGCGGGGAGTGAGCAGGATATGCTGCAAAGGTATTATCATCAGGAGCGCTTCCCATGCTGTTATCTATGGCAACACTAACCCGTCTTACCAACTAACCCACGCTGCTTTACCACAGAGCCCGAGCTTGATGCATCTCCAAAGTGGTGTGTTTTAATTTCATGGGTTTACCTGGCGAGCAAGTGCACTAGAAGATGCTTTGCTACAATGCAGTTGGCTTCAGAAATGACCTTGCCTCTTAAGTGGCTCCAGCAAAGGTGGAAATCTGTCCTTGTTTTTCTCTTTTCTCCTCAGCCAGAGTGCCATTGACAGGCTGCTGTAATCAAGTTTGAAAGATGGGCTTGATTGAGAAGGGGCTCTTATGAGTGAATCTGATATGTAGCCACCCACATCTGCGGCTGCTTCTCATTCAAATCCCTCCGAGACACAGAGACAAGTCAGTTTCATGTAGTCATCAGCATATTTGGATGTAAATGAATGTGATATGTAGTTTTCTGTTGGTAAAATTATCACACAAATGCAATTTCGTGGCAGTTTGTGACTATTGTTTAGGTTGCTGAATTAGTGGCTAATTTGGTGTGTTTGTATAATCTTATTTTAAATCAATGGTGTTCTTGTGTTTATAATTGGTTCTATTTTTCATTCAAAATGGAAAAAAACAGCATTATGCATGGAAGGCAAGTTATTTGCGATTCATTTTTTTATGTGTATGTCACCATTGGCTCATTGGAAATTCATACTTCAGCATACATTTTTTTGTGAAACTGCAAAATTGTACCTTAACATACATATGACTGCAGTTTCTAGGTAAAATGTATGCTACGGGGCATTATGACACAAACAACATTTGTTTCTTTTCACACTAATAATATTTACAGGGAGATATCGACAAATAAATGATTATTGTTCAGTTTTTTTTTGCACAAATAAATACCACAAAACAACTTAACAATGTCTGTTTGTAATCGAATAAGTTTGTCTAACCTTTCTATCTTCATATTTTCTGGCATGGTCATTTTGTTCAGAAGCTCATTTTGTATTGTGTTGTACTTGTGATGCAGAGCTCTCGGGTTCAAGTTTGGGAAAGCACGTTTGCACAAAAGAGATAAAAGTAATGTACCATGAAGGTAAAACTATGTGGTCACATGCAATTTGCTCTTATGTTTGCTTTTGAAAAGACTATTGTTTGGCTTAAGTGAAGTGTTTAGGTCAGTTAGTCACTAGGTGATCTGTACGACAAGCCCCACCTTGTAGTTGACATGTAAAGAAGGATGTGTATCTAAAACTCACACTGTACCCCAAGTAACGTATTTCAGAAAAGTAGACAGTGCCCTCTAGTGGATTTGTCAACTGAAAGTGCAATTAAAGCACCCGGAGCAACATATTTTACACGTTGTTGTTTTCAAAGGTTTTCATTTTCAGTCCCCCAAAAAGATGTTGTTGTGTAAATGAAATGCCCAAACACATACAGTGAAGTAACTTTTTTAGTTGAATATCTTGTTTAGTTGAATCTTGTATTTGAATCTTCCAGCTCCTACTGTGATTTTTCCTGTGAAAATTCTTTTGCAACTGTTCAGGAATTACTGTTTGTATAGTTCTGGCAAAATGTTTAACTGTTTATTTTAATATATAGTGTTTCTCTTATTAATCTTGCTTTTTGAAAATGCTGTAAAAAGTGATTGACACTTGCAGAAAGCTCAAAGCAACGCAGAGTGAGCGCTCGCCAATCAAATAATTTTGCCCTTTTGGTGCCCGTTTTTCCATTAGAAAAGTGACAAGTGAGTGTTGCTTGATCCTCACTTGATAGTTCCTGTCAGGAGCTCCTCTTTCAAATGTCCTTTCTGCGGTGGAATTGCCGAGATATTTCTTCACAAAGACTTTATAACAGGACTGCTTCACTTAAAATACTTCACTGAATTCCCGAGAGAACCACAAACACTTTACCAATGAAAGGACCCGTGCTGGCATTAAAAACAAATTTTACTTTTTTAGTTTGTCTGGCACGTTTATCCAAAACGTGCTTTGAGTCCATCAGTCAGTCAGTCAGTCAGTCTTTATTCATTTCCCGAAGGCAATTTGGTTGCAGCATACAAGCATATCACACATAATGCACAAAAACACATTGTACAATACAAATCTACTCTAAATTTAAAAACTTTTCAGCTGAGGGGATAAATGAAAGTTTGAACTGATTTGTTTTACTAATAGGAGTTCTGTATCGAACACCAGAAGGGAGAAGATAAAACTCATGGTGCATAGGATTGTAATCATCAAAATGTATTTCAAATATATGCTAGAGATATGTTGTAACGAAATGGCTAAAGGGAATATGTTTGTTTTTGGTTTTTTTTGCATTTATTTTGCAAATCAGTTGTTAAAAATGGAATGTGAAAATACATTTTGGGCAATATACAGTAGGCTAAGACTGAGTACATTTTTGTTTTTAAAAGAAATCTTGCCTTTGCTCAATAACTGCTGGATTTATTCAATAAAATAAATCTGATCATTAGAATTTTATTAGCTATTTTATTTCTAAATATATTTTAGCTGTAACTTATCTCTGTAAAGACGAAGCTTAATTTCCAGCAGCCATTACTCAAAAGGTGCTTCAGAAATCATTTTTATATCCTGATTTGGTGCTAAAGACACATTTATTAATGTCCATTTTGAAAGCGGTTGCTTAATGTTTTTGTAGATTGTTTTAGGATTCTCTAATGTTTGTTGCTAATTGTGTCCTGTTGAACTACAAAAAGTCTCTATTTTCTTTATGCGTTATATTAATATCACCTACAACACCTTCCAAATATTTGTTTTTCGTTCTTGTGAACTTGTGAAGTGCTGTGCCAGGGCTTGTCATTTGTCTCTGGAAAATGTTTACTCGAAGTGGAGGCTTCTTCAGCAGCTTTCCTTGAAGAAGTAAGAGCGCTAATTGCTACATTTAACACACGCTGTGGTGTCCTCTGAGGGGGACGGGACTCTGATAACCTAATAAGAAGTCGGCACAGTGTTTTGACAGATTATGACATATGTAAGTGCTCTTTGGAATGGTGCCAACACGAGGACCCATCCTAAAAAGAGCTCTCTAGTGAGTGCGGCTGATCGTACTGAAATAGAGTGACAAGCCAGCAGGAGGCGGCTGAAGAGTCTCTCCGAGAGATAAGGCATGACATTCGTTAAGTTCATTTAATGGCGTTCAGTCTCATTAAGGGGAGGATATATGGCTTCACCGTGATGACTGCAGCGAGTTTACTGACAATCAGGCTCTTTTCCTTATAGATTTTGCTGCTGGCCTTTGTAATAGACCACTTATTCTTCTTTAAGGAGCAAAGTTGATTTGATTAGCAAAATTATAAAATTACTGTTTTGTTAAAGGGATGAAAATTTTTTAATTACCCTTCACTTGTCCCAAACCAATTTGAGTTTTTTGCTCTCTTAAACACAAAAGAAGATATTTTGAAAAATGTTGGAAACTACTATTTACTATTTGTTATTTATAAAAAAAGGAAGTCAATGGTTACACCGGTTTCCAACACGGTGAGTTAATTATAGGAGAATCCCTTTAAGCTAAATGTTATACAACTAAAGGGAAGTTCACACAGAATATATGTTTTTATATTGCATTACATCATTTGTTCAGGGTTTTTCTGTGTGCTAGATAGATGTGTTTGTTGTAAAATTGTTTTCATCTTTTTTCACATGAAATGACATTTAAAGCTCAATTTACAGTCTTTGGTATCACAAAATCTTTTGGAAATCATTCTAATATGCTGATTTGACGCTTGAGAAAATTGTGCTGCTTAGCATGCTACATGGCACCATTTTAAAATAAAAACGAATGTATCTTTTAATGAATTAATTATCAATTAATTAATGACATTTCATTTATCATTGTTATTTAAAATATTTATCTTTCCATCATTTTCTTTTTTTTACCTTTTACACAATCAGATATTCAGATATCTTTTGTAGAACACAGGTGTGAGGTCTGTTGAAAAGATGTTATTTTGTCTTCCAAACACTGTGTAGTAGTTTATCTGTATTGCTTTGCTTCCTCTGTCGCCGCTGGGTTTAGAGGTGGACTTCTTTATGTCTACAGTCAGTGTCTCTTGTGGGACTCCGGCCAACACTCATCGACCCATTTACTATAGTTTGCACCATAGACTCGCATTTTAGGCACTAGATAGAGAGCATTAAATGGAGTGAAGTGCTTTCATGGGTAGAGAGGGGAAATTAGCATCACGTGGTAATGGATGGGATGACTAGAGGTTTTTTTTGGATAATGAGGGTGGATTCAGCTGTATGTTTTGTTCGATGTGGCTGATGATGCATGTCTGTGTACTTGAAGTGAAGTGGCCTTGCTTTATTTTGTCAGTGTCATGTTGTGTGGGCATGCAGGGGTCGAGGGAAGACTTTGATTGTTTAAATATATCGACTATATGTATTAAATATCTCAGAAGGAGCTGAGATCTTGCCTCCTACATGACATGTGCGAAAAAAGTGCCACAGAGCTGTGATGACAACATGCAATCTCCAAAGCAGAGAACGTTACCTAATCTCATTACACTGGCTCTCTCCTGCAAAACCACAAGCTGTTTTCATCTGTGTCGGGATTATTTATAGACCGTAGGTGCGAGCTTGTATATTGAAAGGGCCTCTGCTGATGCTCAGAACCAGCATAGCCAGAGAGGAATGACAACAGATGTTCCCTTCACAAGTGAAAGGACCAGTAGAGTGGCTCTTCAAGATTTGGGAATATAAATAGATACAGTATGTAGGGCCATAGACTGTAAAATGCCAATTATTATTCTATATAGAACTAATATTCTTGCTTGGGGTAAAGGAGATGCATAATATTAAGGGCCCTATCATGCATCTGTCACAATGTGGCACCAGGTGTGAGGCAAATGTTTTTTTGCCTCACAAAAAATTGTTATTGTATTCACGTCTTGCGCCACATTGTTTAAATAGCTAATGCATTTGTGCTCATTTGAGAGAACCCTGGGCATGCTGGTCTAAAATGGAGGTGTGTTTAAGGTGCATTGTTGATGTGTTGCTATTTTGAGGTCACTGAAATTAATAGCCAATGACCAAATAAAACCTAGGCTGTAGTTTTTTTGTTATTTAAAGAGTGCTTTGTGCAAAACTCACATACACATGCTTATTACACAGACAGGGATGCACAGCAGCTCAGAAATGTCTTTAAATATGAAAAAATTTTAATGATTAGAATTATTATTGTTTATATAAATATAAAACTGTTACCTCATCCCATGCCTTCTTCACCTCATGGGGCTTTGGTGGAATCCGGCTCATTCAGTAGATGGTCTGTTCACACTTTAAGCTTATGCACGAGCAGATCCGTTCCCTCACTAGTGATGTGTTTAGATTTTCTGCTTAAAAATCCACCATGTAAGTAACGAATGCACCATGACGTGACTGCAGCTAGCTCTTAAAGGGAATGGGAGATGAGACTTTAAATGGTTTAATGCACTTTATGCCCAAAACCCACCTATAACTCATTAAGAGAATAAGGAAATCCCTTTTAGATAATGCGACAACCATTTTTCCCATGCTTAAAATATGAAAATAAAAAAATATGTAAAAATTAGTGTGTAAATTCTTTGAAAACATTAAGCGTTATTTTCAAATTCACTTAACATTAAGAAAGGCTAATAAACACAAATTCAGCCAATATAATGGTATTTTAAAAGTTGGAGTCAAGTTTGACCCAATAAACAAATAACAATTCAGGAAAATGTTGAAGAGATAAGTTGAGTCGATGTAACAAAAAAGGTGGACTTAGTAGCGAATAATAATTAGTTAAAGCTGCTTGATTTTATTTGTAAAGTGTAATATATTTTTATCACATTTTTCTCAAGTTAAACTAAACTTTTATTTTGACAGTTTCTTATGAAGAGTTTCTGTGTCCACATGATGCAACGATTTATTTATTTTAAAATAAATTTACTATGATAGAAGAACTATTTATTTACTATGATTAGTGATTCCATCCATTGTGAAAATGATAAGGCCCAATATATGGACTAAATACATTTTTGATGCTTGTATTAATGTGAGCAGTAGATGTAGGTGTACGTGTTTACACCTGTTATGACTGACAGTTTGGTTAGAGTGTGATACTACAGATGGCTTGAAAAATACTAGATCAAGCTTAGTGATGGACTGAAATAACTGACTGGCAGCTTTCAAGAGAAAAAGAGAGCTTGCATCTGGTTTACTACATTAAGTATTTTTGCTAATCATTGAAAACAAATTCGCTTATTGAAATGTTTTTGAAAGAAGTTTCATGCTCACGGCATATATTTGAACAGTACAGGGTGTCCGCAGGGTCTTAAAGTGTTAAAATGTCTTCGATTTAAAATCTAAAATTTTAGACCTTAAAAAGTCTTAAATTTACTGAAAGAATATATTGTAAGTCATTTTAAATGGGTCTTAATTTTCCCATGTCCATGTAATTTTATTTATATTTTGTTTATTATAATTTTTTGAAACTTGACACATTATTTAAAATGTGGCTAAGAAATAGCTTTTTTGATAGGGCAAGTAAAATCCTTAGCATTGAGCCCTGTTCAAGTCTGAAATTTCATTCATACTTGTCTTAAAAAGGTCTTGAAAAGTAAAACCTGCAGAAACCTTGCAGTAATATTTAAAAATATTATTTAGATATCTCCACATTGCATAATAAACACATTGCCACCTACAGTAGATTATCATTATTTTGTGATAGTTCAATAATTGTTATTCCTTATTTAATTATTCTAAGCCTTTGACAGTAATGTGTACACTATTTAAATGTAGTGAGCTATAATAAAATGCTACTTACAGTATATAACAAAGCATTGTGATTTTATTTCTGGGGAATTCACCACATTGCATGGAGCAAAAATAGACTGGGTGTAGAAACTCTTCTGCAGCTCTGCTTCTGCTGTGCTGCTTGTGCTTTTGTGGGCTGTGTTAATTCTGTATCCTGTCAATATGGGTGCTGAAATAAACTGAAGCAGACTGACTGTAGGTGCAGTATGAGATGTGAGTCAGCTGAATGAACTAGACAGACTCTCTCTTCTGTTTGTGTAGATTGAGGACATCATCACACGCCTCCAAGATGAGGTTGAAGGAGTGCCTGTCAGAACCGTCAAGAGCTTCCTCACCAAGATTCCTAATGTGGTTACAGGTAAACTAGCAGAAATAGTCTTCTGTCTGTCTGTCTGTCTATATACAGTCAGAATTATTAGCCCCCTGTATATTTTCCCCAATTTCAAGAAGATTTTTTTCAACACATTTCTAAACATAATAGTTTTAATGACTCATTTTTAATAACTGATTTCTTTTATCTTTGCCATGATGACAGTACATCATATGTTACTAGATATTTTTCAAGATACTAGTATTCAGATTAAAGTGCAATTTAAAGGCTTAACTAGGTTAATTAGGCAAGTTAGGGCAATTAGACAAGTCATTGTATAACACTGGTTTGTTCTGTAGAAAATAAAAATAAAGAACACTTAAACGGGCTAATAATATTGTCCTTAAAGTGTTTTTGATTTTTTTAAAATAACAACTGTTTTTATTCTAGCTGAAATAAAATAAGACTTTCTCTAGTAGAAAAAAATATTACAGGAAATACCGTAAAACATTCCTTGCTTTGATAAACATAATTTTAGGAAATATTTGAAAAATATTGATTTTGACTTTAACTGTATATATAACCGTCTATTAGTCTGTCTATCTGCCTGCCTTCCTTCCTTGTTGAACATTTGCTGGGGGGTTTTTCCTCAGCTTTTTGTGGTTTTATGATTAATTTACTGGATAAGCAGATTGTGTGATAATAGTTTCACAATATTCTTCATCTGATGTGAATGTACATGATCTTGATGAAAGTGTATTTCAAAGTAAAGTAAAGTAAAACTTTATAATGAGGGAAAAGTTACTGAGTGCACCTTTAAAAATAGCAGTTTGCTTTTTAAAATTAATGATGGTTTTAAAATGTTCTTAACATTTTTACAGCACTGTCAGTGCCAATAAAATATGTACACAGTTATGCTTATTTAGTATTTACCGTGGCATTCATAGATCAGAGAGTAGGGTTTATTTTTAATTCGGTAACAGTCTGGATCCACATGCCCCTGTGGTCTCCACAATAAGTTTCTCAGCTTCCTTTAGTGTATGGTAATGAATGCTGGGAGAGCAGTTATTTGTCCTTAAACGTCCTCAAAGAGAATAAACCTGAAGATATGGCTCGATCTGCTCACATCGCTAAACACAATTACTACATCGAACAGCTCTAAATGGATGCCCGCAGGCCCACATCCGGATAACTAATAGCTGATCTGGAACTAAAGCGCTGATGTTGTACATGATTGAGGTGGTGCTAATGTAGATTTAGCTTGACTGATCTGGCACACATTGAATATTAAACCGTAACGTGTATTGGTGCACACTGATGATTTTAATCAAGGCTTTGAGAAGTGGATGCAATTCACATGTGAAAATAAAATGTTTTATTATTAATATTATTATTATTATTGCAGTTTATGTACCTTGTAAGTTTTTTTTTTGTTTGAGTGTATTTGTTATGTATGTGAAAATAAAGTGATTTTTTTTTTTTTACTGCATTTTATATACCATATGTTTTTTAGTATCATTTTAGTTTTTGCCATCAATTAGTAGATAGTTTAGTAGATTAGGCATTTACTGTAATTAATTAAATAAGCCCTATAAACACAATATATCAATTTGTTTATTATAAATAAACTATATATTGATTGTACTTTTTGTTTTGTTTTTATTGCTTATTTGATCACTTTACAAAAATAAAATAAACTAACAAAATGAATTATTTTCTCTTTTTGATTTCAGGTTCAGACATTGTTCAGTGGATGATGAAGAACCTCAACATGGAAGACCCCGGTAGAAATGAATTTCTTTGATGACTGATTTCAGCATTTTTTTAAATGCATTTTATTGAGAATGAATTTCTGTATTGATAGCGGAGGCCATACACATCGGCAGCCTGATCGCCGCCCAAGGCTACATCTTCCCCATCTCTGATCATGTTCTCACGCTCAAGGATGACGGGACGTTTTACCGCTTTCAGGTGAGCTTATCCATCTACAGTACCATCAAATAAATAACAGTCACGTGGATTGTATCCCGGCAGCTGTTGTTTCCAGGACGTGATCCTGTTTCACTTTAATACGGCGAGATGCTGAATCTGCTGTGCAAAACACACTGAAGACACACTGTGAAGAAGCTCCACTGACCTTTACACCTACTGAACAAATAGGATTGTGTTTGATCAGTGCAGCTGCCTTATTAAGCTCTTCACTATAGACGCCATAGGTCAGCCAGTACATTACATGCTTTTAACTTAACATATATACACTATTTCTCAAAGGTTTGGGGTCAGTATAACTTTACAATATAAACTTTACATATATGCTATGTATTTAACATACATGTACTTTGTTATGTATATATAGTTACTTAAAAAATTTATTGCCATAATCTTTTACTTTCCATGAACCATGAAATGGAAGAAAAACACAATATCGCTATGAGAAACGCTTGTAATTGCAATTGATATAATTATTGCTTTATTAAATTATCTTATTATTATTCATTAATATTAATTTATAATAATAATAATAATAATAATAACCTGTCTTATAATAAATGCTCTTAATTCAAACTTGGAAAGATGTTTTCCACAATACAAGTGACTCAAACTTACAATTATAATTATAATATATTATTATTATTAATTCATATTCCTTTATGTAATAACAATGATGATAATAATAACCTCTCTTAATAACTTAAATGGATATTTGGCACATGTAGTATTTAAATGTTTAATCATGTTAAACTATTTAATTCTGAGGCATTCTTTTTAACATATTAATTGAACTCTGCTATTTTTCCTTGCATATGTTAACTTAGGCCCCAAGGCCTGGTCTGTCTGTTTTGTTTCCTGTCTGCTGTTGTACTTCTAACATCTAAGATGTTAAATAATCTATTATTTCATTATGTACTTCATAAATTAGGTAAATCTTTATCTGGTAAAAGCTGATGCTTAATTTTTTTCAGTGATTTAGATGATTAGCGATGGCCAAGGGCACATCTTTCCTTGAGTCTCTTTAGCTCACATAACAGATGTTTCAGTGGAGTTCTCTGTCATCTCATCTCAAAATCATTTCAATACTGAGTCTCTTCAGCCAAAAATACCTGGAAAAAGACGTCTCTTAGCATTCCCATTCATCTCAAGGGCAGCAGCTCGGTCGACAGAAGTGTTTTCACTCAGAGGAATTCAGTTACACATACACATAATATTTTAACCAATTAGCATGCGCTGTAATATGGCTGTGATTTTAACTGTAATAAAAATGTTACAGTAAAAATCTGTTAATCAATTAACAGTAAGTTACCTTACTATATACTGTGAATGACCATAAATTGACTTTCCCAGAATTCCATGCATGACACTTTTTATGGTTTTTGTTTGACATTACTTTGGTATTACCATTTTTTGTTTTTTCCTCATCAGTTATGTACATTAGAGTTTTATGCTACATCTCATGTTGATGAATAATGTCTATTGCATTACTTTAATGTCATGTGTTGTGTCTAGTAGTTGTGTGAATGACACTGAACACCTTCTACAAAAAGTATTAGTATGTGTCTGTGCTTGTGGATGGTCTTTGGCTTAATATGTGACTTCCTCATCACCACTTGATTTTGTTGGTCTTTTTGCCTGTGTATTACTAAGGTAAAATGTAGATATTAATACTGCAAAATATTGGTGTGTTAACATTGTATGAATTAATTAATGAAATATGAAAGTTTATTGTAAATTTAGAAACGTTTCTATCATATTTTTAATCATATAATTCTGGCAACCAAAGCGAGTTTTGTCCTCCACAAAAATTCAGCACTGCCAAAACACATAGGGAAATACAATAGAAATTTTATGTAGGTGTAATTCATAAGTATCAATACACAAATGGGGTATTAAAATATCATGTTATAAATGAATATATTCTCAATATCAACCTCCAAACCAACTGTGAATTATCTGGAGTTTTACAAGAAAAGCTGAATTGTCAGATAATGATGATACATCTTTCCAATAAGCGTGATACAGTATCAATAAAGCATTGAACGAATCTGAGTTTCTTTTGTGCATTCATTAATTACTTAGGAGGGAATTAGGGTTTCTCTGGAGTGTGGCTCATCAGCTCATTGCCTGACGATAATGATCTCAATGCTCCATCATTTGCTTTGTGCCGCCTGTAGTCTGCTAGACTGGCTCCACAAAAGTGACAGAGATCGGTTGTGAGAAATGTTGTTACTGGCTTTTATAACATGATGATCTTCATACAATATCAGCATAAAACAGAATCATCAATTCAGCTGCAACTTTGCTTTGTATGGAGAAATGATTTATTCTTAAAATATCTGATTTAACATATGCAAGCGAAGTGAAATCCTTGTAGCATCCAGATGCAGTATATTCTAGATCACTGATTTTTAAAAATTTTTATCCAAAGACGACTCTATTCTCCAACACAATATTTGAAGATATTTTAGGATCAAATACAAAAAGGGGGAAGAAGAAGAAGAAAAAAGATTTTACTTTCTTCAAATATGACATACACATCAGCTTACTACAGGTACTGTAAGACTAAAACTTATACCACAATTACACTTTGTGAGCAAACATTCATAAAGTGTTGTTTTGACTAACATTGACTAATTTAACTGCCCACTACAGCCATATATGCAACACAAATGTGTTTGTGATTGGTTACAATGCTTAGCGATTAAATAAAAAAAATCGGATCTAAATAAAATGCCACAAACTGACAGTTTTTAATTGATATGACAAATGAATATTTTTGTAATACATGTAGAGATTAATATAATGTTTTTGTAATTGTTCATTTAATGCTGATTTAATTCTAAATAAGTAACAAACACACAACTAAAATAAGTCCATTTGTAGCATCTCTACATTAATATTTACAGTATGAAAATGCTCACTTGAAGTTGATCTTTAAAAATTCAAAATACATAATAACGAGGTCAATCATTTTGACATTTCAGCTCAAGATTACATTTGGGTGTTATTATATAAGAAGATGAATTTATAAAAGAATTTTTAAAGAGCAACTTTAAATCAGTGTTAGATGGCTGCAAAGGACATCTAAATGTATACATTTACAGACGTTTTAAAGTATTTTGGCTAGAATAAGTTCATGTTCAAACTCAACAGTCTGATGACCTACTACCAAACTCAAAAGTAATCATCTTCTTTCTTTCTCCTCCAGGCTCCATACTTTTGGCCCTCTAACTGCTGGGAGCCAGAGAATACTGACTACGGTAAGAGAGGGTTCCTGCTGGGCGAACTAACAGTGACGTAAGAGCGCACAGAGCTTTACCGTAGATGTTGTTCACAGAGCTAATATAACTCATAAGATCCCAGAGACACAGGATGCCCTGTATTCAGCCCACAGTCTGCTTTTCTGAGATTATTGCAGCTTCGTTGGACATTCAGGCAGAATGCGGAGCAGTAGGTTTATAGGAGGACCGTCGACTGTGGGTAGATGTTCACTGACGGTCAATGGTGACTTATTCACAGTTCCTACTGTCGGTAAACTGGCCGAGTAGAGATAATAGATGCAAGAGAATGTACAAAATCCAATCAAAGGCTTATGCTGAATATGTGTGCATGGGTAGAAGAAGGATTATACATGACGGCTGATAAGGCCAAGTCTCTTATGGCCTCTTGTCTGTTTCTCTTTTCTGTGTCTGCTTCTCTCTCTCTTTCTGCTCCCTGTCATAGCCATCTATCTGTGCAAGCGGACCATGCAGAACAAGACCCGGCTGGAGCTGGCAGACTATGAGGCGGTAAGTGACCTGCTGCGATGAGATCTGAAAGAGAAAACGGAAGTATTTGGGTTTGATATGTTGGGTTATTTTGAACTCGACAAGTGATTTTAGGCTTTGTTGTTGAGAATAAAAGTGAAGTGTGTCGTTTTTTAATGATAATTTCCTCTATCATATAGCTTTATGAACAGAGATTATAAGAAAGCCATATGGAGATTGAAAGTAAACACTGTGGTGCTTATGTCGCGATATCTGTTTGCTGCGGTCTTTACTCATGGACGTTCTAAAGCTATATTAACGTCTAAATGTATGGACATTTAGGTAAACTATGAAGTTATAGCACAGTTATTTTTGAAACAATATTCTGAGCTATAAATGACAGGAAAATTGGAAAACTGAAGTCATTGGAAATTACGTCATGGCATAATGACTGATTGAAGTGACCCACTTCACTTTGCCCTACAGTAAAGCCTATACTGAGCTGTGATGTCAAAGTCACCAGAGAGGGAATATGTTGTGCATTTAACAGCCTTCCCAAAACATTAGTCACTAAATAGCTGCTATACTTTATAAAGAAGCATTAGCCACATTCACATTGCAGCTAAGTACATTTTAGAACTTAATCCTGTTCTGTAGAGACACACAGTTCTGTAATTTAGGGCAGGGAAACTCTTAAAAAAGAAAGTTTTAAACTGCAGAGGAAAGTCTTAAGTTGCATAGTTATATTTTTGGCAATAAATATATCAAAACATATTTGTTGTTTAGAAATATGCAGTATGTCGACTTTCCCAGTATTTAGATTTTTTTTTTTTAACCCTCAGATTCCCAAATTTCAAATAGTTGAATCTTGACCAAATATTTTCCTGTCCCAACAAACCATATATCATCAGAAGGCTTATTTATTCAGCTTTCAGACTGTTTAAATCCAAATTTCGAAAAATGCACACTTATGACAGAAATGCAAGTCCACATTGTAATAAGACTTGATTATATTATTCTTGAAAAATCCAGAAATGCTTTAAGTAATAGAATATTGTGCTAATATGTTATTCAGATTCAAAATACCTAAGACTTTTTTTTAAAACAGAGCTACCATATCCCACAAGGCAATGTGCATTCATTTGAGCTGACGAAGCATTTTTGATTAATGTTGATGAAAAGCTTTCTTTCTTTCTTTCTTTCTTTCTTTCTTTCTTTCTTTCTTTCTT
>CAIGQW010015581.1:7442364-7457276 GCA_903798125.1 Danio choprae | reverse complement strand
CTTTCTTTCTTTCTTTCTTTCTTTCTTTCTTTCTTTCTTTCTTTCTTTCTTCTCATGTCTGCTTGTCTCTCTGTCATTCAGGAGAATCTAGCGCGACTACAGAGGGCTTTTGCCAGGAAGTGGGAGTTCATCTTCATGCAGGCTGAGGCTCAGGTCAAGTAAGTGCTGTTGTCAGGACAACTATGCAAACGCTTGCTCTCACTCATACCTGCTCTCTCATGTTGAAGAAAGATCAGCCCACACACATTCACACAAAGACATACTGTATATACACCAGCTCTCATTATGATGTAACCCAATAACATTGCTGAAGAGCCGTCCTTATGGGCGAGACGTATTAGCATTTGTGTTTGATTTGGAGAGGTTGTCGCTGATTGAAGCCATCTCACGCTCTGCTGAAGAGCCTCATCTGATGGCCGAGGGCTGCAAACACAAGTCAAGCCTCCTCTGATTTTTGATCATCAGTGCATCTCTATCTGTTTTTCATGACCAGAACCCCAGATCTGGGGAGAAGGAGAACAGGAGAGATGAATGAAAGAGTTTCGAGGGCTCAAAAGCAGGATCAGTGAGAGATGGAGAGAGTGATGCAGCAAATGTCAGTTACATAAGAGTGAAGCGGCAGGAATGGAAATGAATTAGCTGCGCTCACAGGCAGGTTGCAACTTTGATGAGCGCAAGGGCTTTGCTCTTTGTCTGTTTTAACGTGCGAGGCAGAACATGCACGTGTGTGTGGATTGGGAGTGTCTCCTGCTCTTTGTTTAATATTAATGTCTTGTAGCTTTGTGTTTCTTTGATTTCGTAGAATCGACAGGAAAAAAGACAAAACGGAGAGGAAGATTCTGGATAGTCAAGAGAGAGCCTTCTGGGATGTTCACCGTCCTGTGGTGCGTGAGGGGTGGATCCATTTCAAGATGCTTGCATCTTGTTTGAATTCATTTGATTAAATAGGTGCACTGTAAAAATAAAGCGCTTGAGACACAATTTGTAAAATACCACATTGGCTGATTTGAAAACCGTCAGTGCTGTAATACTTTATTCGGATAGTCCCTTTAAGGCACTTTGTTGGCTGTGAGACCCTGTTTGCACCTAATGTTGTGATGCATTTTTGTCAGAAAGACTTCACTAAATACAGGTGTAAATGGGGTCTGAAGCATTTTGAGCTTGTCCACTTTTGATCATGTGTTTTAACAACAACTAAATACAACCTTCTCACTGCCAGCTGAGCTAATTGTTTTATTTTTTTAAGTGAAAAACCCACATATACACCTATAGATTCTACCCTCCCCCAAAAAAATAAAACCATGAGTGTTCAAAAGTGGGCCAAAAAGAAGGAATTAAATGCTAGGTGTAATTGAGAATTAGTTGTCTCTGTCTGCTTGTGAGCCAATTGACTAAAACAAAATGCAAGGTTTAAACAGGAACTAACTTTGCAACTATATATATCAACTAGCAGTTATTAGTAGACTGTATACTTAATATCTGCTAACCCTTTATTTTGATGATCGCTGACAGATTTTTTCTGTCTGTTAATAATCTGAGAGTTGTTATTAGTTGCTTCAAATAACAGTCTAAAATGCACAAAGGTTGTGAAAAACAATTCGTTCGATCATTCAAATTAAGTTTTGGGCACTTAAAATACTTCTTCCTTGAGTACATAACAGGGTTATTCAAACGGTGCCTGTAAAGATGTCTGTTAATTAACGGTTTCCGTATTTTGTGTTTTCCATCAATTTACGGATGTAAATGTCATAGTGGGTCCTTGATCTCGGCTCTGTCTACTTTTCATGTTAAAAATTTAACTCTACAGTTTAACAAAGTGACTTTTATTGACATTTTAGTAGTTTGAAATAATATAATGTATAAGAAATAATATATAAATAAATTAATCAGTAAAATAACAGAAAATGTACTGGCCGCTTATTACAAGGTTTTTGTGCCATAATATACAACACAAACCCAGACAATATATCACTTTAAACTATTAAAAGATTGCATAAAAGTCACTTTTTTCAACTTTTTAAGGCTCATAATGCAAAAGCATAAATAATAGAAAAAAAAACATGAATCAAAATACAGAAAACTTTACAGATATTTTTTACAGTGTAGATGTTCTCTATATGTTTCTCCATAATTCTAATATCCTGATATTGTATTGAAAACATTTTATTGTGTTATGAATTTTGATAATAGGTGTGCTGCTTAATATTTATCCATAAAATGTATGTATTTTCCCCTCAATATTCTTTGATCAATAGAAAGTTCAAAAGAACAGCATTTATCTGAAATGGAAACTTTTGTAACATTTTAATTTACATAAATGGAAAAAGTTTGTTTTGCACAGTTAATGTTAACAGAATGCAAAATCATGTGTAAATGTTGCATGCTGATTGTTGTGGGAAATGCACATATCATACCAATATTTCATAGACGATTTCCATGTGCTTGTCATTCACAGCCTGGGTGTGTCAACACTACTGAGATGGACATAAGGAAGTGTCGTCGCCTGAAGAACCCTCAGCGGGTGAAAAAGGTGCTGATGCTGTATTAGTGTGTGTGCTGTACACAAGAGACAGTAGCTGTTTTTGGTAGTATTGTGACATCTCTGTGTGGTCTCTCTCTGGCAGTCAGTGTATGGAGTAGTGGACGACATACAGACTCAGAGTCCTGTTCACACACCCTCACAGCAAAGCAGCAAGGACACCAAAGAGGATGTAGAGAAAGAGGTGAGTGCATGCCATGGCCATGCTGTCAATTTGATTTTCGACAGCGTCACAGCGGCTATTAATATTTAGCACAGATCACTCACAAGCTCAAGTGGAGATGCAGTGACTTATGCTGTTCTGTCTTTTTCAGATTCTGTTCTTGAACACTCAGTTGGATCGGCACTGTATGAAAATGTCTAAAGTTGCTGAGACGTAAGTCTTCTTTCTTGATCTGTCCAATGAAATGCAGACTTATCCCAGAATACAGTTTTACATGCAGGAACATATGGTATGCTTTCAACTTGCTGTAGTATGTAATGTTTCTGTTTGAGCATGAAAATTTGATCTCTGGATTGCAGTGTAAAGTACCAAATTACAAATACTCAAATCTACTGTATGTTTATTTTTTTAATTTCTATGGTGATTGGCTAAGTAGAATAATCCGTTTCGCAATTTCCATCCATTCAAATCGCATCTGTGTAGTATTTAGAGCTGAAACCTGAGATTTATATTACATCATGCAACACGGTCCTAATAGGACCCCTTTTATTTGGACCAGTGAAGTAGCTGGTATAAATGCAGTCTTCAGTCCACATATGCGTGTAAGAACTGTCTGATTAAAAAAAAAACATTTATACAATAGTGTGAATTCAAACAGCATTTCAAACTTTTGTCTTGCAGATTGATGAGCTACACAGAACAGTATCTTGACTATGACCCTTTTGTGGCAGTACCAGAACCATCAAACCCCTGGGTCAGCGATGATGCCACTTTCTGGGAGCTAGAAGCCAGGTATGAACACCTAAATTGCACTTTTCTTCTTGTGAGTTTGATGTGGAGGAAATGACTGGCCTGCACAGAGTCCTGACCTCAATCCTACAAAACACCTGTGGGATAAATTGTTCAACATTGGTGCTTGACCTCACAAATGTGCTTCAGGAAGAAAGGTGGTAGAACACCTTCTACCAATTTTTTTATTTATGGACAACATCATTTGATGTTTTAGTGTTTTGCTTCCATAGTAACAGGGACTTATCCCCCTTTAGAAGAGTGACTATTGTAGTCCCTCATTCTGAATTCAGAACTCAAGTTTGAAATATGCCAAAGTCCTGGTTATGAATTATAAAAAACATCACATTGTGTTTTATTTCTGGGTTTCTTTCAATATATCTTCAATAATTTGACTCTTGTCTCTTAATGATGCAGATGCAAGGATGATTCATTTACCATTATTTATCAAATTAATTGACAGTTGTTGGAATTAGGCTTTTCAAAATGATTAGCATTCCTGTGGTGGTTTACACATTGTTACTTATTCAAAGACTAATATACAAGATATTATTAGATGTGATTAAGTGATCTTGTGTACACACATACAGTCTCTTTCGCTCTTTGTTTTCAGCTTTGTCTTGTTAAAATGACAAACAATGGCACATTGTGTTGTGAAAACAGTAGATGCTGTCAGTAGACATTGCAAAGACAATGCGAGCTAAATAAATAGAACACTCTTTATCCCTCATCTGTCTGTCTCAGTAAGGACCCAAGTCAACAGCGAGTAAAGAAGTGGGGTTTCTCATTGGACGAGGCTTTAAAGGACCCAGTGGGCCGTGAGCAGTTTCTTAAATTTCTGGAGTCCGAATTCAGCTCTGAAAACCTCCTGTGAGTGTTTCATTACCATTATTCTCCTGTTCTCTTTTCATTTGCACTTTTGTGACATTTACTCCTTCATACTCATCCCTCCCTCTTAACCTCCCACACTGGTGTTTTAAGTAATGGCTTGCACAAAACGTAGAAGAACAGGACAAGTAAAAGGTCAGAGCTCAAGCATAGAGCGGCACTTTAAAGGGTTAGTTTGCCCTGAAATTAAAATACTGTTATTTTTTACACAGCGTCATGTCGTGCCAAACCCTTAAGACTTTTGATTGTGTTCAGAATATATTAATTAATTTTTTGTTTAGACATTTCTGTCCTTCAACAAAAAGTCTGTTCCCCCAAATTTTTAAAAAATCCTTATGAATCCAGCAATTTAATTTTAGTCTTCTGAAGAGGCACACATTTAATTTAGACTTTTATTCACATATAAACATGTTTAATTTTTTTTGATCATAGAATTTTTCTGGGGGAGGGCGCTTATAGTGTCGACGTTTGCCTTTTATAACATATGCCATGAATGTTTGGATTTATTTTAGCAGGCTTTATTAATTAAATTGCAATCATATCCTTTCAGGACAGCTGGATTAAACCACTCAATTCATATGGATTTATTTTTGATCTCTTCATAAACATTTTGAAGTTTTGTGTAAACAGACTTTCGACAGAGGGACTGAATGTTCTCAGATTGGATTAAAAATATCATTTGTGTCATTAACAAATTTCTTTGGAACAACATGAGGGTAAATAAATGAGGACAAAATCTGCATTTTGTTGTAAACATGGCTGATTTCAAAGACCATGCACATTCACCGATCATTACCACCTCCATAAGCCTGATTACTGATGCATTGCGATAAGCTACAGCAAACCACGGGTGTCGCAGGGCAAATGAGGCAGCGGTGGCCCCCAAGAGATGCCCAACCAGGACAGCGAGGCCCCGAAGGGAACTGCAGAGATAACGCAGGTCACTGGAGCCGTAAAGTGACTGGGCAAGAGATAAAATGCTGCTTGTCTCCATGCATCTCTCATACTTCTCTTTCTCTCGTATCTCGGCATATCCCCCAGCTAGGCATCTAATAGCCTCTATGGGGGCTGTCTTATGTTTGCCAGTCTGTGAGGAGAGTGAAAGTGATGTGTCCTCTTGACTGCCTGACTCTCCCCTGGGCCCATTAGAGCCTAAACCACTTCTACACCGCAGAGATCTATAGAGCTACAGAGCAAGTGTGATACGAGAGTGGAAGAAGTTCCTGGCCGATTGCTTTCCTCCATCTATCTCTCTCTATCTGTCATGGCAAGCTCTGAGCATGTACTTACTTCCATAATTAACTCTGGGTTTGTTGCTCAGGAGTTTGAGAATGCCATTGCCATCAGCATTGTTAACGGGGTCCAAAAGTAACACTTGCCAAGTGCTAATTGGGAGTAAAAATTGGCTTTAGGGAGTGAACTTGGCCGTGAAACAGCAGCATGATGCATGATTTATATCAGATTGTAGGAATAATAGTCTGCTTTTCGTTTGTTTACCATAAAATTGACAGTAATATGCCTAAAGCCTTATTTTTCTTCTTTGTAATTTAAAGAGATTGAAGATCAAAAATGTAGATGTAGGTGACTTTTCTTCAGAAAAGTCATGAAAACATTATGAAGATATTTAGCTGAAATTTTGGTCCTTTAAACTGTGGCGATAATCATTTAATATGCAATAAAATTAAAGTTAAAAAAAAGAAACATACCTGTGGATTAAATTTTTTATTAAATCAAAAATATTAATCATTGCTAAAGAATACAGCTTAATGGCCTGTAAGAAATAATGTCAGTCTAGAAATATTGGCATAAATTTATGGGATAGAAATCAATTCTGTATGATTCTTCTAGATTATAAGTTTTGTTTTCAAGTTATAGTGCAATGTCTGATCGTTCCATAGACGCAGAATGAAAAATCAAATTAACAAAATCATCAAATAATGTAGTATGGCTCAAAAGTCTAAGGCTGGGAACATTTTTCATGTTTTTGAAAGAAGTCTCTTATGTACACCGTGGCTGGTTTAATTTGATAACTATACAGTCAAAATATTAACATTGTGAAATATTACAATTTATATCGAGTTACCTATTCTAATATAACTTAAAATGCAAAAGTTGCATTTTCAGCAGCTAGTCTTCAGAGGAACAGTCATTTACAAATTACAGCTATATGTTGACTTTCTGAAAGATTTCTTATTAGTGTCAAACATTTGTTAGAATGTTAGTTTTTTTTACACCATTATTTGATGTATATTTCAGTAATACAAATTGTAATGTTAAATTACACTTCTGTTATTCTGTAATTACATCTGTTATTGTTTTGCCTTAAGGTTCTGGTTGGCTGTGCAGGATCTGAAGTGTCGCCCCCTGCAGGAAGTGGCGTCTCGTGCTCAGGAGATCTGGCAGGAGTTTCTCGCAGAGGGAGCTCCAAATGCCATCAATCTAGACTCACACAGCTACGAGCGCACCAGCCAGAATCTCAAAGACCCGGGACGCTACAGTTTTGAAGATGCCCAGGTGAGTAAACTGGCACCGCAAGCAACACATTTAACAATTCACATAAACCTTTGGGGCCAAATAATTCTCATGCCTAAATAAATATATGAACTAAATGGCATGATGTATCTGTACATGATCTGTAGATGATTGATGGGTTTTTTTTTTGGTTCTTTGATTGACCGAGAGAGTAATAAAGCTGCACTTAGGGACAAGTTGTGCCCAAGTCAGATTTTTTTTTCATTCTTTGAAATGATAAAAGACGAACTTGAGGGCTTTGGGCCATTCGGGGGGATTGATGTACAATAATGCTGATGGATAATCTGTTCTTTGTCCTTGTCGTCATGGCTCTGTCAAAGAGAGTTTGCCTTGTGTCTGTCTCCTTCATTTATCTGCATTTACATGACTGATGAAAGCCAGAATAACAAGCATTGATATCCTCAAAGGCAGGGTGAAAAAACATTCTGGTTTCAAGAAAATGTAAAGCAGAATAATTAAGTAATGTGTTACAGAATCCATGACATGGAGTCTGTCAAGTAGATTAGGCTTCATTTAAAAATATTGTATAGGGAAGAAAAAAAATGTCTCACCTTCATCACCTTGGGTAAAACATTACCTGTGCTACTGCTGCTGCAAGATATGCAAGACATCAGACATAGGTTGTCTTTTCCCCTGGGCGAAAGTACAGATTTATTCCTGTTTGGAAGTGTGAAGTCAAGATTGAGAGCAGAACAGAAAGCTCCTTTTCTGAAGATTCGTTCTCATTACTTTGCAATAAGGCTCTTTCCTTTCGCCCTGGCTGTGGTCTGACTGTCAGCCTCCAATGTTTTTCTCTTTCAGGACCACATCTACAAGCTTATGAAGAGTGACAGCTACCCTCGATTCCTGCGCTCCAATGCTTACCAGGACCTCCTGCTGGCCAGAAAGAAGGTTAGCCGCTCTTTTAAATCTCTTTCTGCTGTGGAGAATAAATCTGACTTATATTTCTGCATTCTTTTTTCACATACTGACGACTAGTGCTGGTATATTAGTTAAACTGGTCCAAATAGAGATTTTCCGTTAAAAGTGTTCATTCACCAGCAGAAGTCAATTCTGTCATCGTTCACCAGCATCCTCATATTGTCCCTCCATTTATAGTTAGTTCACAAAAAAATTCTGACACTTCAAATTGTTTATCAAAAAATAAAATAAAAATGATTATTTTGGGGGAGGAACTAACCCTTTGAGTTTACACAGTTTGAAAACATAAGGAAAACAACTGTGAAAAATGAATACAGACAGTTAAACTCTGAAGTTTCAGAAGTTTCAGAGTGAGCCTGACTTTGACACCGCATGCTAATTGTTCGCCAATTCCTGAATTGAAGGATTTCCTCTTCTTTTTCCTCAACCTCACTTTCAAATGAGTGTTCAATTGACTTTAATTACAATATACTAAGCTACTTACTCTATTGCCAACTTGTAATAATGGATAAACATGAGCAGCTAATTATGTCTCGGCCCCATTTCAGATTAACATGAATTTTCCTGAATGTTTTTTTTTTTCTCTACTAACACATGTTAACCTGTCACTGTATCTTCCCTTAACCTGGGCACTGCAGCCTGAGACAGAGCAAGGCCGTCGCACATCCCTGGAGAAATTCACTCGCAGTGTGGTGAGTGGCACATATTGTCTAGAAAAACTGTCTCTCAGAATCAGGCTTTTTGGAAGGTGGTCCAATATGACCAGAAGAAAAAAATTTTTTATTAATATGTAGGGTTCAAAAACAAATTGTTGAATGACTAATTTCATTGGATGAAAACAAAATTATTATTATTATAATTATTTATTTAATTTTTTTGTGAGACATCTATGATTTAACCCACCCTATATGTTCAATATGTTCATTAATCAAGACATATCTAAAGTATAAATTAATAAATAAAAATACTATATTTTTCCACATGCACTGTTCAAAAGTTTAATCTGGGTAAGATTTGAATATCTATAAAAGCTCTTACAATTATGAAATACAAACAGTAGTCAAGTGAAATATAATTAAATCAATCAGTAAATTGTTAAGCTAATTAAATTCATCAAAATATTAAAATAATTAAATAATACTAACTTTTTTATGTATTCCTATCACTTTTATCTTCAGTGTCACATGATCATTCATAAATCATTCTAATATGCTGATTTGTTGCACAAGAAAACTTTATTATTATTATTATTATTATGTAGTTATTATTATATTTTTTGTAGAAACTTTTGTAGTAGAAAATTGAATGTGTACATTTTTTCCAGGATTTCTTGATGGATAAAGTAGTAAAGATTCGTCTTTTGTTTATTCTTTCATAACAAATGTCACTTTTGTGTGTCAATGCTAAATATTTTCTAAGAGAAAAAAATTATAATATTGACTCCAGACCACCATCTATGGTATATGAAAACCTTTATATGGATTTGCATGGATGGAGGTTTTTACTGAAATACAAGACCACAGCACATATTGAACTGCTACTCTTAGAAAAACAACAACAACAACAAGATTTAATAATAATACTGTAAATGTGTTTCAGGGCAAATCACTGACAAGTAAACGGCTAACAGGCCTCATGCAGTCCTCCTGACGAGTCCTGGCTTTCCACAAAATGTCCACAAACCTGCCCAGAAACTGCAGTTTGTTGGGATGGAATCTCTGTGGCCACATCGGGTCACGTGTATGGACCACCCTCTCTCCAAAACCCACCCGAACAGCGCACAGCTACCGACTCTAGATGGCAGCATGCAATAAGTCCAGAAAAAAAATCTCCAAACAGCGACAGTGTTGTCTGTGTATATTAAAAAGACCACATACATGAATGTCAGATGATCTCCCAGTTCCATCTAGAGAAGCATTATACATTTATTTGATACCTATAACCAAACTATGGCAAGCACAGGACTGACTGTCGGACTGGATTTCCATTTAAAAAAAATAAAAAACATTCATATCTGAAATTGGTCCGGATAAGTTTCCAGGTGAAGCGAGGATGTGTCTCAAATCTTCAGAGCATTCCAAAGGAGGGAAGAAAACGACAAGGGCTTTCAGTGACTGCCGGTCGAGGTTTGCACAGAACTTTTCATCCAAAAACTGAATACGTCACTGAATATGAAGAATGTGGAAGAGAAATGGGTTCGGAAAAGCACACGGTTATTACTCCTGCCATTTGAAGAAAGTCTAATTATTTATTATTGTGGTTGCCATGTTATACTTAACCATTAGCGTATGATATTTTTAACTGAGGTGAGGATCATTGACTCTGTTGTATTGAGGAATGAAGGAATATTGAGAAGAATAACAAAGATTGTGGTAGTGTTTTTAGGAGGATTCATTCAGAGCACAGAAGATTGCTTTTGCACAAAGACTGCAGTAGTGAGGAGCGCTGGGGATGCCTGTCCTGATTGGTCGGTGTGTTTTCTGAACAGCTTTAAAGTAAGATGTCCAAACAAATAATGATATTTAATTTAGGATCATCTAATCATCTATGGAGGCTCATTCCAACAGCTTAGAAAAAAGGGCATGATTTGGTAAATAATTGTGACATGATGATGTCATAATTTTGAAATAAAAATAATTTCTAAATTATGACATAAGGTTGAACATAGTAAATAAAAAGTTGACATTAAAAGATTAAAATAAAAAATAAAACTTTGACATTATAACTTAATTTTTCATCATAATTTTTCAAAATCTCAGTTCCATGAATATTGTCTCAATTACCTGAGAATTATTATTAGCATTTCATTTTTTTATTTAATAATTATTTAATTGACTTATTCAATTTTAATACTTTTAAACTTTTAATGTATCACCTCAAAGTTTATATCTCTTAGTTTAAAAAATTAATTCTAATAATTTTGATGTTTTGTCATAAATTATGACCCAGTGTCTCATAATTTAGTCTTTGCGTGTTATAATTTCATTATAACTTTGACTTTGTTTAAAATAATGAATTAGTATTTCATAATTCCATATTTTTATCTCATAATTATGACTTTGTATCTATTAATTACATAATTGTGTCTCATAATTTATCCTTATGAATTTATAACCATGAATTTGACTCTTTAATTTTGACATTTTGTCTCACATTTAGACTATTTACCTGATCATTATAACTTTTATAATTTCACATAATTATGAATTCATATCTCATTATTTCAACTTTATATGTCACAATTATCATTTTTCAAAACATGACCTTTTTTCTTGTGGAAAAAGCTTTCCATAAGCATCTGATATTACTGTACGTTTAAAACCCATCATCTATGTTTGGTATTGTAAACTCAATGTAGAATGTAAGCGTCTAATTTCGCTTAGAGTCTGTGTAGTGATTAATACGATGACGATGATGGTATTCTGAGCACAAACATGAAAATCACAGCCCGTCACTCTCAACATATCAACAGCAGAGGATGTGGAATTGTGAAATACGTGTCCATCGGAAAGTCGCTTTACATTACAGGACAACCAAAACGCATCTCGGTATTTTTCAACGCTTACATTGTTTCCTGAAGCAGCATCACTGCCAGAAACTCATAGACTTCAGCTGCTGGAACATTCATTTAGCCAGTCAAACGGCAGAACAGAAATATGTGGCATGTTTCCTTGACACATTTTCAGGTAGTTGATGTATTGACTCATAACTGTACATTAGGTTGAAACAGAATGTATAGACTTTGCAGCAATCCTGGATGTGGAAGGTGCTGTGTAGAAAACCCGAACGAGAAATATAACTTAGAGGCACAAGTGCCATATTCAGCACAAAACTATGCATGGAATATTTCTAAAAAGTTTTACTGCTTTTAGGGGTTTTTCTTTTTTTCATTGACAGATGATGAGGATCAAGTAGGCCAATATACTGGGGGAAAAAAAGGACCTGAAGACATTCAATAAACATCCAGTTTGGAGAATGTTTTTCTTCTCTCTCTCACTCTTTCTTTGCATGAACGTCGTATATTTTTAGCTTCAACTGTGTGATGGTCCATTAAACATCTATTAAAGCTTTGTTGGATTTAGCAATACGCATATATGGGCACATTAGAGAACTGTGCTTTAGTAAGCTCAATTTGACTTTAATAAAGCTAGTGGGATAAAAATGAACTGAGATTAGCAGTAAATGCATTATAGGATAAGGTGTCGCCTGTTAATGTGTATTTGCTGCTCTCTAGTGGTAAGTATGAGGTACAATCAGTTTTTACTGCGAAATCAGAAAACTTTTATTATATTTTACATCACAACAAGAGAATGGAATAAAATAAAAAATGGGACTATAGAAATTATATAAAACAAAAAAAACTACAAAACGATTATTGTGACATTAAAGAATTAAACATAAACAAACACAAAAGCAAAAACACAACAGTACACATTTTGTCTCCTATTACAGGTGACAGATTTACAAGAAATGTAATTAATTCGTTGTTCTTATGGTTCATACAAAATGCATTGTCTGCATTTGGCCTAGAGGAAATCCGCTGTTTGTATTGTATAACCTGTGGTGCTTGTTTTGGTATGATGTAGCTCGCTTAACTCGAGTTGCTAGCTCAACTCAAGCAACTTTTAACTCGGGCATGATACGACACTTTTTTCCATTTAGAAAGGAAGCGCAGTGGTCTACAACCTTTTGAGCACTGATTGTTAAGTAAGTCTGTCTCATTTTTTAGCGACCTTGACTGCAGAATATTTTCCAGAGTTGTAAGAGTTAGCACTTAATTTTACAATGCACTGCCATATTTACATAATACCCAATCGTAAGTTATAATTAAGCTTTAAATATTATCACAAAAATCTAATAAATCTGATTTTAAAATGGTTATTTCTCCAAAAAAAAAAAAAAAATGTTATTAATAATTACTCACCCTCGTGTAGCGAGTTCCAATTGCCTGAGCTCTTCGTTTATCTTCACAACACAATTATAACATTTTTATATGAAATGCAAGAGCTCCCTCATCCTCCACAGACAGGAACGTAGAAGATCCGCCCAGAAAAGGAACCAAAAACATTGTCAAAACGTTCCATGTCACTTCAGTGGTTGAACTGTAATTCGAAGCTTCAAATACACGTCGTTTGCAAAACAAACAACTGATAGATATGTTGTCTAGCGCGTCTGGTTGAAAGAGTGCACGTTTACTAAGGGAAATACGATGTATTGCCATTAGAGTGTGCAGCTCAACTCTCAAGCGTCGTACTGCCCGTGGTAAACCTGCACCATTCAAAGATGCGATTACAGTTTTTGGCGCGTAAATGCATGATGTCACATGAAACGTTTAGAGAATGTTTTTGGTTCTTTTTCTAGACGTCTAGAACGTCTCACGACCGCTTTCGTCGATGGAGGATGAGGGAGCTCTCGGATTTCATCTAAAATATTTTATTTGTGTGATGAATGAAGATTAATGTTAACTGAAAGGTTTTAGTTATTTGGAACGAAATGAGGGTGTACTTATTAACAGAATTAAACATTTTTTTGGTGAACTAACCATACCCTTACTGCATGGGCACTTGCTGAAACACTTATTGGAAAAAGCCTGGAGGGGGTTATTACAACACTTTTAAACTTTTATGATAAAAAATACTGTAATCAATGTCAATGAAGTGACCATATAATCAAACGACCAGTTATAAGCATGAACAGCACCTGCTTTGCTGAATATTCATGAGCTTTGTAGTCACAAACGTGTTTTCTTTACATTTATGTGGGAGAAATACAAAATACCAAACACAGTAATAACATTGTAGAAATCGTACAACTATGAAGTAAAAGTCTATTCTGGACAAACCGAAAAGTACACTGAGGAATGTATAAACCCAAAATATTAGCACAAGATGGGTGCGTGTCATATCAAAAAAGAAAATGTTGTTGACCAGGACTTTATCATACTGCACCAGCTATCATTTAAAATAAATAAAACCATTAGTAACAATTACATGACTGTAGATGAATAAACATGGAAACTATTTGATTTGGGAAGTCCCTAAAAACATTTTAGCAGCTGATATGCTGCTCACTCCTTTTTTATTGATTTTTTTACGACACTAAAGGAAACACCTGCCAAAAATGTAGATGTTATGTTGATGACCTTTTGAAACAGATACAAAATGCATAGCTAAAATATTCAGCAGATCACAGGATCTGGAGGGCGCTGATGAATTGGCTCTGAAAATAGAGCCTCTAATGTATTATACAGGTGAAGGAGGTGGAGATGACATGAGAGAATGTCCAGATGGAAATAGAAATGCTAATATATCACGAGCAAGAGAAATACAGAATGGAGTGAACAGATGTTTCACTCACAAGAGGTATGAAGGCCATGGAACAATAGATGCGAATGTTCCTGGAGCTCAACCAGCTCTGTTTGATACAACATGACATAAAGATTCAACAGCCTAATGCATTCACATTTAAAAAAAAAATGCAAAGTGTAACCTAAAAGGAAAAAAGCAGGCTTGAAAAGGCAATACAAAGCATGCTATGAAGGAAAAGCATTACTGGTTTAACAGAATATGAAGATGGCTATCTTGTAAATTACCCACCACACGATTGTCTGCTAAATAATATATATAAAAGAATAAATAAAAAAAACACTCAACAGCAATATTTCCAGTCCTGTTGAAGTTGAATCTAAGTGCTTGGAAAAAATGTATTTTGACATTTATTTTAAAGATTGCTTTCACAATAACTCTGAGCTAGCTACTAAGCTCTAATGTCTACCTGAATGATGATCTTAGTGTAAAAAACAAAACAAAAAAGATGCGCTTCTGATCACATTTATCCTCTTTATATAAAATAGTTTCTTGATGCAAGCCAAAAATGTCTTTCCAAGAAATCCTGCAGGCTTACAGATCGCAGACATTTGTGAAAGAAAGTGAAAGAAACTAAATCCAATTAAAAGGCTAATGCTTCATTCCACTTTCTCTGGGTAAGTGTGTGTTTCTTTTTAAAGATTTACACACACTAAAGAACTTGTTTTTTAACAGTTTCTTGTATTTTGTGATTTGCAGGTGTTTTCCTTTTTTT
>CAIGQW010015581.1:7395343-7432374 GCA_903798125.1 Danio choprae | reverse complement strand
TATATATATATATATATATATATATATATATATATATATACATAGGATATGTCACATACTCATGCACTATTCTATGCCATTTTGTAGTATAAATAGTGTAAGTAGTGCATTCACACTAAAAACTCTAAAAAGAATAAGTGCAATTTAAATACCTGGATGATGCACTTATTCACCGGTTAAAAAGAAGTGTGGACTACACTTCACACACTTAACAGCAGCTGCTTTGCTCACGTAGCGGAAAGGGCGGAGCTTTCGGGCACTGACTTTGGATTACTTTATTTATTTTGGACTGTGAAAGCAAAATTTTCTTACGAGAGTGATTATGCTGCCTCCCGATGGTCAATATGGTTTTACTTATGGCAGGTATTATTTGGTATTTTGTTTATTTATTTCACTAATTTGGCAACCGTCAAACATCATCAGGGAAACGGTTTGAATTTCCGCTTAGCAAAAAAACCATTAGTGTTCCAGTTGGGACAACACTACATACATATACTCTGCTGTTGAGTGTGTAAGTGCATAAGTACATAGTGCATAAGTGCATAGTGTGCCATTTGGGACGCAGCTATAGTATACAGAACATACTTCTTTTAACAGTTGCAAATGCAGTACCTACTCTGACAGTATGCAATTTCAGACACACAGACTATGTTCCCGTGACAAAGCATATAAATATGATGCTTTAAATTGGCTGTTGGTTGCCAAGCATCTTGAAATAAAACATGTCAGTGTTTGGCACTATAAATGCAGTGCTAATTCTACTCCAGGGACATTATTTCATAACCCTGGGAAAAAAGGAGCTTCTAAATTAAGTGGTAAACGTTGCTTTACCTGGGGTTACAAATGGTGTTACACGCTATAACCCAGGTTAAGAGCAGTGTTAGAAGCCCTAAAGTCATACAGGCTTTGAAAAAGATGACACTGAATGTATAATGACTCTGTTTTCATTTTCTGGGTGAATTATCCCTTTAATCTGTTGGGGTTTTTTTTGGGTTTGTTTTTTTAAACTGAAGAATACATTATTTGGTCTCTCCCTGTGCTTGCTATGAGAAGGCAATGGATCACACAGCCAAGAGAAAAAAAAACAAAGAATGAAAGCATATGAGCAAAATAAATATGAGTATATTTTGCACATGTGAACTGAGATAACGAATAAAGCCCTACACATTTAAGCATATTAAGAGTTCAAAAATAATTGAAGGAAATAAATGTGGGATAGTTAACCCTTCCCTGGACCATTTGATAGCAGGAGCACTTGTGTAAAACAAAACATTTGAACAGGCACTCAAATTGAACAAAAAAGTCACGTCACATAAATACTTGTTTTCAATACTTCAGGATTTGGCTCACACACCTATTGTAAAAACTTGTATTTTCATATACCATATACCAAGCGGAAGGTTGGAAATAATCATAAAACAGAAACAACTGTGCTCAAAGTCTGCCACCTGGAACGTTCTTTTTTTTTTTTTTTTTTTTTTTTTTGCATCAGCCTAAGCAATCTAAATTGGGTGTAAGATGCTTTTGGACTTTGCAGTCTTTGCATCAGCCTTGTAAAATGGTATAATTTATTGCTCATGTCTCCTTTGACAGAATCTCATGACACTCCCACAGCAGTTTCACAGAATTACAACTGCTTTCCCTAACCAGTTAAAATTTACTGTGACCTAGCAAAGCTCAAAATAATCTTAGCAGATAATTAATATTACCTACATTAAAAGGTATATATCAAAACTAAAATAAAATATATATATATATTTTTGTCTGTTGCACAACATACCTTCATAAAATACTGTTGTATTTGTATTACTTTACTTATTTAGTGTGTAATCTCCTCCTCTGTACTCACATGCTGCTTTTAAACAACATGTTACAAAATATTGCAGTAATTCAGGAATAAACACCAAAACTGCAACAGATAAATAACTGCATGAAAGCAGTGGAATTCTGTGCTCGTTTCAAGGGCACAGATTAAACCTATTCTGGGTTCAAATCAATCGCTAATGGCAACTCTCCATTAAAAAGCCTTTCTAGTAGAATTAATCTGTGTCTGGAAAATCATTTGAACATGACATGGTTATGCCAAGCCAAACTCAAATCACACTCAATGAAACGTCAGAAATCAAATGAACAAACAAGCTCTAGCAAAAATAAAGAAAGAAAGAAAGAAAGAAAACACGAAAAGATGGGATATGCACAAACAAGCTGATGAAATGCGCTATAATTTAGCATGACATGATAAAGCATTAAATAAAATTTAGAATGTTTCTTTAGGTGGTAACATATATTTAAAATGTACTGAATATCAGATCAGGAAATTGCAGATATTATACTTTTAAGGAAATAAAATATTCATAGTTATTTGGCATTTATCTGTTGTCCTATGTATGCAAACCCTTTTCCACAATTCCCTTAAAAAAAGAATGAGGTGCATATAATGATTAAATATATTTATGCTTATTTTAACTAAAAGACTACCATGTATTAAACAATGTCAAAAATAAAACAACATTTATTTGCTTCTGATTAGTAGTCAAGAGTTTACTGACCTAAAATACAGCTACTGTAATCTGACCCATTTTAGAGCACCATGAACTCTACATAGGGGTGTGCGATACTGACAGAAAATAATCTCAATATTTTTGTCATGGTTATTTAAATGTGATACTAAAGCCACCAGTAGATGAAAGCAAGTCCTTGTCTTAAAGAGAGAGTCACTTAATCACTCACAAATTCATTCATTTTCATTTCGGCTTAGTCCCTTTATTAATCTGGGGTCGCCACAGCAGAATGAACCGCCAACTTATCCAGCATATGTTTTACGCAGCAGATGCCCTTCCAGCTGCAACCCATCACTGGGAAACATCCATACACACTCATTCACAAACATACACCACGGACAATTTAGCCTATACCAATTCACCTATAGCGCATGTCTTTGGAATTGTGGAGGAAACCAGAGCACCCGGAGGAAACCCACGCCAACATGGGGAGAACATGCAAACTCCACACAGAAATGCCAGCTGACCCAGCTGGGGCTCGAACCAGCGGCCTTCTTGCTTTGAGGCGATTGTGCTACCCACTGCGCCACCGTGCTGCCCACTCACAAATTATTCATTCAAAATGTATGATTTGTTTAGAAATGAAGCAAGTGACCTTAAGAATGAATCACTGAAGCATTAGTTCTCTCAATTTGTTCAAAAACAGATTCATTCAGGAACACAACACAACAGTGTTGCTCTGAGATGCACAAATGTGCTGTTCAAACTTCAGAACATTTTTTGGTTAGCATACACAGCCTGCAAAATTGTGTCTAAAATGTCACTCGCTCAGTATTAACTTCTTGTTTGAGGAGGAACTGTTGTGCGAAATCAAGTTAACTCTTGTAAAATTAATCATATCTTATGAACCTAAATAAACGAGAACAAGTTGCTTTCATAATTATAGGGTTATTTTAATATCATACATTATTATAATAGCATACATTATTAATATTATAATCACCTAGATATATATAGAGGAGTAATATCGCACACCCCTAGTGTTGTGCTGATTACAAAGAGAGAGAAATCTCGGAAAGCTGTTTTTGACAGCTTCTGCATATTTGTAATTTGCTACTAAAACATCTGGCAATGCATTTTAAAATCTTTCATTTTATAAATTCATCTATGCCATACTAATCATCTCCCTCAGAGTGAGATAAGGGCACAATGGAGGTGGAATGACCCTTCTTGATCTAACATGGGCAGATACTGTAACTGTGATCAACAAAGAAGATGGTGAAGTGAAGGGACTCACCAGAGCGGCCGCAGTCTGAACAGGAAACCAGCTCCTCAGCCTGGCCTGTCTTCCTATTAGAGCCTGAGTCTCCCAGACAGAAGTCACAGTAGTCATTAGGGATGATCGAACCATCGGGCCCTTTCTGTGCTGTAAAAATAGGGTAAATTAAAGGATTAGGGTCATAGAACAACAACAGAAGTGAACAAAAGAACAAATTGTAAATGCTATCACATATCCCAGGTAGTCTAAGTAAGGAGAGCATCCTTGCCATGGACACTTAAGATGGAATTTGATGTATGATTCTATAGTGGTTAAACATGAAATATATTTTGTTTTAGGCATATCTAATGACAATATTTGGTCTCAATCATCTGAAAAAATATGATAGCACAGTGAAGGAAGTGATAGGAAATAAAGTTAAAGAGAGAGTGGTGGATGGGATCGGGAAAGATCTGTTTCAGGACTGCACCACATGAGCATAATGTGCATTTTTAGATTTCACAAGATATTAAAGCAATTTGTTTTACAGTTTAAATGACAAAACGACTTACGTTTATGATTTTCATGATGGACAGGAGGAGATTGGGGGATTTCGGTTTCCCGTTCTTCCTCACCTTCCTCTTCAGCAAGGTGAGTATGGGCGTAATGGTAGCTTAGTCCAGGACGGTTTTTGTAACGCTTGCCACAAACTAAGACAAAGAAAATTGGTTACAGTGAGATTCGTTTTACTGGCAAAAAAAATACTCCAGTAATGCTAAGTTATGCTAATACTCAAGCTGGGATGCTAACACACATCTAAGGAATTCACAAAGCAGCTAGCTGTGAGTCAAAGCGCTATCACAAAATCTACACTGCATGTTCTCAGCCAGAGAGAGAGAGACATGCGGGGTTTAAGAAGAGCGTTGAAGGCACAGTATTAGCACTGCAACCCCACAGTGTTTCTCCACGAACACCTACATGTGCTGCTATAGCTGTCGTAGCAGGTGCTCTGCTCTCACTGCACCTGTAATTTGCAGGAATTTAAGAAGCATAATTGGTGGTGTGACCTTCTTCTGGAAAAGCTATGGATATAACGTATTACACAGTGACATGCACTAATATTGGCACCCATGTTAAATATAAGCAAAGATGACTGTGAATAAAATGTATTTATCGTTTAACTTTTGATCTTTTGCTGAAATTACTACCAAAATTGAGAACAAATAATTGCAAACGCGGCACCATTTTATAAAAAAAACTAATATTTTTGGTAAATAAATATAATTCCAGGCCAATAACTATTTGTATTCGCACCAGGCTCTACCTTTAGTACTTAGAATTTTTCAGCAAGATAGTGGAAAAGCGGCTTCGATTGTGGAAAAGCTTATGGCACTGTGCCATAATTATTGGCACTCCCATGAATTCATATGAGCAATATATATATATATATATATTTATGCTTATTCACCTTGACATTGTACAATTTGTAGTATACCTGGGTGACTAGGAACAGAAATTGTTCAACCACAAATGAAGGATTTCGAAGAGTACAACTAATGGACACTACAGGCTCCCATAATCCTTTGCACAAGGAAGTTGATTGGTATTGTGGTCTATTCAGTAGGGCTAATCTCTATCCAATCGGGTCTTCCATGCAAGTTTATGATTTTCAGCTCGAGCAGAAAATTTGTGAGGTGAAAATCCTCCTTTGAGCAATCTAGAGCGAGTGACACAATGACGATTAGTAGCTCAAAATTCTTTGTTGTTCTGCGTCTCTCAAATGTGACAGTTTTGACTTGTGTCTGATGGAGTAATGTGTTTCTTAACCTGATGAAATGAGTCATGTTAAAATAACTTAGAGAAGTAGCATCTATTTTACATTCATGCAAATGCATCTATTCATTCATTCATTCATTTTCTTTTCGGCTTAGTCCCTTTATTAATCTGGGGTCGCCACAGCGGAATGAACCGCCAACTCATCCAGCATATGTTTTACACAGCGGATGCCCTTCCAGCTGCAACCCATCACTGGGAAACATCCATACACACACATACACTACGGACAATTTAGCTTACCCAATTCCCCTGTATCGCATGTCTTTGGACTTGTGGGGGAAACCGGAGCACCCGGAGGAAACCCACGCCAACACGGGGACAACAAGCCAACTCCACACAAAAATGCCAACTGACTCAGCCGAGGCTCGAACCAGCGACCTTCTTGCTTTGAGGCGATTGTGCTACCCACTGCGCCACCCGCAAATGCATGTATTTATTTGTTAATTTAATATGTTAAAAATAAGTAAATGAAGAGACAATCATTTAACAATACGTTAAGGAGGTTAGTTGGGTCTTGGGGACAGATAGTCTCTAAAATTACAATCCAACATCACCTTCATCACCACAAATTGTTGGGAAGGGTTTCAAGAAAAGACTTAATTTTTTATTCACAGCCTTCTTTCTCCATATTTACCAAGGGTGCCAATATTATCGTAAGGCACTGCATATTGAACAACAGCTTTATTGAATGTGGTCAGAATCTGTCACTGATACTGTATGTCTTGGGTGTTTTTACAGTATATCTAGCTTTTAATGTGGTTAAGTGCTATCTTACTGTGGTCTGATTACTGACAACACATTAATGTCAGTGGCATATTAGATTACAGACATGAGCTATATCACATAACTGTATCACAGTGTTGATGTGTTTCATGGATACTGAATACAAATGGTTTGCTGTTATAGGTTGTCATATTATGTAAAGCTCATTTCCTTCTCTCTACAGGAGGATGCAGTAAACATGTCAAGCATCTGTGGGTTGCAGACTGCAATACCAGCAAGGTAAGCACAATATTTTCACAGTCATAAATTCTCTCACTACAATCTATAAAAAAGGGGTGAACAAACCATACAGAAGGACAGCATATGTACAGCTTAGGAGACCAGTTGAAAATGCTCTGTTTCTCTGGATTTATGTCTTATGGTTACGTGTTTAAGTTAAATGACATTTTTTGCTTGATGACCTTTCTTCCAAAGATTTCAAGTTTTCAGACATGTTTGTATTCATTTTTACATTCATTGTTAGACCACACAATACCAATGTTTTAACATTAGAAGAGTTAAGGAATCAATATTTTATAGACTAACCCTGAAAAATGATCAATTTGAAAGAAATTATCAGACCGTTATAAAATAAAACAATATTAACATTATACACTGCAAAAAAAGTTTTGTTTCTAGTCTAAACATCAAAAAATTGTAAAAAAAAAAAAAAAAAAAACACTAATTAGGATATTAATTAGGATATATTCTGAAAATAAAACGTATTTTTTTTTAACTTTTCAAGAAAATGGTTTTTGTTTTAAATTATTTTCAAAATTTGGACTAAAGCCAAAAACCTTTTTTGCAGCGTACTTACGTAAACACATTGCTTAATAAATCCAGCTCATTCAGAGAAAACAATCATATTAAAGCGGTCTCTTATTTTTTTCTGTAGCTGTACATTATTTAAAAAAGATTACTAAAATAAACTTCTTATTAACTAAGGTACTTAGGTCGCAAGGATATTTATTTAATTTCCAATATTTGTTCTTGCTTTACCTCAAAGATGCCAGGGCAACTCAATAATAATGCAAACTAATAGTACCATACCCTGCCCAAACAAACCATTTGGCCAAATCAAATCCCAATAAATAAAGCAAAGTCCCTTTTCACATTTAATTTTTTCTGATAATCTTTGTCTTAAGGTTAAATGCTTTTAAATGCTGTTTCCGTGTTGTCTTTAAGCTTCACTGATGCATTATGCTTAAAGGAGCACTAAGTATCCAATAATAGGGAGCTTAATTGTATTAAATGTGCACTTGTAATGTACTTCAAATCATCATACCAGTATATTGGGTTTGCAGATAATATAATATTAATGAAATAAAAGGCCACTAAATGTACTTAAAGAGACCACGCATGACTGTTTCTTAAGTGCATTTTGTAATCAGCTCAAATCAAAAGTACAATTTAAATCACTGTGTTTGTCGTGCTTTAAAGAAGTACTGTATGCTTGTTCTAATGTGCGGAATAACAGACTGAAGATGTGGATGTTCTTTTTTTAATATATAATTTTGTCTGTTTAAATGCAAACAGCATTAATTCATTCTAAAAGTATCTCATTTTTATTAGAAATTTTATGTTTTGCCTTCATTTTTGTTCCTCTTTAACCCATTTTGTATATATTTCACTAGGTACAAAAACAGCTTACACTCAGGAAATTTAAGACCAAAAATATTTAATTCCAGTGCCATTTCAGCAATCTCTGTTAATATGCTTCTAGCTTCTATTATTTCGTTGGCAAGCCATGAAAATAATAAAACAATTTAAAGTAATATTTTATTATTCTCATCTGACAGTGCATTAAAAATTAAGAAATCAATATCAGTGTTGTTTTAATAGTTAATACATATTTTTAATTATGATGTTTTATTTGTTTATTTTGTTGCATATGGGTTAACCACATGAAATAATTTTCATAACTGGAATTAACATTCAATCAAGTGTCCAAACACACTGCATTCAGTTTGCACCAAAGTATTTTTGTTTCTTACATAAGTCTCAAGTTCTCAAGGATAGCGAGAGGTTGGCAGGTCGTGTTTTCTATTGTAAAATAAAAGTATATGAATATACTCTTCTATGTACAAATAATATGTATGTAGAATGTACAATGTTAATATATATATAAAATATCTAATACATATATTATGTTAATATATCTTATACATATATATTTTTCTATTCTCTACAAGGTTGTATATCACTGTATTTATTATGTATTAAAAATGCTATTTTTTCTTCAGGGATAAAACTGACTTAAAATACTTAGTGCACCTTTAACCTAATATATATTTAATGTAACAGACCTTGCTTTTGTAGGAACTGTGCTAAATCTACTGTATATTTAATGTAAAAAAAAAGACTGGGTTGAATCATAAAGCTGGACACAGGAATTATTAAGGCAGAGCATAGAAAAGGGAGGCAACTACATGCATTTGATTTCAGCAAACTGCACATCCAGAGTCAATCATTCCAGCAACGCAGCAGATTTTCACCTAAAACAGGGCCTGCAATCTAGATGCGTCAATGAAAAGACTACGTGTTCAAGCTTTGCTATTTTAGCAGCGTTTTTGTTAGCCATGCGTGAAAGCTTTTGGCCAAGCAGTGTGAGATATCAACAGCAGCTACTGAGAGAGAGGAAAATAAGGTCCGAACTAGCTGAGTAATGTTAATAAAGCCTTCCCGACACGAGCATTTAACTGATTAGCCTTGTCATTAGCATAGCCCACATGTCCGAGCAAGAGGAAGATGGCAACAAGGCTGAATACCTGAGTCAGCGGTTTTTGAGTTATGCTTTTGTTTGTATCTGTCTGAAACAGAGGAGACACAAAGCAAAAGAGGAGACAGAAAACAAAAAAACAGGAAGTAAGTTACATTCAGAGAGGCTTCTGGAAACCCAAAGTAGCTCTAGTATCTCTTCGGGTAGACACATGCTCTTGATAATAAAACAGGCCACCATGCCAAGATGAGAAACAACAGGCAGGTACCATATGACAACATGGAAGTTTTTTTTTGGTTTTTTTTTTGGAGGGTCACAAAATAAGACAGTCAAATAGCAGTGAAGTCAAAACGGTTCAAATTCCATTAAATATAAAGGTTAGAGACATTAATTATAAATATATTTGACAATATTTTTGAAAAAAACTCATATTTCTGCCAGTTTATATTAATATTCAGAGGGGTCCACAATTATGAGAGCACTATAGTTTAAATATTGCTTTTATAATATAAAAAGTTATTTTAAAAATAGTGTTGTTTAATGATTATTCATAACTACTTGGATGCAAAAAAAAATTATTTTGCCCTATTATGTTTTTTTATATATATTTATTATTTAAATATAAATGCACACACATGAATATACTTTAAGAAAATTTAAACACATATATGTGTGTATGTATGTATGTGGTTATTCATGATTAATCGGTAAACCACTAATAATAAAATCATTATAATAATAATAGCATCTCACAGCGAACTAAATGTTTTATAAATTTTTTCAAAACTCAAATACTTTGTTATCTCCAGGTTTAAAGTGATAGTTCACCCCAAACATGAACGCTAACCTGAACTCCTTTATACATCTAAGTCTTTTTTTTTCTGTTGAACACAAAAGTAGATATTTAATCAAAAGTAAAAAATACTACTGAAGTCAATAGCTTCCATTTTCCATTATTCTTCAAAATATTTTTTATTTTGTGTTCAACAGAAAAACAAATGTATTACTTTTTTGTTCAAACTTTTAAATCAAATTTTAATTATAAAATGTTCTAAGTCAGTGTTTCTTAACCATGTTCCTGGAGGAGCACCAGCTCTGCGCATATTCCCTGTCCCCTTAACCAAACTCACCTGGTTCCATCATCAGCTCATTAGCAGAGACTGAAAGACCTGTAATAGGTATGACAGACAAAGGAGACATCCAAAACATGCAGTGTTGGTGGTTCTCCAGGAACGTGGTTGAGAAACACTTCTAAGTGGCCTCAAATGCATAATACTGATTAATTCAAACATACACAAGTTAAATTTATATTTCAGGTCACTCTGGCTTTAAGGCACAATGTTGGCATATTAAAGTGATGACTTGGACACTCACTGTCACACACGTAGGGTTTATCCTGATCGTCGTTGGCCACTGCTTCTGTTCGCCTGCGCCCAGAGCCTCGACCCTGATCACAAATTACAGGACAATCGCTTTTATACATGACACGGAATCAATATTTACATGATTTCTCAAAACTTCTCTACGTCTCTACAAAAACCATATCTCGGACGGGTCATCAAAGGTATTTCTCTTTCATGATTTATTTCTCTCTCAGGTCAGCCTTGTCTCGGTCTAGATCTGTCTCTTTTTCTTGCTCTTGCTTCCCTTTTTTCCTTTACAGCATCTGCAGACTTTGATGAGTCATGCTCATCACTCACCCTGCCTTTGTTTCGATGCTTCCTCTTTGGTGTGTCCACTTCAAAATCCTCATCATCATGAAAACCATCCCCATTTTCGTCTGCTTCCAGCACCCGCTGCAGAGAAACGAGTTTGGATAAGCAATTAGATGACAAAGATCAATAGACTGCACAAGAGAAGACAATAGTCCACATTTCCAGAGAGAGGGAGAGTTATTGCTGTATGGATAAGGTCAATGCTTTGGTCTCATAGCAGAGCAAAATATAGCAGAATATAAGAGATAGTTAGCTTTGGTTCTCCATTGTGACTTCGAGTAGGCTACATCATTATGCCAGTAGGTGGTGAAGAGTATCATTATGAGTGAGTCACTAGCTGGGTTTCCATCATCCTGTGTTAATGTGCATTTTGAAGTATCGCATGAGTAATGTCAAATTTTAAATTAACATCCCTTAGTTCAGTTTGGACAAAAAAATGGTTAATGTGAATAATAGTTAATGCAAACAAAGTCTGACATATCATAAATTACACCCGTGACTAAATATCTGTCTCCATTATGCTTGCCTTGTTTACTGTTGGTTACTAGGATACCAATACAACAGTCAGTGGCTCGAAAAACAAGATGGAAATGCATTTAATTTGCATTTGGGATTTATTTATTTATTTTTGGCAACTTTGAAAAGATTTGCTTCAGATTAGGATGGAAACCTGGCTAATGATAGTTCATTTTCAACCTGGCTACTAAGTGCATTCACACTTAAATATACTTTTTATTCTAAAAACTTTAAAAACCTGGATGATGCAACTGTTAAAAAGAGGTATGGAATGTTGGACACTTTTTTTTGCAGCTTTGCTCTCATAGCGAAAGGGGCAGAGCTATTTGGTGCTGAGGTTGGAATATTTATTTTGTATTGAGCAAGCAATTTTCTCCTACGTGAGTTATTATACTGCTTTTTGATTGTGAATGCAGTTGTACTCATGACAGGTACTATTTGGTAGTTTACTCATTTATTTCAATAATTTGGCAACCGTTAAACATTGTCTGGGAAACGGCTTGAAATTCTGTTTTGTTAGTGATCCATTTGGGACAAAACTAAACTCATACACTACATGTTTGAGTGTACAAGTACATAAGTGCATAGTGCATAAGAGTATAGTGTGCCATTTGGGATGCAACTATAGTAACATAGCACTATAGTTATACAGTAATTATAGTTATAGTACTATATTTATAGTTTCAAATTCTGCAAGTGAGCCATTGAATCATTCGTTCATCTGATTTGTTCAAATGTGCCCATTCAGCAAGGTGAGCAAATTAATTCACTTTAATGAGTGAATTGCTAATATATACGTTACAGACTTGTTCAAATGCACTGATTCATTCAGGAACAAGATACCTGGCTGTTTCTGTGAATGAGTGATTCATTTAGTCAGAGATGTTGATTGATTCCATAACAAAACAATTAGCTGTTTATATGAGTGATGAATCAGTCGACTTATTAAAATCATATTGTTTAAAGATGCTAATTTAATCAGAGACACTACCTACAAATATTGGTCTGAAACAAAAGAGTGTTTTGTTCATGTGAAAGGCAAAAGAACAGGCAAAACTGGGCCTAACCCTTTTTTGGATGAAGAACAACATATGGTAATTACATTGACATTGATTACAATAATAAATATCCTTTTTTTTAAGTCATAAAAGTTTTAAAGTCTTGTAATAACATCCCAGAAGCACTACAGTTTTTTTTGTTTTTGTTTTTACCAATGAGTAAATGCCATATAAAGAGTTAAAATGTAACCTAATATTAGTTTGTTAATTGAACTATTTAACGAAGACAAGGTGACACTTGATATTAATGATATTTGTGAACAATTGCTTGTGTGCTAATGAGTAGATTTATATTAGTGAAGTGCACAACGTACTAGACATCCTGCAGTTTGTTTTCTATGGAGCCTAGTGGTCCTTGCCCTCATACTGCGGTATTGTTTGCCAGAAGGTAGGAAAGAAAACAGCTTGTGGCCGGGGTGGATGGGGTCTCGGATGATGGATTGAGTCTTATAACGACAGCGAATGGTGGATATCACTGATTGATGATAGACTGCATCTTATAATGCTCTGTGCCATCGTCTCAAACCTCTCTAAAGCATATCTGTCTGTAAAATACAGTAGTGCAGCTAGCGAAGAAGCTTTCTATGGTAGTAAAACTTGTAGCAAAATGCTGATTACGAAACCCCAATTTTCTTTTACAAAACGGCAAAACCCTCAATCCTTATTAGTTTGGCATTAACTAGTTTTTTACCAGTAATCATCCTGTTATTTAGCAGTTATTTGCCAGTTATCAACATATTAAAAAGAAAACAAAATAATTTTTACCTATTATTATACCTATTATTTTTTACTAAATAATAGATATACGGGCCTCACGGTGACGCAGTGGATAGCACGTTCGCCTCACAGAAAGAAGGTCGCTGGTTCGAGCCTCGGCTGGGTCAGTTGGCGTTTCTGTGTGGAGTTTGCATGTTCTCCCCGTGTTGGCGTGGGTTTCCTCCGGGTGCTCCGGTTTCCCCCACAAGTCCAAAGACATGCGGTATAGGTGAATTGAGTAAGCTAAATTGTCCGTAGTGTATGAGTGTGAATGGGTGTGTATGGATGTTTCCCAGAGATGGGTTGCAGCTGGAAGGGCATCCGCTGCGTAAAACATATGCTGGATAAGTTGGCGGTTCATTCCGCTGTGGCGACCCCAGATTAATAAAGGGACTAAGCCGAAATGAAAATGAATGAATGAATGAATAATAGATATACATTATAATCTTCTGGAGAGTTTTATTTGACATACTGATACAATTGATTATTATTAATTTTATCATTTAAAATATAAAAGCTTTTTATTTCCCCTTATAATGTCCTTAATCTTTGAGAATAGGAAGTGGTGTCTGTTTGCAGAACTTTTCAAAAGCGTGAAAGAAAAAGCCTTTCTGAATTAGCAAAGATGCTATGTCTGAATGAGTAAAGATGTGGTTTGAGAAAAGCAGCGATACATCACTGATAGAAGGTTAAATATCTAGAGCTGAATGTAATCCAAGTCCTGTAGTGCATAAAGTGTTTTGACAGGAACTGACATCAGTGTTTACAGACAGCTATGGAATATAAAAGAACAGCAGTCTGACTGGAAGGTATTCAGACTATGGTGTATTACAAATGTCAATGTGCTACCTGGATTTCCAGAAGTGTCTCTTCCTCTTTAGAGTTATTGTTCCTCTTGTCCAAGATCCCGTCTCCTCGTAGCAGCGCCTCAAGGGCCGTGGCCTCTGTCTGCGGGGCTTCTCTCTTGGCCATCAGCTCAGCCTCTAAAACAGACAGAGAAAGGAAGAAAATCAAAACTAACTCTGCTAATTTGAACCTGTCCTCCATGAACAGTTGGGTCCAAAATAGGGCTGCACAATAAATAGCAAAATTATAATTATCGCGATAATAGTATATATGCATCTGTGAAAAAATTACATTTATTTTATGGGTTGATTGCTTATCTTAATTTGACCAATCAGATGCGGCTTTGCTATTTTTATCCCCGCCTCCAGTAGTTGCTGTTCTGCTATTGGCTGGAGCGGCCCAAAAGTGAAACCAGTGCTGAAAATAAACACTAATGCCGAAAATGACAAGAGTCAATCAGAGTCAGAATATCTGCTGAGGTTTTCACTCATTCATAATGTCTAATAATGTAAAGACTAAATGTTTACACCTTGACAGTTGTTTTTGTCTGAATTAATTAGACCTGAAAAAATTTAGTTGTTTATTTTAATATCATTAATTAAATAAATTCTAGCTAATAAAAAAATTTGATTTTTGTTAATCTCAATATCGCAATTTTTAACAACAATATTACATGTCGCATGTTCCAGTATCGTGCAGCTCTAGTTCAACACTAAGAGCAAATCCTAAAATGCTTAAATTTGTGTTATTTTATAGTTTAATATAATGCCATGATTACAAATTGCATGATTGAGTGAAAAAAGTGAGGTAAAAATTGTGAGAAAACATGAAGGCCTAGATTTACTAACAGCTTGCTTCAGTGCAAACAGTGCAAGAAAAGCGCTGATACGGTTGCACCTGACCTTATTGCATATGCACTTGTAGGAGTCTCCTGGTCAGATGGAAATTTTATGGGAAGTAAGTATTTAAATAAGTATGCAAAACAATTTGCTAAAATTTGCGCTCCTTAAATTACTGGCATTATTTAACAGATAAAAAAGCATGTCCTAAATGCAGTGCTTGAAATGCAGTTATTGTTGCCAGGAAGAGGCACTGCAGAAGAACAGAAAGCATGTGGTGTATTTTTTCCACACTTATAAATTTATTTGGAACGCCAGAGGAACATCCGAACACAAGCCATAGTATTTTTATTTGCTTCAGGAATTAAAAGATGACTCGGAACCATGGAACGCGCCATAGAACAAAATTACCATCCATTTACATGCGTTATCGATTAACTCGCAGTAAGAAATACCGGGACAGACTTTGCTTATTTACCACTATGCTAATTAGTGATGCACTTATTGCATTGTTAGATATGTAAATGAGATGTTACATCTGTGTTCTTTAATTTGAGTACTGTCTGTAAATTATCTGCAGAAATTTCCAGGCCTATGTGCACTGTTTAGGAATTGCACTCGTGTACAAATGTGCAATGTTTAGTAAATCTGGCCCATAAAAAATGTAAATAAATTTCATATTTTGGATGTCCAAATAGAAAGTACAATTGTGACTGTTAAATTAAAGCTCTGAAGGGACTTTTTAAAGGCAGATATACTGTGCGTGTATATGTGTGTATTTGCCAGCATCAGTTTGGGTAGCTCTCTCTTGGACGCACCAGCCATCAATATGTTTGTACAGGGTGGCTAGCTTTTCAAGCCTCATTAAAGGTGAAAAGCTCCAGGTGCTAAAGATGAAATATAGGATATGTGTGTATATATGGGGGAAAAGGCAGGAGGGAAATAATCTTAGGATGTGTTCCATTTCACTCCCTAGTTTTAAAACGTTGTATCATGCTATAGAGCACAAGCAAGGGCTTGCATCCATTAAACAATGGGTCACCCATGACAGATTCACTCGTGACACAACTGCAAGGTCAAGTTTACCAACACTAGAGTATATGCATCACGAATTTACTTACTGGATTTAGACAGCTGTTAAAAATGTACAGTGCCTTTATGAAATATAGATGACTATATTTGTCTATTTAATAATAACAGGCAAATACAATGAAGCTTAACACAAATTGTATGAAATATAATTATTAGACATATGCAGATAATCAATAATTAAATATATTGTGATAATGAACGTGCATAATATTGATACCTTGAGCGCTTCAAAATAGTGTGAATAAATATTTATTTTTCAAACTATAAGAGTGATTTTTATACTGAGGAGTGTTGTATTTGCATGGTTGTTCATCACAGCACCAAATGCTTGAAGACTTAATAGGCGATTTATTTTTCAAACCTACATTTTCACATGGTAATATGGCTTGCGACTATTTATAGGCTTGTTGTTCATTAACTCTGTACAGTAAGGCTTCATTTGTTAACATCTGTTAATTTAACTAAAGTCAACATAATGGCAACTACAATTTATTAGTTCATTCAACAAATCCTTGCTGAATAAATCAAATCATTTCAAAAGTCTTATTGCAAATATTTAAAGTGCGGTGTAAAATAGCCTTTTATTGTAATTGCCACAATGCCAAACAATTACACTGAAAAGAATTTTAAAGACTAATCTTGAACCTTTACTCTCGCACTTGTCTTCTGATGACCTGTGAGATTTAGGAAAGTTATTTTTAGACAAAAGAACATACATATATCCTCTGGTTGTTGGTGCAGTGCATTCTGGGAATGTCTAGATAGAATGTGAATGTTTCAGTGGAACTGTTTTGAATCTAGACAATTTTAGAAAGGGCTGACTCTCTAGGAAGGACACTTACTAGTGAACAAGGACATATATAGAAACACACCCTTCGATCCATCACCACATTTGAATTCCTTTCAATAATCCACATCTTTGGAATTGAAGTGCTCCTACCAGCAGTGTTTTCTGATGGCCATGTCATGTGTTTGCAGTTTTGTTTACTCATTTCTTTTAACCTCCCAAATGTGTTGTTACACGATTGAAAATGTTTGCATGAATCTCTGTCCTTGTCTTTATTCTCTTTGTGTCTGATTGAGTCGAGACACACTCTTCCCCTGGGAGTGGAATAGCGCAGACTGCCAGTCAGGGGCTGATTGCAGTCACCCATCCCCCGTTTGCAGCCGCCAATCACGAACAACAGGCTAAGAGAGCTTGATGTCTACAGACACAAATCATAAGGTCTTAATCATCGCAGTATAATACAGCACTGCAATATTTATGCATGCCATTAAATCATGACATTGGCACTGACTGGAAAGAATCGGCACTGCTTTTAATTAAGAATTTAGCAAGGAGTCCGTTTCAAATGGCTATTGTAGAGCATAATGAATATATCGGTTTCCTGAAATGCAGCTGTTTGGTGTTGTCATAGTGGCTTGATTATGTAGCAGACAAAATAGCCTGATAGAATCACTTTATTGCATTAGAGACTGTTCTACATGCCACATCTGCTGTGGAGAAAAAGGCTGAATGTGAAGATTTACATTACTTGCTTGCTTGTCGTTACAAACAAGACTTGGATGGGATACTGGACACCAAACCTGTTTACAGTGGCCGAGCACCCAGAAATGTAAAACGCAAACACTTTACAGGCAGGAAACGTAGGAAAGATGTCCTGCTGTAACAGACCAGAATTATGCCTGGCTATAGTGTAAATATTACAATTCCAGGACTCTGGAAAACACATAACTTAAACAGATAGGTCACTCAAAAATGAGAATTATGTCATTATTTACTATTCCCATGTTTGTTCCAAACCAAAATTCCAAAATTTACATTAGCCTGTGCAACATGGGATGTAGAGAATAGATGCCTTTTGTTGGGCGTTTACATATTTAACGGTTGAAAGTGTTAGTCTCGATAACTGCACAAACTACACACAAGTACATTAGAGTGTGTTTGGAGTCAGAAAGGAAAGGGTAAAAAAAATTAAGATGCTCTAAATTGATCAAAAGTTACCAACATTTTTTTTTAATTATTTAAATATTAAGCAATACAACTGTAAATCTAATCAAGCATATTAGGATTATTTTTGAATGATTATGTGACAATCAAGACTAATGAAGTAATGGGTGGCTAGTCTTGCCATTAAAGAAATAAACAGCATTTTAAAATGTATTAAATGGAAACATTTAGATTACATTTACATTTAAAACTATAATAATATTTCAAAACATGACATTCCAATATGATTTCTATTAAATAAATGAAACCTTTGTTAAGCACATAAGGTATCTTTCAAAAATATTCAAATAGTATTGTACATTTAATGTCATAAATGGATTAGAAAAATTGAGAGTAAATAATGGCAATGTGTTCTTCTAAGAACATATTACACTAAATATTCATCATGCTAAACTGTAGGGCTGGGTGGCATGACAGTACACCTTGTTACCATGAAATAAATTGTCAACCATAATAGATTGATTCATTCTGCTTAATATACTGTGGCATGTAAATACGTGGGCATGGCTAAGTCACATACATTGTGTTAAGTCTGAGATAGACTTTGTTCATGAAGTGCTGACTTGAACACTTGTAGTAAGATCAGGTCAGCAATCTGAGGTGAACATTTATGTGTGATTTAGATTAATTGTTTTTGAATTACCGACTTGAAACTGCGAATGTGAGTACAGAATATCTCAGTGTACAATATCCCTCAGTACATTTAACAGTCACTTGGTATTTAACACACCTGGTTTAACACGACTCATTAACTGCAGGCACTGTAAACCTTAGTCTAGGAAAAATGAAAGTGAAATACACAAATAACATGAGGTTATGTAAGAAAATTCTTATTCTTGTTTGATATATTGGTTGTGATATATGAAAAAAGGATTGACTCATTGACTGTGACACCCATCATACAGAGCTTAAATCAGTATCTGCTCTATTTATTCAGGGGATGCTGAATAAAAAAAAACCTTCTATCTAGGAACAAAGCATCGAGTATAAAATCATAAGTCTGATTTTCATTTTTTGTGAGAAGCTAACACTTATGGGGAATAAATATCCCAAACCTGGCTCTGTAAATGAACACTTCTCAAAAACACATAAACGGCATCAGCTCAGCCAAAAAGGAAAATGTTGACAAAAATCCAATTGGGGATGTGCAATTGAAAAAGGTATTTAAGTTTATTACACTCCTTTTTGTTGATTTTTTCTGCTATAACTACCTATTTAAATGACTATATCATGAAATATATTACCAAGAAATAAAATTACTCACACTCATGGTCATACTGCCCACCACTACTAAACTGTCTGAATTGCTCAGGAAAACATTCATGCAACTCAAGGTGTGTTTTTTGTCTTCTCCTGATATATGCATTAATGGAAACCACTCTGCTTGAGGCCTAAATCACTTTTATTCACATTTTTTTGCTGAACGCATGCTGGCTGAGGTCCAATTGAAGGTCAGAGGTTCTTATATTGCTTTACTGCTATTGTGTTTCCAGGGACAGCTAAGAAAATAAAAGAGTGGCTTTCTTGTTGACACAGACAGGCCTTTATTCGCCTTTATCAAGTTCCTCAAGCCCTTCTGCAGCCCCATCAGACCTACATTCTAATACTGCATGGCCAAATGATTAAAGGGGCCCGATCAGGGCATGCAGACACAGAGAAGCATAACGAGACCCAGATGGGCCGGTTCTGCAGCCTCTCTATGACCTCAGAGCAAAGAAGCAAGGATGGAGAAGGAAAAGTCAAGAGAAAAAAAGCTGCCATGCAAATGTTAGCAAGAGAAAAATGACAGAAAAATTAGCTGTAATCGAGATCTCACCGAGTCTGAGTTCACAAAGACGGAGCTGAGGGTCAAGTGGCGTGTGAAGTCGCCTCTTCTTCCTCCAACAACGCGCTGGGTAGGTGTACATCTGACCTGCTGCCAACCCTGCAAAAACACATAAAGCAGAATGCTTTGAATAGGCTTTCAAATTAATTCGAAATTACCAAAAGGTATTAAATGTTATAATTAAGTTCGGTCAGTCTCAGCCTTCTAATAGTGCTCGTCAAAAATTAAGATGGCCAATCAAATCAAAAAAGGTATAAAAAAAAGCATGTGTCAGTCCAATGTTGAAATGAAAGCGAGGTGAGATTGAAGTAGTAAAATGGTAATAATCTCTTTTGTATTAAAATTTCACTGTTTTAAATAAGAAATATAGTATAATTTATGTGATTTGTGTAATTCCTAAATTAAAGTGAATGTGACGACACAAGAAATTCTTTGTGTTTTTGACGTATCATTTAAACCAGTAGCAAACTCTGATTTAAAGTGATAGTTCACTCAAAGTTACACACTATTTACACACTAACAAAGTAAAGGAAATACGAAAAAAACAATATTATGAAAGTCATTGGTTAAACCTTTTCATCTTTCTTCAAAATATCTTCTTATGTGTTCAACAGAAGAAAGAAACTCAAACAGGTTTGGGAACAAGTAAAAACAGAGTAAATGGAATGTTTGTTTTTGGGTGAATTACCTCTTTAAAATATATTAAAATCTGAGAAAAAGACAAAGATACAGGACTGTGTACTTAACATCTTTAAATGTATGATGAAAAACTACAATCCCATAAATGTGAATGATAATCAAATGCTGAAGCAAAAATAATGAAGAAAAGCAAAACTTGTCATATCAAGCTGATGGTTGTATTTATAGAAACTAAATATTTAAAGTTTATATTATAAGTGTATCTATTTCCTTATAAACTGCATCTCCATACTAATGTGACTAACAATGTGAGAAGAATATTTTCTCATTATGGCTTACTCATCAACAGTTAGTAAACTGTTATCCAAACTAATACGTTTTATTATTTATGTGAAGCCATATAATTTTTTCTCCCTGATATAAAGCTGGTCTGGTCCAGAAAGGGCTGTAAATGAAAATACTGGCATCAAAGGTTTTCATAGGTCATTCTCTCTTATTGGCCCATACCACATAATCCGTACCGTTACACAGATAGGAGGCACATGATCTCAGTTATGCATTCATCCAGTGTCCTAATGGTAAAATGGAGGAATTGAGCAAGTGAGCAGGAAAGAAACCCAGAATAAAAAAAACATCCAATAAACACTGGTTTACCACAAAGTGTAGGGTGTGACTATGGAGCTTTTAGTTGCGAGGCGCTGACTCTATTTGTGTCCGGTTCTCAGCAGGCATATTCTTCCCTTTGGCAGCTATATGTCTACATATTGGCTGTTTTGGTCGGACAATATGAGAAGGAATGCTGTGGAAAGACTACAGACAGAATCCCAATGCATGCTTCTGCCTCATTACATTAAATAGTTCATTGCATTGTCTAACAGATAACAAGTGGAAACCTATAATATCCATAACAATCGTAGGCTGCATACACACACACTCATCAACACATAGTTTTATTTGCACTTTATGGGTCAACTGCTTTAAAACTAGATGCGTCATTCTTTATCCATAAATCATGCTGTAATTTGAAGTGGAATTTAAAATGGAGGTTTAGATGGATGTGTAATGTGCCAACTGAACCAAAGTCTAACTGAACCAAATGCCTGTGGTGAGACAAAAAAGAAATTAGGAATGACTGGACGTTTGGCAGTTGTAAACATTTGGTTAGATGACAGCATCTTAAGATGGAAGCACCATACAAAACCCTATATTCAATGTAAAGCTCATTTAACACGTTAACACATAAAAATAAAATATTGCTGATTCATGTTAGCACACCCCACCTCTTCATTTAAAGTAGTTAACCCCACAAAATCACCCTCAATCACCATATAATCTCAAATTTATATGACTTTTTAAAAACAAATTTTAAGAATATTTGAGGATTCTGCATTATAAAACATACCACCCACGAATGTCCGCACCTCAAGCAAGGGAGAAGGCTTTTTCGCGGCACTGAATATGTTGTTTTGAAAGACATCAGTTGTGTTTTTGCCAACAGAAAGTATATTTAAAGTCACTGAAAAAAGTAGCAGACACCGCAATGCATGTGGTCAGGTAGAAATCATCTTAGCTCTTTTGTGTGTTTTGTAGTTTTAATAAAACAACAATGTACAGAAATGTAAGGAAATATACACATATTTAGTAAAAGTCAGGGAATTCTAGATGTGTGTGTTTTATTTCAACAAAGTTATTATATTGCAAAAATTAAAAACGGTCAAAATGACCGTTTAGGTAGTGTTAAGGTAAATTGGAGAATGTGCTACCTGGCCCTCGGTGCCGCTTCTCCATCCAGATGTAACAGTTGTTCTGCGCTACGCCTGTCTGAGAGTCCAGGAAGGGCATGCGAACGCTGCGCTCTGCACACAGGCGGGCATTGTAGCTGCGACAGTGCTCAATGGCCTCCCTGTAGAACTGGTCCCCGAGCCTGAGGAAGACACATTTGGTAAGGAATCCTGTTTTGTTTTTTGCATAATTCATCCCAGTCTAATTCATTAAAACCATAAAATGATGGATCCTGGAAAACAGATTTTGAAAAGTGCCAGCTTTAATACTAGTACCCAAAAGCCGCAGTACAAGTTAAGCTTTCACACATTAGTCAGAATATTGAGCCGTTAGGTTTTAAAGACCCTGTTTTGTTGAGTAATACCACTGTACATCAATACGACTTCAAAGCAAGCTAGTGTTTTGCGTGTTAAGCCTCTGGGTCATGCTTTCTCTCCACATTTCAGTTTCCCACAGACTGTCTGAGAGTTCCGCTGCACTTTTGGTTATATTAGAAATGCTTCCATTTTCATCCATGTAATTCCTTATAGGCACTGAAAAGATGCAAATTCCATACTGCAAGACTGAAGAGACACTGGAGCTAAGCCAGCCTACACTGCTTCTCTCCCTGTTTCGATTAGATCACTCTTCTCTGGACCAGAGAATACACAGATATGTGAGGAATGCTGGGCTGGACAAAGAGGAGTTCTCCAACCCAACACAGTGACACAAAGAGCCTCAGTGTTTGGAAGGAGCAGGAGAGAAAAAGAGCAGGCAGGTATGAAAAGCAAAAGGTTTGGGAGAGACAAATGGTACTGCTAACACTCGATAGCTTAGTCTACCCCCCAAAAGAAGGTTTGGGAATCTTAAATGGAACTGGTTTTACATTTGGAAACGTTACTGTTCTGGAATGTGCATAAATAAGGACAAAAACAACTGTTCATAACCCTCATGTTGTTATAAACTCATATGACTTCCTTTCTTCTGTGCAAAACAAAAGAAGACATTTTGAAAAACCAACTTTCAGTGTCCACACAATGAAAGTCAATAGGGTTCAGTGTTGTTTTGGAATAGGGCTGTCACGATATCAGATTTTCACAACATGATTATCCTGGCTAAAAGTATTCACAAAAACAATCATTGTGCTATCACCGGCTATCATCTTTAACTTTGCTTATTTTGTGTTTGCTTTTTAAGGCAGATGAATCAAACTGAAAACACGAGTGTAGGGTGACATAGAGAGAGAGAGTTTGTAACAATAACTGTACAAAAGAACTTATTGTTGATCAGTGTTTCCTGCAGACTATGGTGTCTAACATCCTGTTTTTTACATAATTCAAAAAACTCTCATACTGCAAAGCTTTTTATTTGGTAGTGTCTCGCTTTTGTCTGTCACGGGGTTGGAAATGCCTCCAGAATGAACAGGATTGCCTCACAAATTCAAGATGATGGTGCATAAAATCTCCCAGCACAATTAAACTAAACAAACTGAAGTTTTTAAAAGAGAAACTATAAGTAAATTCATCAGTCAATACAATTTCTGATCATTTTGTCCCTCTAACTACAATGTATCAGTGTCAAACCTAGCTAAAATGTTGCTGTTTCCTAATTCCTACTGTTACAAACACAAACAAATTTAACCAATGCTGTCAATTTGCGCAGTATGGTTTTATATATCATTAGAAAAGCATTTTTAGATGGTAGGTGTCTGAAATGGAGAGCAGGGACATGGTTTGTGTAACATATCAAATACTGTTGTTATGTGTCCAAAGTCTATTCTGATACTTAGTCCTTGGAATCGTTTTCTGGTTCAAACATATGGCTGAAATAATCCAATATTGTCACTTGCCATTCTGTTGCATTAGGAAAAAAAATCTTTTGGAATTTTTAGAATATTTCACCAAAAGCTATTTACTCAGCCTCAAGTAATTCCAAACTTTTATGAGTTTCTTTATTCTATTAAACACAAAAGAAGATATTTTGAAGAGTGTTGGAAATTTATAGCAATTGACATCCATATACAAAGTTTTTTTTTTCAGTTTCCAAAATTCTTCAGAACATTTTCTTTTGTTTTTAACAAAAATAAAAAAACTGAAACCGGTTTGGAACAAGCAGAGGGTGAATAAATGATGACAGAATGTAGCTTTTTTTGGGGTGAAGTTGAGCTATCCGTTAAATGCATATATGTAGAAACCTTTGTTATTAGCGACACTGCATGGATACCATTAAGTGAACTGCAGCCTGCAACTTGATGCACTTATTCCTCAAGTATCTTCAGCAGTCATAGGTAATAACTTTGAATAGTCTGAATATGCTTTTCAGTCTCATAAAGTGTGCTGTTGACATGCAAGTGTGCTGTTGATTAGCTTTTTTACAAATCTTCAAGGACCACAGTTTAAACTAAAAAATCTTTAATGTAACACTGAAGAAAAATGTCATTTACATCTTAGCTAAATTAACAGTACATTTTCATTTTTGTGGTGAACTATCCCTTTAAGAACCTTAATTGTAATGCCTTAAATCTTAAAAATCCTAGAAAGTGTCCAAATTAGGGCTGGGCCAATAAACGATATTATATCGAATCGTGATGATATTTATGTCAATTAAATTGATAAGCTCTGGACTTTTTTACTCTATATTGATCTAAGAGCCAATCACACAGCAGAAATGTGCAACAATAGGAATCTAAAAGTGTGTCGATGTACCGAATTTTCGGCCAACGGAAATTTATTGGCCGAAAATATGTTAAGCCATTTAATGGACCCTCTAATTTTTGTGGCTTCAGTCATTGTTGGGGTACTCTTTTAAATCTGGAAGCATTAACAACTTATATCAAAATATATATCGTTATCATTAAATATGGAAAATAATTATCGAGATTGCATTTTTGCCATATCGCCCAGCCCTAGTCCAAATTTCTTTTTTCCACCACTCTCCTGCCCCTCCAGTACTCTTCCTTTCCTGTGCTTCCTGTGAGCATGATATCCTTGTAATAATGAAATGCCTGTGCTATCAGCTGGAGACGGCAGGAGTCATTATGTAAGTTGCAGTGACAGAAGCCCACATTAAAGCGCCCACGACCAGCGCCGGAGCCACTATCACCATAATCATCAACATGCTCCACTGGACTAAATGGCCCTGATGGCTCTCGACTCAAGTTCCCTCTCAAGAGTCGATCTATAACTACTTTTCAGCACCTTAAACAAAACCATAACAGCCCCAAGAGATGACAAGTCCTTTTGCCAATGAGCGGCAGATGATGATGGTTCCTTTCAGCACCATCTTAAAGAAACAGCTTTTGTGAGGACACCATGTTTCATACAGCCTCCCCCATTCAAAACCTCTACTGTAAACATACCATGTGTCGGCGGCCTCCTGTATTACACTTGAGGCAAGGGCTCTGGTCAACAGACTGGAGCGGTTATGTAAACAGTTGAACTGGCATGTTGGACGACACGTATTCTCTCTGCCACCACCTCCCTAGAGGAGCGAGTGTCTTGAAGGTCGGTAAGATCTCCACTCATTTAATGTCGATTCGTTACAGGCCATGGAGAATAGAAGGGATGTTTATTGAGTCTATTAGAGTCTTTTGTTTTTAACAATTCTGAAAGCATGAAGAAAGTCTAGATGTTTTACAAGTATATGGTCAGGGAAGAGAAATGTGATTTAAATGTCATTTATTTAAATGGGTATTTATTTGAAGCTAGTTTTCTTACAGTCTATGTGAGCTCAACAGAATGGAGCTATGAAAATGATAAAGCTATGATAAAATAAACATTCAGCAAGGATTGGTAATGGGGCATTGACGAGGATGTCAATTCTTAGGTAAGCTGAGAGGTTTTAACGGTGTAAAATTTAAAATTAAAATAACATATCATGAGCCACAAACAGCATTGTTTCCTCTTCTCATGTAAATTAAGACATCGACTCAATTTGTTAAAATATTTCTGGACAAAGTAAGTATGATTATTTATTATGCATGTGCATATTTCAGAGTACATCATCCACTGTCTCTGTGTGTGTGTGGGGTGTGGGTGGCTGTGCGCGCACGTGTGTAAGAGAGAGAGAGAGAGAGAGAGAGAGCCGGCACCAACATGAGTTAAATGTGGAGCGATAGCAGAGCTCATTAATATTCACAACCGTTCCAAATATAGTCAAAATCGAGCTTTCTGTGGTTATAAAAGAGCATATAAAACCATTTCTGGATATTTTTTTGACTTACCTAAGCCACATACTTACTATGTAGATATAACAGTTTAACATATTGGATCAATGCAGTCGATTGCACCTTTAAATACATGGATGAATAAATTTTTTTTTTTAAACATTGCATTTTAACAGGAAAAAACAAAAAACAAATGTTATTATTATTATGAAAGTAATCATTATTAAATTATATTATTAATACTATCATCAATATTTATTATTATATCTGCATTTGCCACAAATATCTAATCATGCTGAAAAAGAGAACTGTAGCTTATTATTTTATTATTATCTATAATAACAACTACTTCTGTATTTGTTTGAAAATGTATTTATTCATTCATTCATTTTCTTTTCGGCTTAGTCCCTTTATTAATCTGGGGTCACCACAGCGGAATGAACCGCCAACTTATCCAGCATATGTATTACGCAGCGGATGCCCTTCCAGCCGCAACCCATCTCTGGGAAACATCCATACACACTCACTCATTCACACACACACACACATACACTACGGACAATTTAGCTTACCCAATTCACCTATACCGCATGTCTTTGGAATTGTGGGGGAAACCGGAGCACCCGGAGGAAACCCACGCAAACACGGGGAGAACATGCAAACTCCACACAGAAATGCCAACTGACCCAGCCGGGGCTCGAACCAGCGACCTTCTTGCTGTGAGGCGATTGTGCTATCCACTCCGCCACCGTGCTGCCAAAATGTATTTATATGTTTTAATTTTATTTATGCTTGTTGACATGCCTGATAATGGGATAAAAACTGACTGAAGGCAGCAGAACATGTTTTCTCATTTAGAGCAAAGAAAATTAGCTGCAGACTAAACATTTATTCAGTTTTTCACACATCCAATTCAAATGCATTTGTAAACAATGTGGGTTTTTTTGTCAGCCTGTTTCAGCTCTGAAACCTCTAAATGAACCTTCTGCCCTGAGCCATGTGCTTTGTGCTTGGGCTGCTCTTAGGAAATTAATACCTATTCTTTATTCAACAGAGCAGAGCAGTGGCTCATTCACAGTTCTGTGTGTAACTCCAAAACCAGAGGCCCCTACACTTAGCCGAGCCAGCGTCTATATTCATATTACTTTAACAACAAAGGCGTCTCCTTTGTGTCTCAGAAGAACATAGCCACACTTCTTAAGGATGTAGAAGACGTCTTTCATATTCAAATGACCCCCTTAGTTTGATTTAATCCGAGTGCTCTCTCTTAGGACAGGTGTCCATGAATAATCATTGGCATAGGTAGGCGTTGCTCAGAGAATTGTTGTCGGTTTTAAATACATATGCATACAGTTGTGATAATCAGTGCTGCATTATTAGACATGTGCTTTTGTAAAGCGGTCCTCCAAATGCGATTAAGCTTTCATTAGCTAAGAGGCCGGCACAGAGACATCTTGTCTCGAAGCACTTCCTAAGGAAGTTTTTCACCAGTGCAAGTAAACAAAATCTGCTTCAAATGAAATGCTGCATCAGATTTGACAAATAAATAAATGAATAATCATGGTTTCCTCATTCAAATCACCTACTCGTTAGCACTCTCACTGTAAATGCTTTATAAGTCCAGATTCACAACTTTTTCTGAGCAATTTAAATTTGAAAGTCGCTATGACATCCAAATTGACAATGCTTATTTTGTTCATTTGTTTGTATGTTTGAATATTGTTGTCCACACATATATCTAATCTATATTAGCCCACTCCATAATACCTCACATGCATATCATTAATCGAACAATCAATTAATCAACCGTTGGTTAATCGTTTGCAGCCCTACTCCGAATCAATAGTTTGAGTTTTCAGGGGTGAAATATAATGTTATTTGAAACACTTTTCTACACAATACAGAAATACTAAACGAAAACTTAAAAAAAACTGATGTTCAATATTACCTAATACAATATTTCTTACAAGTGTTATAACCAACAACAAAAAAGAACCACTACAACTTCTAAACGTGTACAGTCATGTTTTACTGATGCATAAAACAAATCAGTCAATTTAATATGTACACGAATTAATATAAACTATGTAAACAAACAAAAATGAATAAGATAAATATCACTACCACAAGCGCTGTATAGTTTTAACAACCTGAAAACATATAGAACACTGGTGCAGGGGGGATTACATCATTGTTGCTTTATTTATTAGCATGGCCTGATTGTTTGGTATTAAAGTATTTCAACATCGATACTAAAATATAGGCATATTGCAGATTTTTGGATAAGAAAACCAGCATGTCCATTTTGTTTGGTTTCAGAGATGCGGGTTGACGTGTAACAACATTCCTTGATGTGCTGAAAAGTCTTTCAGAGGGTGGGCTAGTGGCAGGCAAACAAAGATACTTTCGTTTTAAATAATTCATTTATTGCCAACCATTGCTACATGTATATTGCAATATGTTCATTTGTGATGTTTCGATAATTTGGATACATTGCACCCTAATGATAACCATTTAAAATATGAGTGACACCAGCAAAAGTTATGGTTATGAAATAAAAATTAGTTCGATAGTTTGATTCCCAGCTCCAGGTCCTTTGCCAATCCTTCCCCTCTGATTTCCTGTTAGTACTTGCCACTTTCCTATCCATTAAAGGTTAAAAAAACAAGTAAAAATCATTATAAAAAAAGAAACTAGATAAGAGAAATTATCTTTATTGACGAAACAAAATGATTCCCAATTTTTTTTCTATACCGCACACCCCTAGTCATACCCTAATTGTTTTCATTTAGAAAGCTTTCACTCAAATATAGGTCACAATATAGGCAAGAAACTTTCTTTCTTTCTGATTCTAAAGATAAAGCGCTATTTTGAATGCTAATGTTAACCTGCTATGGCATCCTTGCCTAAAATAAATCCCAACACAGCAGCATTTGACTCAACCATTGGTGTTAATTTAAGGGGCGGGACTTTCTGTTCTCAACGAGCAGTAGCATTCAGGAAAAGATCGACTTGCTACAGGCTCAGATAAAATCAACCTCTTCAAAACCTCTCACTTTAAAGTAAACCCTCACTCCAAATAGAATAAGCATTGTATGTGATCATTTCGGTAATTTAAAACAGTCTGTGGTGCATCTGAGGATAAGGAGGTGCTGATATGAATAGGGATTTGCCCTCCACAGTAAGTGGTGAGAAAAGAGAGAGAAAGAGTGATCCATCACAGTCAGGCTGTTTTCCGTGCGTCTATGGGGAGATGAAGAGGCTGAAAACAGACTCTCTCTCTCTCTCTCTCTCTCTCTCTCTCTCTCTCTCCCCCTCCCTCCGAACACCAGGGCACTGAGTACACCACATTCACTCATTACATGCCTGTTAATCCAATTGACCATTAATTACTGAGGCTACGTGCACCATACCAAAAAGCAATGAGCATATAGTAATGGAATTCAGGCCTTTAACAATTCAGCAAACATTAGTACCAAACTCATTCATTCATTTCTTTTCTATTCGGCTTAGTCCCTTTATTAATCTGGGGTCGCCACAGCGGAATGAACCGCCAACTTACGTTCTACGCAGCGGATACCCTTCCAGTTGCAACCCATCACTGGGAAACATCCATATACATTCATTCACACACTACAGACAATTTTTTATCTTACCCAATTCACCCATACCGCATGTCTTTGGACTTGTGGGGGAAACCAGAGCACCCAGAGGAAACCCACTCGAACACGGGGAGAACATGCAAACTCCACACAGAAAAACTGACCCAGCCGAGGCTCGAACCAGCGACCTTCTTGCTGTTATTGCTTCTTGCTTGTAGGCAATTGTGCTACCCACTGCACCCTAGTACCAAACTGTATCAATTAATTATACCAATTATTCTTACTGTATATATATATATATATATATATATATATATATATATATATATATATATATATATATATAAATAAAAGTTTTGTTTTGTTTTGAACTAACACTTAACTTTGTTACACAAACTCATTCCAGTCATAGCAAATTTGACTTTTCAGTTATTTCTCAGTTTTTAGTGTCCTTCAAATAATCCTTATGCTGATTTGATATTTAAAAATCTGTTTTTACCATCAGTGTTGAAAATAGTTGTGCTGGTTAAAGTTTTTGCAATTTTTATTTCTTGATGTTTTTTAGAAAATAAAATACAATTAATATTTACCATTTACAGATTATTGTACATAATAAAACTAATTCACTCTTATACTCACTCACATATAAAAAAATATATGCAATTATTTACAAGATGCCTATTCTAATTATGCCTTTTCTTTTCTGACAACTCTCATTTAAGCTGTTCCCAGATCCAGAAACACTCATTTTAAGATTCATTATGAATCTGTGCAATAATGTATGACTGCAATGCAAATGCGGTGCCAAAATCAGCTCTACTCTGAAGCTCTTCAGTCAGTCTTAAAGAGTTTGAAGCAAATCTAGGCTGTGCGGAAGCTAAACATAGGTGCCCCATCAGACTGCTGTGCTTTCATGATATCACTCACATTCTGAGAGAAACCCCTCAGCGCTGGATAAAGAAAGGGTCTTGAGCATGAGAGAAAGGCCAGAAGAGCTTCAACAACTCCTGGAGTTTGTGGTTATCAGGCATGCTGGCAAACATTTATTTAAAAAAATGGTAATGTACGGATCTGTTCGCAAATGGATTAATGAATGGAATGAACGGAAATGTAAAATGTGCTTTCCTTTCAGCTCCTTTAGTACATCTTTTTTGAAAATCATAGCATATAGGCAGATTATAAACATATTTGTATTTTATCAACAAATGTTAAACTGGACACTGGAGTCTACACCACAAACGCCTGTTCCTGAACACACAAAGACCTCAGGCTCAATAGTGTATGTAGTGCAGTTTGTAATGCGAAATGCATCTAGACAGACGAAGATGGGGGGAGGGGAACAGGCGACCACAAGCGCCTTAACCTAAACCCCACATATTCACCCACTCAACGCCCCCCACTCGATTTATTTGAGGCGAAACCAACACAACCAACCACCTGACCCTGCTCTCCAGACACTAATAAACGCTGCTGAACACGGTATATTTGACTGCACAGAAAAGAACACTTGTATTTTTAACAGTGGTGGGAAGTAATCTCATTCATAACAAACAAACAACCAGGCAAAAACACATTATTTGGCTGGGAAACATAATGAGGTTTAGAAAAGAAAAAGAAAAAGGGCCAAAAAACATATTAGCAGCATATGAAATTACATTAAAAAATCTGATATATTACAATTATAAAATAACTGCTTTTATTTTAGTACATTTTCAAAAAAAAGTAACTTATTCCAGGGATTGCAAAGTTGAATTTTCAGTACAGTCTTTAGTGTCCATTTTAAAATGAATCCTAATAGCCTCATTTAAAAAAGAAATTACAGTTTAATATATGCTTAGTATTGTTAAAATACTCATTTCTTTTCAGGATTCTGATCAATATAATTTTCCAAAGTACAGCATGTATTTTAAATAATAATTAATATTAGAAAATAATGTAAAAAAGAACTTAAATGTTACTTGTAATGAGTTTATATAGCTAATGCACAAATGATCCTTTCTGAATAAAAGTTTTTAAATATATATATTTCTTACAGACCCTAAACTTTCAATTGTTTTTTTATCATATAGTTTGTATTTAACATGCTTTATCGTATTATAACATAGTAATAATAATAATAATAATAATAATAATAATAATAATAATAATAATAAAGCTAATAAGAGGGCAAAAAACATTTTAAAAAAATATGTTGAGACAGGTGTGTATGACTACTTTTCCTGCTCCCGGTGACCCCCTGATGTCTTTTTGGTGGGATGGGAGGGGAGCTTTATGTGCCTGATCTGGAGCAGATGGGGCTCCGTCTCTTGCCCACTGACATCTCTGCGGCTAGTCATCAGAACAGATGGGTACTGAGGGATCCTGGGATATTGCTAATCTGCTCTACCACAGCATTTAGAGATGGTGCATCCCCCCTCAGTGTACACACTTACATAGACAAATCAGCTTGAGTTTGAATGGAGATGAATCACACAAGCAACTATTTAGACTGTATGAATCCAAGGGTTTCATACAACCATTTGCACCAGTTGCAGTCATATCTCACTTCATATTCATATCTCAGAATATGACACGGCAAAGACAAAAACATTGTAAATACTGCTAATTATAGTACAGCTAATACAGTATTAGGTACTGTAGTTGTGCAATATGTATATTACTTAAACTGCTTTGTTTTATATCATAATGCATTTCACAATCATGAATTTTGTGCTGACTAATAAATGTCAGACAAATGATTATGATTAACAATTTAACTGGAATTTTATTACTATTTTGTATTCTTTAATATTGTGTTAATAATATTTGAAAAGTTCAAATATTATTTTTTTTTCAATCTTGGTCACTCACACTGCAGCCCAGCGAACGTAAATACTGTATATAATAAAATAATTAATATGATAAAATATCTGAGGGTAGTCCTTTGACTGCCTCTGTGTATTTTACAAAAATAAAATCTTCTTGTCCTTTCTGCAAAACACACACACACACACACGCACACACACGCACACACACGCACACACACGCACACACAAACAAAGAATATATTTTATTTACATACACACAGTGCTCAGCATATATGAGTACACCCCATTTTGAAAATGAATATTTTTATCCATTTCTCAGTGAATATGGGTAATATATATTGGTGTATTTGAACAAAACAGATTTATTAAACAGATATATTTATTAAAATAATATTTTAGTCACAAAACATCTTTAAAAATGGAAAGATAATACATTTAAATTCATGAAAAATATTGCTAAAAAAAACTAAAATTACAAACTAAAACATTTCAACAAAATTGTACATATTTTTTGTTTCTCTTGATTTTTGCTATTTTTGAAAATGTTATTTAATATTTTTCTATAACATAAATTTGGGCAACTAATTTTTGAACCATTATTGTAAGTTATTTTGTTAGATTAGCTCCAGATTTGGCTTCAGTACTGATTAAACTAATGTATATGCACAAATATAATATTGTAAAGCATCCTATAGAAAATAGAGATTTGTGGGGGGTGTTTTCTTATATGCTGAGCAGTGTACATAAATAAATGATATATAGTATTTGCTTATTGTTCTCACTATTCATTTTTGGACTTTAGATATTAAATAAATAATTTCTTTCTCCAGATTTCTAAGATGTTTAAGACTAATTCCCAGAAGGTACTAATTCTTTCACTTTGGGACTACTCAACTAATAACCAAAAGGACAAACTCTTCTGACCTCTTTAACAAATGTAATGTAATAAAAGCAGGAATTCTGTCACATGCCAGAAAAAAACAGCTCTGCACTTCAGCCAAACAAGAGAGAACAGGACAGCGAATTCCATTGTTATCCATCACTTATCTCTGGACTTACTGATCCTTATTATCCTGTTTTGTGTAACTATAATACTTCATAACAAATGCACAGCGTTTATTCAAACAACACGTCGCAAATGTCAACGTATAGCACATATCAAACAACCCCCGATGTAATGTTAGTCATGCGCGTGCATGTGTACAAAAAGGAGCTGAACTGACAACTGAAAGCTATACGAATGCGTTAAAGAAAGTTACCAGCCGAATTCCTGTAAAGAAAATCCACATATTTAATATGTCAACCATAAATCTCGTTCTTTAACTTGTCACGATGTATATGTGAGTGTTATCTGTCAAGCAGTTCTCCATAGGCCACAACGGCGAAATTATACGTTCCTTTCCTATAGGCATTTTTAGACATCAATGCAACCGAACCATACAATCCTTTTACTTCACCACCAAACATTTGAGTCTGTAAAAGATTATTTTACGGTGCAAGTTGTTTAGCGAACACACACATCGCGATGTGCAGTCATATGACAGCTCATCCCGACAGATTTCATATGGTTTTATCTGACTGTCCTGCAAACAAGTCAACGGAGTCTGTAACGTTACACTCGCAATGCATTGCATCCGAAATAATGCTGCACTAACACTGACCAACAGAGGCTGAATGCTAAGACACACGTTGCACGTTTGCAGAACGAATGTCCGAACACAACGCTTCAAATGTTTTTACATATGAACATATACATTACACACCCACACAAAGAGAAAATACGTGGATTAAACAATTATTCGTTTAGGACAGAATTTAGTGATACACAAAATGCACCGCGTGTGCAATTTAATTTCCAGACACAATTTGCACCCACACTCTAAAACACGCGGAATGCAGCACATTTTCGAAAACGGGCGAAAATAATGTTTATAATTACTTACGCTTTCAGCGGATTCTGAATGACAGTCGCCATTTTGCCACACTGTAACCCAATATTCCAAATCTGAGTTCTTTGGGATCCTTGTGAAAGAAAAACAGCCAATACGGACCTCAGTGTCCGGCAGTCTGGCCAATACAATACAGGGAATCAAAATCTGGGCGTGGCTTCCAAGAGCTGTCAAAATTATAAGAATTACATTATTATCTTTACTTAAGAGTACTTACACAGCAAGTATAAAACAAGAAATAAAGCAATGTTATTTTTGTAGATCATTTTTTAATTTTATCTCTGAAACCTTCCTTTGTTAGTTTTAATCACGAACCAAATATTTATTTGAATTGTATTGTAGCTTGATCCATAATTGTGCTTTAACATAAAAAACACTACAACGTTACACAACTGTAAACTGTGAAATTTAGAATATTAAAAATATGATTATAATATAAAACAACATGTCACATTTATTGTTTTGTTATTTTTTGTTTTAAATTTAAATACCTAAACAACCCCCATTTAAAACATATAAGCATTAAAACATTTATTTATATTTTTGTTCATTGTTTTAGCTGTAAATTCTCAGAAAGTGATTGACAGCTCTTTGTTCAATCGGATCATTTTAATTTCACACAGTCTCATGGTTTCACCAATGAACAGAAAGGAGGCGGGAATTCCTGGTGTCGCGAGGAAGTAATATTTTCCAAACAGGAAGAAGTCACCACGACTGGTATCTCTTTTTGGTAAGTCTATTAAAACTCTCCATTTGCACAATGTTATTACGGTTTATAAATCATTACGGCATTCTCGCCTGCGAGTGTAAACTGTAACATAAACGAACGAGCCTCGTGAATGTTCGTGATAGTAGTTTTAGCGTGTTAGCTCCTGGTACAGCTCCATAACAAATCAGTGTTTTTTTTGTTTTGTTTTGTTTTGTTTGTTTATTTGTTTTCCTGTGGTCAGTTTGTTAACATTGAGCCAAACGTTATGTTTGGGTTTAGTTTTATATATTCGAACACTAAAGAATGAATACACAGTTTTCACTCTTTATTTGAATATAATGACTAATGTTTTAGCAGATACACTGGCATGGCTGCTGAGAAGTAGAAATGAAGCGTGGAAACTGGCGATCACGGGGCCGCGACCGACACCGACAGCAAAACCAGTCCCAGTGGCGGAGGAGACCCCGGTCAGACCACGACGAACAGGAATACGGGTAACTATTGTCCTATCCTCAAAATCTACTTACCCTCATCTTGTTCCACACCTGTTTGACCTTTTCTGTGGAACACAAAAGGAGATGTCAAGAATGACAATGAGGTTGTTCAGAAATGTTCGTGTTCATTGTATGGGCAAAGTATACAGTCACAGTGAGTAATGCTGTCATACTGCCTAACATCTCCTTTTGTGCTCCACGGAAGAAAGAAAGACATGCACGTGTTAAACAACAATATGAGTGAACTAATCTTTTGACATGTATGCTGCATTACAAAACAATGTCCATACTAAAGTATTGAGAACACAGAGACAGCAGTTTTGTCAGTTTAGTTTCTGCCTGGCTAATTTTACTCCCAATTATTTGTAGTTAGGCATGTGTAACTGAAAATAGATTTAAAGCTCGAAGATGAGATGTCCCATTTGTCCCAAAGTCTAAAAGGCAGACCTCTGTGGCTGGAAGTTACGAGAATTATATATGTTATTACAATAATACAATTACCTTACAAGAATTATTGTTTTACATTACTGTGAGAGTTGAGTTTAGGGTTGGGGTAGGGGTAGATGTTAATAAAATTGAATTTAATGGGTAATTTAATAAATAATATGAATAATACCCTGTATAAATTTTACATTACTGTAAGAGTTGGGATTATGGTCGGGGTAGGGGTAGATGTTAATAATATACAGTTTAATGGGTAATTTAATAAATAATATAAAAATACCGTGCATAAATTTTACATTATTGTGAGAGTTGGGCTTAGGGTTGGGGTAGGGGTAGATGTTAATAAAATACAATTTAATGGGTATTTTAATAATATGACTAATTCTCTGTATAATTACTGTTTTTATATTACTGTGACAGGTGGGGTGGGGGTAGATATTAATGAAATACAATTTATGAGTAATTTAATAAATAATATACATAATTCTCTTTAACTTGCGGCTGCATCTGTAATCCTTTTAGCAACAACTGTCCCATTCTGTGTTTTTATCTAATTAAATTCACAAAGGTGATTGTAGATGCTTGAAAGCATATTAAATGTAAATGAAGTGTCTTTAATGTTTTATATAACTAAAGAACCGACATTCAGACTTTTTTATCTTTTATCATTGAACTTTACCTTGAAATAAACATGTGTGTGTATATATATATATATATATATATATAT
>CAIGQW010015581.1:7371864-7390343 GCA_903798125.1 Danio choprae | reverse complement strand
TACTATTATTATTATTATATATTTTTAATTTTTTTTAAATGTAAGTCAAGTAATGACACTTAAAATTAATAAAGGGTGTTTCTCTGCAATAGTCACATATTTTGATATTATACATTTATCAGTGAGGAAGTGTTTCTTGACAAGTGTTTTTAGGTTGTGTTTGGTTGGCATTTCTCAGACGCCTGGCTGTGTAAGCTTATTACCTGCTTCTCTTTTCAGCAACTTCAATCCAGGTATGGCTGTTTTCCTTTTTTGCTCTCCACATTTTTGTTTTTCTTTTTAAAGAAGTTGAAGACTTTTATTTTCCCCTCAGATCAACCAGGGATGCTGTGTAGTTTTAAGATCTCTACAGCTTGGTCATGTGCATGGTGCCTCAACCCACAGGCTGATAAAACATTCAGTACCGGTAATAAAAAAAAATAATTCATGTATATGCTATTGAAATTATAATTATGCTTGTCGAGGCTGCATTTATTTAAATATAAATATAGTAAAATGGTAATATTGTGATTATATTTTATATTTATATTTTTTTGTGTGTGTGTTTGCGTATGAACACCTAGGTCTTTCTCGAAGAGTGATTGTGACGGATGCCGTGACTGGACGCAGAGCCACATACCTGGCTGACAGTGATGTTCTGGCTCAACAGTTTGCCTTGAGGGTAAGAAGAAAACTTGGTCTCAGATGAAAATTAATAAAGTTTTTTTTACATTTTGAGACCATACTGTGTTCCCTTTAGTTTTTGGTAAAATTGGATTGTGATAAACATTAAATGTTATAAAATGGAATTTGTTGTTGACTTTAAGAAACTTTTATTTTTTTTACAAATGTCAAGCTTAAACAAATTTATGAAAAAACAAAACATGCTTTAATGCCAAGAGGGGCTGTTTGTACACAATATGTTTGTTAAAATCATTATATATTTCACTTTGAAAGAGACGTTGCAGCATATTTACATCATCAAAAACCATTTGAATTATTGTTTACCAGAAGTTGTTTACCAGAAGAAACTATGGTAATTTAACAAATGAAAAAAAAATTCTAAGCACAAAATCTTGCTCATATGCATGAAAAATGTGGAAAAATGCCTTGTTTATCAGGCTCCGGTGCTGTTCAACGGCTGTCGCTCAGGAGAGATCTTCAGCATTGACCTGCGTCAACGGGACAGAGGCCGCAGTCACGGTTGGAAGACCAGCCGCTTCTACCAGGAGTCTGCCATCACCTCTGTCCAGCTGCTGCAGGATGAGAACTACCTGCTCGCCGCAGACATGCTGGGCAAGGTCTGCCCGTGATGGACACACTATCATCCTATTAATTACAGTTCAGAGCAATTAATAACCGCATTCAGATGTTCATTCTACCTTCATGTTGTTTGTGAATAGATAAAGCTGTGGGATATCCGTGTTAAACGGTGTGTCAAACAATATGAAGGGCACCACAATGAACACGCCTACCTCCCTATTCACGTCAATGAGCCTGAAGGATTGCTGCTTGCTGGTATTTTATATATTTCTTATTTATTTCTTTTCATATAAATGATAAATGGTCACAGAGAGCTTGTTCAGTTCTAACACTGTGCATTAAGATGAGAAACTACAGGCAGAAACCCTGTTTTTCATGCAGCTTTTTGTTGTGTTTTTCCCTGTCTAATATAAGAAAACATCTTCATATTTTCTTTGATCACATTTGATCAATTTGTGTCTGTAGGTATCAGTTACAATACATCATTTTAAAGGCTATTTTCTCAAAATGAGTAAATGTCTATTTCAGTAGCACTCAAACTAGACTTCACACTTTTACACATTTGTTGTAAATTTGAGTTTCTTCTGCTAACTACTGATGACATTTGTTTTTATATTTAAGATGAAAATAAATGTTTTTCTGAGTCTGCCCCAACAGCCTAGTCACAAGTATGCTCCCATTCAAGGCCATTGTGCTTATCCAATAGTAATGTAATAACTCTAATGTAATACAACTTGTGTTTGTTTGTCTATTTGAATGTTTTTAACTATATTTATTACATTTGTATTATTCTAAATAGTTTATGAAGCTGGCGTGGCATTAAACAAATGGCAAGATACTGTACGATATTATTGGGCATGCTGAGACCCGGCTTGTGAACCTTTCACAAATATATCTCCCCCTCCAACTGCATTTTTCTGAGAAAAACAAAACTCTTAATGACAGTATTTTTATTTAAAATGCTGTCAGAACTTTATACATTTTCCTCAAATACACACCTAGTAAATCCAGTACATCCTGAGGAACTGAGAAATTTTCTGACATGTATTTTATTCTATATAGAAGAAACTGTTTACCCTTGATACTAGCATCTAAAAACATTATTTTAATTTCATGGGACCTGTAACCCTGTGTCGTTGCAGTGGGTCAGGACTGTTACACGAGGCTTTGGAGTCTTCAGGACAGTCGTCTCCTTAGGACGATCCCCTCACCTCACCCTGCAGGAAAGGACTCAATCCCGAATGTGGTATTTTCCCCCCAGCTGGGTGGCAGTAGAGGACTTCCTGGACTCCTTATGGCTGTTCGCCATGATCTCTACTACTACTCTTACAACAAAGACTATCAGGATGGTTTTACACAGGAGGGTCAGTGCTAACAATTCTCCTCTGAAAGCCAGTATTGATTAAAAAAAAAATCACATCTGTTGCCAATAGCTAATGTCTTACTGAGAGAAATGATGCCATTTGTAACATCTGCTTTTCTTTTCAAAGGGATGGTTCACCCCAAAAATAAAAATTGTAAAAATAGTTTACTCACTCTCCACTTCATCCGAACCAAACCTGAGTTTCTGTTGAACACAAAGGAAGTACTAAAGAATGTTGGGGGGAAAGCAAATGACTTCTATATTATTGTTTTTGTTCTTAATGGCTGCTTTTTCCAACATATTTCACAATATCTTGTTTTGTGTTCAACAAAAGAAAGAAATTAGTAAAAGTTTAGAACCACTTGAGTGTAAAGCAATGGTAAGGAAATCTTTGTTGGGTGAACTACCCCTTTAAATAAAATTGTAGATTAGACTGTAGGGAATTCAAAATACTTGCTTTGTCCTTATATTGTCAGTAGAATTTTTTATAGAAGGCATACACATAATTCTAGCCACTTGAAATATACCTCCTGAAAGTGCAATTTCATGATGTTTATGGTTGTTGTTTTATCTTTTTTGAACGAAAAAAATAATTTTACTTGAAATATGCTGGGACATTTTGTAAATCAAGAAGGGAAACTGTTCATCATCATTCAAAATAAATACAAACTTTGTTTATCTGTACTTTTTTAGATCAAATCTCAATATGAATTTAAAGGGGAAACTTATGCAAAAAATGTTTTGTTTGTTTAATTACCCATTCAAGAACAGCTGAAATTGTAGTCTTTTATCATTTATAAAATGCATATCAACAGTAACTGACACTTTTTGAGTAAAACAAATAATAACAAATGCAGGCCAATCAAAATGACCCATGGCTCCTGATGATACACTGAGGTCTTATGAAGCAAAACATTCATTCTGTGCAAGAAACATAATAATAATAATAATACATTTTATTTGTAATGCGCTTTTCTTAGACTCAAAAGCGCTAATTATGTTTACAACATTATTACCCTTAATCCTTAGCCTTGTTAACAATACTGAGTTCATCAAGTGTGCAAGGCTGATAACTCTCACCATGTACATTAAATTCAGTTTCTTGCACAGACCATTTTGCTCCATAAGACCTCAATGTATCACCAAGAGCCATGGGTAATTTTGTTTTGCTTGTTTAAGATTTTGTTTAATCTCAAAGTGACCATAGCTATTGAATTGCATTTTATGAATCATTTTGAGTAAATCAACAGTTAATTTTCATGGTTCTTTCATTTTATGGTACATTTTATAATGAGACAAATATTATTATTTTGTAAAAAGGTTAGAAGCAGCATAAAGGTGTGTAAAGGTTTTCTTTTTTTTTTAAGTACAAATATGCATTTACCAATGTTTACATGTAAGCCACACTCTTAGAGGTACTCAAGTTTAATTTAATTAGCATACAAGGTGCAAAGAACATAAAATGATATTCATGTTTCTTATGTCTGTGTCAGTCATGTCCAGTCATTCACGCATATTGCCTCACAAGAGTCTACATAACCTGATTCTACATGATGAAGGGTCATTTGGCCAAGAAAACAATCATAGACTTATCATAACACAAACCAGGGGCTAAATAAGAGCAGTTATCGTATGATATAAGGAGATTTATGTGGATTGGCGTCTCGACAGAAAATGCAGAGCCACATTATTTGTGCGATTCATCATGGCTTTGTGTCGAGTCAATATACAGTTTGAGTCGGCAACATTGGTAGTGATTCATAAAAAAATGTCAGTTTAAAAAACGTCAAACAAAAAACATCCTGCTCGAGTACTTGTTTAAAAATGATGATAAAGGTCTTTCAATTATGCTAAAGAACATTTGATAGTTTTGCACGTTTACATCAGATTCATAATAGGCTGCAAATAATAGAGGCAAACGAAAATTAAGCTAAAATCGACACTAAGGTTCCTTGAGAACAAAGGAATGAAAAACCATAAGGACAATCTTGTTTTCTTTTCTTTAAAAAAAACTACATTTTTAAGCAAATTTATGAAGAAAATCTTTTGTAAAACTGAAAATTGAGCAACATAACAGTTCGGTAAACAATATTACTAATATTTGTGCACCGTTCTAGTGTATCCAGTAGAGGCTGTGTGTTAGCTGCCTTTACCCACAGGAAGGCCCACATGGAATTCCACATTTTGCACCTAAGCTCATTTTCTACCATGTTTAGACCAGAGTCAGAAAATAATATTCCATTTAAAGGGTTTTTATTTTTTATTAGTGTTAATAATATAAAAATGTAATATATAAAACTAATCTTTGTTGTCTCAAGTCAAATACTTACATATAAATAATCACTGAACTGTTGTATTAGCAACAAGCTTTTATACATTTAAAGATTATACATAAAAAAGGGAGAAAAACAATGCTGAGTATGGCTGCAATATTACGACAAATTATTGATTATTGCACCTGGTATTCTAATAATGTTTACTGTTCATTAATATATAAATAAAACATTTTTACATATTACAGGCAACATGTCGGTCCATGATATTAGTCTAGCACAAGTTGTATTTAACGAAACTGCAAAATAAATCTTAATTAATTAGAACAAGTTACTAATTTGCTCACTAAGTAAATCGGGCAAAAAATGTACACATTTTAAAAAAATAATGGCACTAATTAATTAATTATAGGTTACTAAAACATGGAAACTAATTCATACATAGGGGCCAACATAAAAAAAAAATTTGAGAAGGAATCAGTAAATCGTTGCTATACATTACTAAACTTATTGTACAAAATCTGAATCCAAGTCCACAATATATATCTTTTTTCCAATGTAACATACACTTTTCAATAACCTTAAGGTTTCTTTTTTTATACGCAACACATTCATTTAATTCTAAAGGTGCATTTTAACCCTATTATCTTAAATTTGTGGAGCATTTTTGCCACAAGCAGCCTGTTAATTTCTGACCCTGATTCAAAATTTTTGTTCCATCTGGGCCTGCCCACGGGTAGCATATTGCATGGTAGACAAGATTGTCAAGGGTTTGACATTTCATTTCCTGATAGATTTACCTTTTATTTAAAAGACCAAAATACAGAGGCCATCATGGTTAAACAGCTTATGTAGAGACCAGGAACATGACATGAATGAAGTGTTGGGACAAAAAGCAGAGATGTTCCTTCCTTGTTTTCCGATAACCAATAGGATTTATTGGTTTGAGTGCAGTGCCTCCATCACAGTACTGAAGCGCTGTGGCTACAGACGAGGGTGTCTTATAGTGCGGAGTGACATCTGCTTCTGCTAAAGCTCTCCAGATTTCTGGTTGCAGGTGATGCACACCCGCACAGGATGGTCCCAACCCCTTGTGGGCACGGCCCGTCGATCTGGGGAGCAGTCGTTACATACTCCTTGTCCACATGCACGGCAGTGATGGATGGAGAGACGGGCGTTAAACTCGCGCTGGCACTGGTTACAACAACGGATGTCTTGATCAGGGACCCAATACGCTGGACGGGCGGCATCTTTTACCAGACCTAGTAAAAGCACAACATGAATTATTTATGTAACCAATGAAATGAACTTAATCCTAAGGAGAGGAGAAAAGGTGAGTTGAATTGATACTCAACAGCGTTGGGCAGGTTTCTTTTCAGGGTTTAAAAATGCTTAGATTTTGCATGAAGTGCTTGAAAAAGTAATTGTGTTGCTTTCACTATTTCTTACTAAATATTTAATGTTAAATAAATAGACTATCTTTTTGATTTTGCATAAAATGAAAACTGCATGCCTGTATCATGATCTGTTTGTCGTTTTTTTTTTCTCTATTTGTGCCCTTTGGAATGAATTTAAATATACATTTAAGATGAAAGAGGACACATTTAGGATGCAAGTAAATTATTTTTAAGAGAGTAAATGACTAATTCAATGTTGGGCTTGGGGCAATCATGTCATTAAAAAGTTTCCTTGGCTACATACATGCCCATACATCTTCATTAGATAGTATATCCCCTTCAATCATTGACAAATGCCTTGACTGGTGTAAAGGTAGTAAAAAAGCATTATCAATCATTTATGAGCAACTAAAGTCCGCTACTTCCCCCTCCACAAAATGTTTTAAGGAAGAGTGGGAGAAAGAATTGGGAGTGGAAATTTCGGAAGAAATGTGGCAATCAGGTTTGGAGGATATTAATAAACATTCTATTAATTCTAGACATTGTCTTATTCAGTTTAAAATAATTAATAGGTTACATTATTCAAAGAAAAAATTAAATAGAATCTTCCAAAATATTTCCCCTCTTTGCGATAAATGTAATTCATCAGATGCGGATCTATCTCACAGTTTTATTTTCTGTTCTAAGATACAGAATTATTGGAATGGAATTTTTCAAGTGCTTTCTGAGGTGTTGAAGCTGCAATTACAACCAGATCCAGTGCTTTTAATTCTGGGATTCTCTGAACAAACACATTTGTTGTCAAATACACAACATAAATTGCTCTCATACTGTTTAACTACTGCCAAGAAGCTACTGCTACTGTTTTGGAAAAAAAAGGAATCCCCTACATGTAAACTGTGGCTTAGTGAAATTACTTCTATGTTACATTTGGAGCGAATTAGATACTACTTGAAAAGAAAACTCGAACAATTTGACAAAATTTGGAATCCTTTTATCTGTTACCTTGAAAAAACCCTTGTGGAATAATGCATCATTCTGTAATGTAATAAGCTTTGTCATCACACTCTGTTTTTATAATTTTTATTTTTGTTTGCCTATGTTATATGTGGACAAAATATGTAAACAGAGAATCCTTTTCTTTCTGAATCTGTGTCTTTAATAAAACTTATTTGACAAAAAAAAAAAAGTTTCCTTGGTATACTATATAATACGATAACAAATAGCATCTGATATAGTTTAAGGAAGCATGTACATGTATGTAAATATGTAATTTGACACACTTGTACAGTGCACTGCAAAAACTGCTTTTCTTACATAGTTTGTCTTGTCCAAATATTCTTAAATCAAGAAGCAATTTATAGGCAAGTGACAAATATTGTCTTGTTTGCAGAAATAATAAGTCAAAATTAAGTGAGTTTTTCCTTAAAACAAGCAAAATAATCTGCTAATGGGTAAAACAAGTCTTTTCAAAGAAAGTGGAAAAACTCACTTTGACTTATTTCTGACAACAAGACAATATAATTTGCTAGTCTAGAAAATGCTTCTTGATTTAAGAATTTTTAGATATTCAGACTAGAAATGAGACAAAAACTAAAGTAAGAAAAATATTTTTTGCGGTGTGTAAAATGCAGCTGGAATGTGCTTGAAATGTGGTTCAATTTGACTTCAGAAAAAGTGTAAGAACCCTGACTAATTTTTCAGTGTCAATTTGTATTCATACTGTCATTCTGTTTTCATAGGTTTCTAAAATGGTGAACTCACCGAGAGGGATGTCTATGGCTGTAACCACTGCTCCTAATGTGTTCTGAACCGCTTCTCCAACCTTCCTGGCGATCAGAGTGCCTCCTTCCTCCTCTTCTAGTGCAGCGTCCAGTAGTTCTGTGTGAGGTTTGATATCAGTCATTATTATGGGTTTAAATACTGCAACTTTGTCACACATTTATCAGCATCTTTATTAGTTACACCTTGCTTTAGTGTTGGCTTAAACCCCCTTTTGCTATCAGAACCGCCTTAATTCTTCATGGTAAAGAGTTATAAAGAGTTATTGGCCAATACTGTCATGATAGCATGCAGTAGTTGCTGAATCCATCATGCAAATCTCCCATTCCAGCACATCTCAAAGGTGCTCTGTTGCAGGGGCATAGCAACCGGGGGGGACAGGGGGGATATGTCTCCCTCACTTTTAGAGACAGATTTAATAATAAAATGAACGTAAAATTTTGGATCTCATTCAGCTGTCCCCCCCACTTTTAAAATGTCCGCTACGCCCCTGCTCTGTTGGATTGAGATCTGGTAACTGTGGAGCACTTTAAGTTGTTGTGAACTCTCCATCTTCAAGATGTTTTGGGCTTTGCAATATGGTGCATTATCCTGCTGGAAATAGCTATTCCAAAATGGGTAAAATGGTCACACAAAAAAGGACTTGGTCAGCAACAATACTCAGGTAGGCTCTGGCATTTAAATGCTGCTTAATTGGTACCAAGGTCTCAAGAAAATATGATTTCATGTAGTTTTTGCCAAATTTGAACGTACCATCTTAAAGACACTGTTGAAAGAAAGTGAGCTTCCTCAGACCATGCAAGATTTTTGCTCAATCTTTTGCTGTTTGATTTTGGTGAATCTGTGTGAATTGTAAGCTCAGTTTTGTGTTGTCAGCTGACAGGAGTGCCACTGGTGTGCTTTTTGCTGCTGTAGCTCATCTGCTTCAAGGTTAGGTGTGTTGTGTGTACAGAGATGCTCTTCTGCAGACCAAAGTTGTAACAACTGCTTATTTGAGTTGTTGTTTACACTAAAGCAAATTTGTTTTAAAATGCTCAAGTTTTGTTCCAGTTACAACAAGTGTCAAATAGCGAAATAGCATCAACACTCAGCATCTCTGACCTTCAAAATATACAAACATTTGAAAACAGCGCTGTTGATAACTACAATAACTTGGTCTTCTGGACTATTGAGCATCATTCCCTGATTCATCAAACCCCTCTCATAAGACCATTACACAAGCAGTAGACAGTAAGAATGTTTGTCGGCAAAATATGCGCATGCCCATTGAGCGTGAATAGTCATGTATCGTATTTTAGGCTGTATAGTGTGGATGGAGATTGTTTTTCTGAAACGCAATAAAAAAGTAAATCTGGACCACCTAATAATAATATAACGCACTAGTATGAACGGCACCTGAACTATTTTGAACGGAACCTTTCTATCAGATGAACCTGTCTGGCCGTTCTCCTCTGACTTCTGCAGTGTCACCTACAGAACAGACGCTCATTGGATATCTTCTCTTTTTTTTTTTCAGAGCATTCGCTGTTAACCCTAGAAATGGTTGTACATGAAAATTTTATTTATCAGCAGTTTCTGAAATACTTAAATCTGCCTGTCTGGTATCAACATTCATGCCACTTTCAAAGTCAGTTAAATCACATTTCTTCCCCATTGTGATGCTTGTGATGTATTTGAGCAGATCATCTTGACCATGTCTACATGTGTAAATCCATTGAATCATGCCATTGGCTGAATACATATTTGCATTAATGAGTAGTTGAACGGGTGTACCCAATAAAGTGTCCATTGTACTGTACCTTCTGGGATGCCTCTGTTCTGAAAACAGGCATCACATACTCGTACAGGTGCCAGTCCCCAGCCTCTCTCAGGGACTGGCCGCGTCTTAGAAGAGCAACCATCACAGAAACCTTCTCCACAAGCTCTACAGTGGTGCTTTGTGTCATTATCCTCGAATCCCGCTCCACATTTATAACATCTCTGGAAAACAAATATACTCTTGCTTTAGTAAAGACTTCTTCTGTTCATTGGAAAAAGCACCTTACAAAAAAAACTGGCTTTGAAACTTACAAGGATGAGAGAATTGGGCTTCCAGTAGGCAGGGGCAATCTGGTCTGTTAACCAGGCGGTCACGGCTTTGGCAGGCTTGACGCTGAGCTCTGAAACAGACTGAGCCATATAGTTTACACCATCCAGCAGTCTCTGCGCGGCGTTGTTGTTGTCCTTCAGGAATTTGTCAGACTGAGACACAAACATGAAAGTGAGCAAAGCTAGGTATTTAAATGGAAGAACAGTGAGGTAAAAGCAGTTGATTTTACTCACCCCTGGCCAGACGTGCTGGATCTCAGTCCGAACCACTGTATCAACAGGGTCCTGGTTCCCATACCAGTATTGCCTACTTCTATAGATCACTGAGCAGTTTGGACACTCAATCACATATCTACAAAGAAAAAAAATATTCAGTGTGCCTAAAGGTCTGTTTACATTTATTACTAAGATCACAAGTATACAAGGGAGTAACATTCCTATTTACACTTAGTGCTTTAAGCCATCTCTTTTGTTCACTTTTCTCAATACTTTGAGGACAAGGTATATAGCTGGGTGTGTCTTTTTTTCATCGTTTGACCTATTATTGCACGACAAGCTCATGCAGTTTACATTTGAGCATGAAAGGTTGTTAAAATAGAAATTGATATAAAGAAACTTTTGTTTTGGTTCTGATTGTCACAAAAACGCTGTGGGATTGTTTCAGTTTGGACTGGCTAAGAGAGCGTTGTGCTTTTAATATTTTGGCGGCTTCAAGATAAACCTGATCTCATGAGGAAAATGTAACTATTTTTCATTTTGTTATAATTCGTATGAACTCGGGGGGGGGGGGAATGTAGAAATGAAATTGTACAAATTAGTCACTACATTAAAAAGTTACAAATTGCCATGAGATTGCATTAAAATAAACGTGACTATTTTAGTATAAATTTAGGGTTTAATCACGTCCTTTAATGTTTAACATTAAGCTCAGTAGGAGGAAATTAGGTGGTTATTTTCTAGCTACTTTGAATGTTTGTTGATTAACATAGACATACCCTGTATTAAATAATCTAAAATTCTCTTTTTTTATAACTATAATCCAGTAACAGGACTCACCCAGACCAGGCATATATAGCCAAACCAAACCAAGGTGAATCAGAAGATGCCGTCGTCTTTGGAACCACAATCACCTCTTTGCCGCTCTCATAACAGGCCTTGAATAGCAGGTAAACATACATAATGTCAGAGCTGCGCAGTGACAGAGCATGTGTAGCTCTATGGTCAGATCATGCATTTCATTGTTTACAACCTACCTTGCAGGTGTAGATGCGATTATCATAGTGGGCTGAATAGCGGCAGCGGTGTTTAGCCTCATGCACCACACCCTCTCGTAGGTGATTCATGCTGTTTTTACAACCTGAGCTAAAAAAAAACACCCAAAGTATTAGAATTACTTTTGTTTAACTATGGATTTTAGAACAGTATTTCAGAGGGCTTACATGCAAGGAATTTTCCACCTGCATTACAGGAAACACATGTCTAAATACTAGTTTAGGCACCACAGTGGCGCCACACAAATATTTAAATTCCACTAATATATATATATTTTATTCACCAGGACTGCATTATATTGATCAAAAGGGAAGACAGAATCTTTCTACACATTAAAGAATAAGAATAAAATAAAAAAAACTAAAATGTTAAGTGCTCAACTGTTTTCAGCATTGATAACAATATAAAGTTATTCTTGTGCAGTCAGCAAATCAACATATAATGATTTATTAAGGATTAAGTCATTGAAGATTGGAGTAATGACTGCTGAGAATTTATTTAGCTGTCATTACAGTTTTTATATGTTTTTTTTTATTTAAATATTGTTACATATAAATATTGATGCAGCTTTTCTGATTTTAGAAGATTTTAGGTCACTTAAACATTAATAAGAAAAATGTAAATTACAGCTCCAAACTTTTGAACTGTTAAGCACACATGCAATTTAATGTAAGTGCTGCTTTTGATAAAGCAAAACCAATTTGGAATCAGGATCGGCATTACTCCTGACTTACCCACAGCTAAGGCAAATGCTGGAGCACGTAAAGTATTCATCTGGAAAGAAAGAGTTGCTAGCCAGATGCTCATCGGGAATCTCTCCACTGAAGCACTCACTCAAAGCCTTGAAAACAAGAGCTTGATCAGTCACAGACATTACGATTTTCAACCGTTAAAAGCACATGTCTAAAGAATATATCATGGCCAAGATTTATATTTTTTAGTAGTAATGTAAGAAAAAAAAGACCTTTGGAAATAAAAATGATTAAAACTGTATGCCATCTGCAGACATTTGTTGAAAAGTAGCTGGAAATATTCACACTATTTCAATACATTAAGGAAATGAATTACCTGCAGGGCCTTGTGGATGACACCGGCAGAGCGTGGAGATCTGGTAGAGTTGTTGTCTAACTGCTGCTCAACGCTGCGCAGCAAGCCACTGAAGTCAGTTGGGGGATTGTGGGTACGAGTGCCTCTGTACTGAATAGAGCTGAATGCTTCTGGAAAGAGGCCGAGCTTTCTGAAACGTTCTTGAAGAAGCCGCTCAGCTGATTCTGATGGCTTGTCTACAGTTTACAAGAGAGAGACAGAGAGTATTAAAACAGAGAGGTATTAAAAGAATAGTTCAGGCAAAAATGAACATTTACTGTTAATTTACTCATACCTTCAGGCAATAAAAGTTTCCGGTGAATTTTGTTCTTAAGTAGAACATTAAAGACAGTTTTTTTTATAAGCTGAAACTGTGGTCCCTGGTGATTTAGAAAATGTAAATCAATGGTTACCAGCACTTCCTGACCCCAAGCTGACGTGATGTAACAATTTAGCAAATAATGTTGGGTTTCTTGCACAGACTGGTTGTTTCCCTTCATAAGACCTCAATTTGTCATCAGAAGCTACAGGTATTAATTTTGTTTTGCTTATTTATTTGTTTATTTGACACTCAAAGTGCCAGTCACCGTTGACTTGCATTTTATGAATCACCAAGGAGAACGTTTTTAAGTAAAAAAAAAAAAAAAAAAAAGGTCACCTATGTCATAGATGGCATAAGGGTGAGTAAATTATAAAGATATTTTTATTTGGAAAGCTTTCTTTATTTTGCCTGCCTTTGTGTATTCATTATTTTTTTATTGCATTTTCTGATATGCTGTAAAAAATAGTAACAGATTGTACTGACCTGAGCCTAATAACTTTGTGTGGACTGTCTCATGGAAGATTATAACGGCAGGACCCAGCGTCGAAAGGGGCACATCCAAACCACATCGGGCAGTTGTGGCTTTCAGTTCCTTTGTAAAATGCTTAAGATATGCGTCTGATGCATCTCCAAGAAACTTGAAAAGATCATCATGAAGCCGATCAGCGTGTGTCCGATAGATGACGAGATCTGACACAGCAAGCACCTTCAGGAGGAGACGGGTTCGCTGTCCTTGGTTGGTTCCTGCTCCTAGGAGTCCCTCTGTGTCAACAACCACCACCTTATGCACAGGGTCCATTGCTGCCCACACTCCAACGGTGCAGGACTCTTGGGTTGGAGAAGTCTTAAATACTTCACGACCCAGAAAGAAAGTGTGATTGAGGGTGTGTGATTTGCCTTCTCCGGTGTTGCCGAAAATGGACACCACCTTCAAGAGCTCTTCGGGTCTACAGCCTAATTTCCTCACAAAATCTTCATCGTTCTTCACCTATACAGGTTGGGAAAACAGTTATGTTGATTATTATAACTGTATTAAGTTACATTTCATTTTACTCCTAAAACAGCTGAAAGAGGTAAAGGGATAGTTCACCTGAAAATGCACTCATCGTTTACTCAAACTACAGTTGTTCCAAACATGTTCGAGTTTCTTTACTCTGTTGAACACACACATAATAATGTCCCCACAAATATTTGGAACCACTTTTTTTTTTGAGGACTTTCCTTGTTTCAAAAATTTATGAGTTTCATTCTTCTGTTGTTTTAGATATTTTGAAGAAAGCTTTTTTTCTTTTTTTGCATTTCATAAAATATGTTCTATTGAGCAGAACAAAGAAGCTCATAAAGGTTCCAAACAACTTTAGGGTGCATAAATAGTAAGTAAACTTATTTTCAGGGGTGAACTATCCCTTTTAAATCATCCAGGTGCTCACATGTGCCCCTTTGCAATCTTTATGTACTTTACACAGATTCTACCCAACAGTCAAAATGGCACTACCTAGCAATTTTTAGGGTGCTTTTTTGGATTTGGGCCTTTTTAGATTTGAGAAGGGTGTTTGCAAGTGTTCCCTTTGCATCCGCTATGCACACTTCTGCTAAGGACCTACTAAGACGAGCTCACTCATCGATCCAAAATTCAAAGTGCCATTATTTCACCAAATCTATATTTATAGCATGACCACATGGGTGCCACAATCTGTTTTAGCATATTATTTCGTTAAGAAGTTTGTAACTTTAGGTGCAGCCCATACTGACGAGTTTACAAAAAATAAGACTCCAATCAAAAAGCTTCATATCTGTGCTCGTTAACCAATTAGCCAATTAAATCTGAGGAGCAGAACTGACTTTTGTATAAAAGGAAAAACTTCTAAGTTGAAGTACCTGCATGTCCTCCTTTTCATCGACTAAATGAAAGCTGGTGACTTTCTCCAGTTTGGCTTTGAGCTCATCCAGCTGCTCGTCTCCGGTGCTGCAGTTGTTCTCCGCCGGTTTACAGGGAGGAGGGTACGCAGTGAGAGGGTGCTTTCTTTTACTGACCCCGCTGTGAGTCCGTTTTTGACAGTCTAAGCACAAGTTGATTTTGCACCCCTGACATCGGACCACTGCTCTCAGCCGACCCCCGTTCGGCACCCCTCCGTCACCTTTGCACGAATCGCAATAGGGTACGTGGCCAGGTGCGATTCGGATCCTGTCGTGGTTCCTCATGCGCTCCTGACGATGGAGCTCCAGCTCGCAGCGGATGCACTGCAGGCTGCCGCATTCGTCGCACTCGAAGGCGGCCTCGTCCGAGCCACCGCAGGCGTAGCTCTCCTGACAAACCAGGACGCCGTTCAGCCCCTTCTCCGCCGACGAGCCCTGGCCGCTCATTATATGTCCAAATGTAATAGCGAGGTAGCCACCCAAACGGAAGCGAACGAATTTAAAAGGAAATTTCGCTGAAAGTTAACCAACTACAGCAGAGAGCAACCTAAATGTATAATCAACTACTGACACGCTATATAATACCTCATAGATGATGCATTTAATGTCCTAAACAAAATCTCTCACTCGTTTGCGGTGAATTTCATTGGAATTCAAAATGTGATGTCAAATTATGACACTGGCTTTAAATCAAATATTCAATATGAACTATAAATAGATCAGTTGACATCCGTATAGCACTGGCACTCGGACAGACTTGTAGAGCTTTCTGCCTGATTTAAAAGTGTTCAAGCGGTCTAAACTGACAATCTACAAGCCATAAGCATCGAAATGTTTGTACTGGTACACGTAAACACTGAAAAACAGCAACGTTCGAGTGTTGTTATCGCCCTGGGCTTTTGTTACTCAAGCTAGCTAAGATTAGCATACGTGACTGGAAAATCTCCAGTTTCAAAGACTGTAAATACTAGTGGCGTTAGAAAATATGACTTCTGTAGCAGAATTAATAATGGTTTAGTATCGTACAGGCTGTCCTTAAAGTATGTTCACCCAACAACACAGATCAACACAGCTTTGACCGAACAAAACAAGCTGACTTCGAGCCAGAATCACACCGCAGTTTTCAACAAACGAGCTGCTGAATTCCCTCAAACATCGCACACGACAACGACTCTGTCATGAACACAAAAATAATAAGCCGGTTGATGTGAAGATAACTGTTTTTGCCCACCAGCTTGTAAAATGATTCCCCTCCCCGGTAGATTCGGGTGAATGTTGTTGCCAGGTCAGATCAGCTGATCGGCTTGTTTTCACTGGAGCGGCAGTCGAAGGTTACCGACCGCAGGGGCTCATGGGAAATGCAGTCCGCTCTCATACATTTCCAAAAAGATCGAAAATGGAATTTGGAGAGGTCAACTGAAATATATTTAAAAAACAAAATGGTGGTAGAGTACAATTTATGGGAACGTATGCGGGGGCACGGTAAGAAGTGGTCACATGTAATGCAAAATTAAATGTTTTTTTTTAATGTAGGCTACATTTATTAGGTCGATTTTATCTTCACATGGCTGAAGACAAAGACACTAAAATGTTAAGTACTTATTTTAATTAAGTTACTCAAGTTTTTACTCAAGTATATTCTTACTGCATAATTTAACAACACAAAAACAGTTAGACTATTTCACATAGCAGATAAAAATGACATTTATTTGTGTTGTACTATATTTGAGGCTTTAAATCCTTGTTTCATATATTTGGTGATTTATAGTCCTTAATTATATTTTTTGCAGTAGTTAAAACCCCATTATAACTAATATGTTACCCTGCACCACAAAACCAGTAATAAGTGTCAATTTTAGGACGTTTAGATTTCTATATCACATTAACCCTTGTCAAAAAATCCTTAAGGATTCCAATAGGATTTCTTTATAGGATTCCAATTAGAATTTCTATCATATTTTGGAACCATTCCTATAGGATTCCATTAGAGGAATAGGATTGATCCATTTTCTTATAGGATTGGTTTATAGAATAAGAGGCAAAAGGGCAATTTCTACAGTATTTTAATGGGATCCAATTTATATCTTAATTCCTTAAGATATGCTTTTCTGTTGTATCTATTACTATGCAATAGTTTTTAATGTATTACACCGTTTGCTAAAGCTCACCTTGATGTACTTGAGTGTACAGTATTAGTGCACAAATTTACAAGCAAACATACCTGGGCAAAAAATATATAGAATGCTGGCAAACCACACTGTGGGCCAGCCCACACAAAACAGAGTGGGGCACAATTGAAGTTCACTGTGGGCCCATAGCAATTCCACACTAAACAGAGTTTAGTGTATATGGTTACACTGGGCAAGGTATAGGCATACTGGGGCACGGTATCTGGGTCAGAGGTATGCCCTATGAGCATGCTCTGTGGGTATTTAGTTAATAACAAAATTAGTAAGGTCCCATTAAAACTAAGTTGAGTCCAGGCACAAAATAAGCCTATAAGGTCCCAGTAAAGCACTCTATGCCCATACAAAAAAGTGTGCTCATGAACATGCAGGGCCATTGTGGCTTTAACACAAAACTAGTTCACTTCTACTATGTAGCAAAATAGCACAATATTACTTCAATTGCATTTGCAGAAAAATTACATATTTTAAAAGCATAAATGAAAGTAATAAATGAAGTCATACATTTTTAATATTGTATTTTTTCACAGCCATCTAAAAATATAAAGATAATATGGACTTTTTTTTCAAAGGTATGAGATAAGAATGCTTTATTTTATAAAAATGCAGATATGAAAGTAACCTTGTAAAACATTATTCCTTTTTAATATGTTATCATTTCCATTTTAATATGTTAAAATATAATTTATTCCAATGATGTTAAAGCTGCATTTGAGGCATATGCTTCCTACATGATAATCATGATTTGGTGCTTAAAAAACATTTTTTTTTTTATTATTATAGAAAAACTACTTATGCATTTTGACTGTTATTTTACGTTTTGTGTTACAATGTAAAAGTTTAACACAAAACAACTAATTAAAATCACATCAAAGTACATTAACTTATAAATCTGTCCTCTCAGGGGCATCAATATATTTATGCCTGGTCACTGATCTTCTGCTCTTTCCATCATCCTGGTCTCTTGCAAGAAGTTTCCACTTTGGATGATGTGGCCAAGCTGCTCTTTGTATCAGCATCTAAGTGAGATAAAACAGCAAAATGCAAAAAATATATTCAGTTAAACAAAACGAACTAAGATATTCATGTGTACCATTTGTACCTTAAGATTTCCAGAGTAAATTTTTTTGGGGGGGGGACTCAGAAAATAAAATATTTACAGGATGATAAAGTTCTAGATATGTTAACATTTAAAACAAATTTAGGCTTTGATTTAGGATTTTTTCAGAGAGGGAATGCAAACAAACTGAGCGCATATGACAGTTAAGAAAACAGTTGATTTAGCTAGAGAGTGAGATTAAGAGTGAAATGATGAGTTCATTCAGTTGTTATAGCCAATCTAGTGCATTCCATATGTGTGTGTGTGCTGTTTTCTCTGCTTCAGCAAGAATACAGTAGATATTATTGAGTACTCAATTAAACATGATGTAACACAAGATCAAGTTATATTCCAGCAAACCAGGGTCAAACCAGGACCAAAAAAAAACACATTACATCTAAATTTTCTAAATACATTTAAAAGTAAAAAGTATAGTGCACTCAAAAAAAAAA
>CAIGQW010015581.1:7353913-7368242 GCA_903798125.1 Danio choprae | reverse complement strand
ATATATATATATATATATATAGTTTGTCTTATGAGCCAAACCACTTTAAAATACATAAAAAGGTTTTCTTTGCCCATGTCCAATTTTAAAGAAGATGTATAATGTAAATGTAGAATTTGTTAATTCAATAAAGTCTTATCCCTATAAATTTATTAAACCCAGTAACCATTTGAACGGTCTCAAAACAGCTGTAAAACACTCAGAACATTATTTATATGGATGATAATATATATACCTTTTTCCTAAAATTCCACTTCATTTTGTGCATGGAGAACTTATTCATGAATTGCTAAGATGGTTGTGCTTGAAAATTTCACAATAATAGAATATATTGAACGTTTTTGTGAATGTCAAGCGAATGTTCAATATAAATGTATCCTAACTGCACTTGCTGACCCGATATAATTCTTCTTCTGTTTAATGTCCAGAACACGGCAGTCCTGTCGAGTGCCATCATCCTCACGCTGGTTGGGATGGTGATTCATATTCACTTTGTGAAGGTGGACCACGAGACTCTTCTCATAATCGGCTCTCTGGGTGTCCAGCTGTCCTCGTCTTACGCCTCTGGACGAGAAAGCACGACTTTTATCGAGATGAGCAAGCTGAAAGACATTGTCATCAACGAGGCTGTTTATATGGTAAACATCCAGTGACCTTCACACATGATAGATATCGCGATGTAAAAATAATCACTGTTTGTGTGTTTGCTCTTCAGCACAGCATCATATACTATCTGTGCATTCTCATCAAAGACCCGGCAGATCCTGAGACAGTGACCAGTGTTGTTCCTCTATTCCAGGTTCGAAACAGCTGTTGTTATTTGATTGCAAAAGCAAGATTATAGGAATTTGTGGAATCTCAGTATGTAAATGAACACCTTGGGTTCTTCCTCCAGAGTTCAAAGCCTCGGCTCAATTGTTTGATTCAAGTGTACAAGAGCTGTCAAGAGATTCTAGCACAGAGCAGATGACGCAGAGGTAATGCTTCATGTTTTGCTACATATTCTGCATGTTTTACATGACTGGCATAGTTCTGTGTCTATATATGTTTTATGACTCCATGTCTTTTACTCAGCAGAGGCTTTCTTTGAAGATGAATGAAGACTGGAAAACTCCAGAACGAATCATAAGCGCATTGTTGGTAGCTTTTTTGTATTGTCATTAATACACAATACATTTTTTTGTTACAAGTAGCGGTTTATTAGATACACTTTGCATTCACAATATTTGTACAATATAGTATTTAAAACATATTTAATGATTAGCCATTTAGTTGTTTAGGCTGTGTTCACACTTGGTTGATTTGGTTTGATTAATCTGTTGGTGCGGTTTATTTGAATAGGTGTGAATGCTGAACTTTGACATTAGGGTTAAGCAATTTTGGAAAAAACTGACAATAGAATATTTTCTATATATATTTTAATATGAATACAGTTTCCCATGAAGACTTGAATAGATCTATTGAGAAATAATTCGTTACTTTAGATTGATTGGGGTGTTTTTTATTGGGGGTGCAAATTTGGATTAAATATAACAAATTAGAAAAAAATAATAATTACAACAGAAAAATTCAAAAATACAATTGTTTAAATTTACTGGAGAGTCTAACAGTACAGAAATAAAATACTCAAATGTAAAATAACACTGCATTATATACAAGTTATATACAAGTATTCTTTGTTAAAGCTACAGACGTAATTGTGCTTAAATGCTTTAAACGCTTTTAAACCCTTTTAAAATGCCTTAAAAACACCCGCAAATGATGAACTATCAATTTTTTTTGGTTCAACAACTCTGCAATTACTGTGGTGCTGGTCAACCATAATACAGACTCAATATTGTAGATCCTGCGATGAGGCAATTGCAAATGTACACATCGCGATAATGATGCTGAAATTAGATATTGTGCAGCCCAACAAGTGGATCAACCAGATGAATCTTGGTCCACTTCCAATAACATAGGATGTGACCATTAAAAGTACTGATTGATGAATCATGTTCATATTCTGACTTAAGAATGAACCCAAAGTGAAACGAGACCACATGTGTAATTTACTTTTTGGTCCGCACCAAAAGAACAGAGCTCTACAATAAGTGTGAACACACCCTAAGTGCTTTCATTCTCTTTAAAATGCTTCTGTAAAAATGACATTCCAACCAATTTTTATATTTATGCACTGAATCATTTAGTGTAGAACAAACTTTCGATGAGAAATTACTTGTAAGTTTTAAAAACAGGAATAAAAAGTAATTGTAAGAAACCTTAAGTTTTAGTAGAAAACGGAAATAGTATTTTCTTGTAGCATGTAGTCCTGTAATGTTTATTTACCATCTCAAAGAAATAAGATTACAGTATACTTTAAGCAAATTAGTACATATATGTTTAATAATAAGTTATAAGTTATTTCCTTCTGACATTATTTGACCACTAGGGGGACATGTGTGCCAATGTTTTAGCAACCTACAAAATCAGTTCAATAAATATTAATAAAAAATATAGAATTATTTCATATATGGTACTAACTTACTAAACATTAAGCTTTAGTAGAAAACTGAAATAGTATTTTCTTGTAGTTTGTACTCCAGTAATGTTAATTTACAACCTCAAAGAAAAAAGATTACAGTATATTTCGTGGAAATGAGTATTTTTCTGTTTAGTATTGTATACATTTAATAATAAATTCTAAGTTATTTCCTTCTGACCTTAAATGACCACTAGGGGGACATATGTGCCAAATTTTGAAACGAATTACAAAATCAGTTTAATAAATCGCAATAAGAATGATATAATTATTTCATATAAGGTACTAAGTTAATGTTGCGATATAGTACAAGTAATTGTTTAATATACATTAGCACTTCATGTTATCTTTTTTTTTTTTTTTAACTCTTAGTTTTCCAAACTAGAAACAGTAACATTCAATACACATTTTCATGGAACTGATATATCTGATCAATAAAATAAACAGACTTTATTTAAGCCGTTGATAGAGAATCAGTGTTTTCTTCTGCTCTGACAGCAGATCTTATTTGGCCTGGATTGTTGTGGGTCACTTGGGGGATTATGCTAATCCACCTCATTTGCTTTTCGGTGGGTCAGCGTTTAATTGTGTTCCAGCTTTTGTCGGGATGTCTTGTTTTCCAAAGTCATTTATTACGGCTGGGGCTCATCTAACTGTTACATGATTTCTTATAACAGGACACCACACACTACTGAGCTTCTGGGTGACTTAGTTGAACTTTCTAATGAATTTACTATTGATTGAATCCCTGTTTAACTGAAGTATGTCTAATTGTTATAAATAGTCAGTTTGGACTAAATGATTTCAAGAGGTCAGACAACAGAAGGGAAGTGAAGCTTTCTTGCAATATCAGTTTCATATAGTATTTCTGTGACCCAGCTGTCATGTACATCCGTCACACTATAGATCTTACTGTCTCCTCGAACACAAAAGTAGTTGTTTTGTTTACCTTTACACATGATTCCACTAGCATTTCCATATTCTAAGGAAACGTTTTCCATGCCACCTCTGTATTATTTAAATAGTCTGCTTGTTCCTTATGGGAAGTTGCTGCAAGCCGCAGATGAGGGCAAGAGTTGTCATTCAAGTTTGTGGAAAGGAAAGAGAAACCACCCTTGTTTATTTGTGTTCGCTTTGCTTTTGTGTTTACATGCGGTGAAATATTCCCTTCAGTTTTAAAGCCAACTGACAGTATGAATCCAAATTCCCCATAATTTGAGGTTGAACTCATTTTCTGGCTTCAGGACAAGTTTGGATGAAATGGCAGAATATCTGGCATTATCTTAATCAGAAAAACAGGCAAAGAAATGACCACAATGTGAACAATATTTGCATTAATACGATTATAGTACAAAATTTTATTTCATATTTGGAGTTAGCTAAGCTATTGGATTTTAGTTAGCATTTAATGATTCGAAGTGAAAACAAGTAAACAACACACTTATACTTTTATTTCTGTTACAAAAAAGAAATAACTTTATAACAGTAAGATCATTATAATGACAGCAAATGGGACTACTTATTATTAATATTTAATTATTTTCTCTACAGTTCAAAAGTTTAAGATTGCTAGGGTCTTTTATATACTGGCCCGAGTTCTGACCCTAAACTTTTAAATTTAGTTTACAGCTTTGTTCCCACTTCAGCATAAAAGGAAAATGGTGAAACTGTGAAAATAGCAATAAAAGCTTTGCGACATAAATAATACACACAATAAACAAGCTTTAAGAGAAGAATTGAGGTTAATGACGTTATAAAATCATACGCTTGTGCATATTTTGTGTGTATGCTTTGAAATCATCAAAAAAATCCCATTATTTCCCTTTGTAAGTGTCTCAGTGTATCCTCAGTTTTTCTTAAAATGGAAAATGAGTTATGGGTGTACGTAATATATAATCCACATCGTTGCTACAAGCAGAGTTGTTTGGGCTTTACTCGTATTGTACTCATGTTTGGGCCCGAATGGAACCTAAAGGTCAGAGTTCAGAGACCTTGTTGTTATTCAAATACCGTTTCCCATGTTGCACTGCTTCATCCCCTCTGACCATTTGGAATGACTTTTCCCACAGAGGCTGTGAAAACAACTCAAGGGTTTTAAATGATCCTGTTAGGGCGCTGTGAAGATGCTCATGACAGGATAATCATCCCTCTTGGAGGTGCGAACCTCCCAGGAGCTCTGCTGGGGGGTGTCAGTGGGGGGTTTCACCATCCTACACCCTCCAGCAACCCGACCGAGCACATCATAAACAAACCATCCACCAACAGCGCTTTTTTTCCAACGAATTAAACTCCAGTAAGATATCAGGGTGTGCAGCTGCTCAGATTGATGTGTTTATATACTGTGTCCTCCTGACTTTGTTAAATGACGTTAACCACGGTTTATATCTCTGTATATACATAAACACAAGCGGCACGTGTGCGCAATTGGTTTATAAAAACTAAACAGTGATAAAACTTGACATTTTGAGCTCAAGTGGGAGGAAGTCTCCTTAAGGAGTGTGTTTTGGGCTTTTGCAAGCAAAGGATGTTGATCATGTAGCTCAAATATTTAAACATAGACCCCTCATGAGCTGATTGTAACTGATTTCTTATTGCCTGAAGGAAGGGCTGTTTTTTTTGTTTTGTTTTTTCGGAGGGAAAGCAGTTGTGTGGGAAGGGTGCAGGAGCCCTGCTGTGATGGGAGTTTCCCTGCGCTTCCCTGTGGACTTTTACTATGTGCTAAGGTGTAACATTCACAGGCCATGAGGCAACACAAAAACACCCTGGTGATAGAATATGGACCGCTGAAGCGACTCCCTTCTCCAGCTGTAATCATCTTGTCATTGGCCATCATTTTTTGTATGCAGTTGCTAACTCATGGGTTGTATGTACTTATGTTTCCGGGAAGCAACATAATCCCTCCTTAAACTGTGTGTGCGCTTTTTTTTCTGTTGTCTATTCAAATAATGCTGAGCAACACAATGCGGAAAATGGCACTGTGTCTGCTTCACTGATTGACTTTTAAAACAAAAGGGTTTTCATTTCTGGTTCCCTAAAGAACCTTTCATATAAAAGTTCTTAAAAGAACAGTTTATTTCTTAGTGTGACGAAAATGTTAATAACCTAAAAAATCTTTTTCTTGAATGGTTTCATGAATGTTAAAAGTTCTTCATGATTCCTTTAATGCCAAACTGGGCTTTTACACCAGAGGAACTTTTTCCTAGAACTGTTGGCTGAAGTACCCACTTTTCGGTGCATTCACACCACAGGAAATGGAATCATTTTAGTTTTAGCATGCCATTTGGGGCAACTAAATTAGCCAACTCAAAAAAAAAAAAAATTTGCTGCTTGTCCAATCTACTTATTAAAATGAGGTGAATCAACACAGTTTTGTGGGACAACCTAAATGTTTTATGTTCAATCCACTTAAATTTGTAAAAACAGTTAACTTAAAAGACAACAAGAAGGAATTGTGTGTATCCCAGCATTTTTTACAGTGAACTTCAGAGCATGGTCAAATCTAGCTGTCTCCTGATTGGGTGAATGTATGCTATATGAAACATCAGACATACACTTGTTAGCAACAAGCGCAACAAGAAAAATTGTGATATCCAATGGGTTTTATTCTTGTCACGCAGCGTCTTTCGAGCTTCTGAAGGAACCAGTTCTTATACGTCAAGCAGGTTGAGCTGCTGGTAATCTTCACTGATCAACATTTATATCTGACTAAAATGAAATCTGTTCATCTTCTAAGTGTTAGTGTTTCTTCTTAAGGCTGGAATGAATCTGCTTAGTTAATGTTTTTTTTTTTTTTTAGCTTTATGGTAAAAATGTCTTTGCTCATCTTCAGAACACAAATAGTCTCGTGGTTTTGGGAGAACGGTGAGGGTTATTAATTAATAACATTATTTTTATTTTGGTTTGAACTCAGCTAACCCTTTCATTTTTTTTCAGAATGAAATCAAGATGTCAAAACAATTCGAGAGGGCATTATAAAGCTATTAAAAAGGAGAAGTCTCTGTATTTTTACCCAGGAAGCTTTACTGCTGTGCTTTTTCAATGCTTTCCATCCCCCATGCGTCTCTGAATAACAAAACTTACTGGAACTTCAACCAGAAATCCCACTCCTTCAGGCCTCAAGTTTTCGCTTGAATCTTGGCTATAAACTCTCCGGCTTCTGTTGATAAACGTGAGCAGAAACGTACGACAGGTGCAGCTATGCATCCTTTGTCACCTGAACTGACCCAGGGGAACCAGACTGCGTCCTTTGCCAGTTTACCAAATTATTTGTTAAAGGCATACAAGTATGTTGACAGTAACCTCCTGTAAAATGTATACATGTAATCATTTAACAGATGCTCCATTTAAAGCTACATACAAATGAGAAAAACAATAGAAGTGATCAGACTAACAAAAGAGGAACTATATTAGTTAGGCAGGTCACTCCAACAGTACTTCAACAATTCTTCAGCACCACAAAATGTGCCGTTGCACTTCCAGAGTGCACATAAAATAATGTCATTTTCAGCTTTGCACAGTCTCAGGTGCTCTATTTCCTCAAGGGTACGTGCTTTCCTTCTGTGAACTTTCACCCAGAAGTATCCACCAGATATCCTCTTGAATTATCTTCTCAAGTTTGCTATTGACAAGTGCTTGAGAACAGTGGGAATGTAACACTGTAAAAATGCTGGGTTCCCCTCGATCGATGTGTGTTGGGAGAGCATTAAGATCTAAGTGGACTGAACATAAAACAATCAATAGAATAGAATAGAATGCCTTTTGTTGTCACTGTACACATATACAATTATATTATACAAGTACATTATATACATATGCGATAAGATTAAGTGCATCTTACTACTCAGTCCAAACATGTAAATATATTTTTACAATACAAATCACACTAAACAACAAGTTACAGTAGAAATGACTGTAGACGATAAACAGAAGTGCAAAATAGGGGATGAGAGGGGGATAGGGTGAGGTGAATTAAAGGGAGGTAGAACGAGAGATATATACAAGATGTAATATGTAAATGTAAGAAGATAAATAAATAGTAGTGCAAAATAGGGATGACAGGAGGGTAGGGTGAGGTGAGTAAACAATTCTCAGGTAGAACAAGAGACATATACAATATGTAATATGTACAATATACAATATGTAAAGTGCAAAAATAGGGGATAAGATGGGGGTAGGGTGAGGTGGAGTAAACAGTTCTGAGTTAATTAAGTTGTCCCAAAAAAAAACCTCAGGAATTGTGTTGTTTCAGCTTATTTTAAATAGTTTGAACAACTACCTTTGACTAAACAACCTTTTTTTATTAGATCAGACAATGATAATGCGGGAAGATGGCTCTGATAACTCATTCTCATAAAATGTGGTTGTATTAACACGGTTTTATATAAAATCCACACCCACGTGTTACTGTAAATAATTAGTTTGGAATGCATTGTTTGAGGCCAAATGTATATAAAGCTAAGAGGGAAAAAGTAAGAGAAGTTGAAATCGATCACTTTCTCTCGATTTAAATGGTATGTGTTTGAATAAAATGTTGATGTTTGTTTTATTTCTATAGAGGTTTATGTTCATATAGAGGTTCAATGTTCATATAAAATATTGTCATTTAAAGGTTATTTTATTTAATTAGTTTTAATTAGTTTTTGGTTTTCAGAAAAATGGCGGTTGGTCAATTTTTTTTCATTTGATGAAGCTGAAAATCAGGGTTATTTCACCAAATATTGTTACTCTTATGAAGTTAAAGCATTGATATTTATAATATTTTGGCATTGATATTATTAATCTAAACATGTCTGAAAGCATGGTACATTTGTTGGTTCACTAAAAAAACTCAAACGCTTAATGGGACAGAACTGGTTTTCTATTTAAAGGAATAGTTCACCCAAAAATGAAAATTCTGTCATCATTTTCCACCCTTCACTTGTCAAAAACCTGTTTGAGTTTCTTTCTTTTGTTTAACCCAAAAGACGATATTTTGAAAAATGCTGAAAACCTGTAAACATTGACTTATATAGTATTATTTTGTCCTACTATGGAAGCCAATGGTTACAGGTTTTCAGCTTTCTTCACAATTTAGGCTTTTTTTGTTCAACAGAATAAAGAAATTCATAAAGATTTACCTCTTGATGGCAAGTAAACAGTGAGTCATTTTTGGTTGAACTATCACTTTAACTTTTAATTGTAAATACAGAGAAACACAAGGGCCCTGTTATAGATTAAAAACTCAACAGAGTCATAATTACAGTGTGTATACTCTTGTTTCCTCGAGGATTAAATTTAGCTTAATCTGCAGTGCTGGGTTTCATGCAAACTCTTAATGATCTGTAGATATCATTGTGTAAGTGTGTGGAAGCGGATGTTGTTGTGTTAACAGCGCTGAGCTCACATTACCTCACCAGCAGTTAGCAGATCTAAAAAGGCAGGGCCAATCGAGTAGATGTTCATCCAGTTAAACCAGCTTTTTTTTTTTTTTTTGACTCGGTGACTTTTAAGATGAGAGGTGAGAGAGAGCTTGTAAAGCCGGTCAGGTGAGCATTTGCTTTGTGAACAAAACGTGTGTATAGGCTTCATTTGAAATCATCTGTCATTCACCTTTGGTACATTAGCATTAAGAGCCACAATAGTGAATGTTTCCATGATTCGGATAAGTTTTACATTTGTAGGGTCGCGTATAAATGCAAACGTATATTTAAAAAAAGTTATGTAGACTCTCAATTTCCTTTGGAATCTACAGTCACTTATTGTAAATCAATTACAGCTAAAATGTTTACATTTATAGCACCATTAATTCAATTAAATTCAAGTTTATTTATATAGCACTTTTTACAATGTAGATTGTGTGAAGTCCAGATTTCAGAGTTGAAGTTCAGTTCAGTTCAGTGTGGTTCAAACACTGAAGAGCAAATCCACCGAAGCGCAGCTCCTCAAGTCCCGATCCGAGCAAGCCAGTGGAAACAGTGGCAAGGAAAAAAAACTTCACCAATTGATGAAGTGAAGGGAAAGTCGGGAGGTCAGGCTGGCCCACAGGATCAAGCGTTGACTTGTTTGTCATTGTGGCCTTTCAGGAGTCAGTCTCATGCACTCCATTCCTCCATGACCACCACAGCATCAGCTCGGGATACATCCTGGTCCAGGATACCTTGGGATCATCTCTTCACAGGACTAGGATCGCATCAATGGCGCTGCATAGTCTGTAGGGGCCTCGGGATGAGTATCCCCTGGTGGAAATAGAAAATAAAGAAAAAGAAAACATTTTAAAAATGTATCTTGCTGTATATGCACTTACAGAATTGTATGTATATCTTTACTGTAAAACATACAGTCAAATACTGCATAACTTTAAAATACAGTTCATATTACAGTTTAATACAGTGTAATTTACAAAAATTGTTAACAGTGTACTCCTATTTCTGAAGAAATGAATCTACCGTGAAATCAAATATCTTGTAAATACAGGACTCGTTTATTTGGTGCTTCCAAATAATGCACATCAGGTTTTTTTTCTTCTTCGTCGTTTTATCAATGAAGTCCATTTTAACATTTTAAAGCATTTAAAAAAAAACTAAATTCCTTCAGACTGAGTAAGTGAGAGGAGTCACGTTTAACGTTTGGTAGATGTCATTGGAAAACACAGCTGACCCACATGCCAGAGTTGCATGCATAGCATTCTTCGAGTTATACTATGATTAGGACTGACGGATGATAACACAGATGTCTGAAGTCTTCTAGATCATTCAAAGAATTATGTGGCTATGGTATGAGATGCTTCCTTTTCTTAGCTCAGCGTCAAGAACTTAGGCTGACGTCAGATTTATCAGGTGTAAGAAATCTGTTACTTTGGAACTCTATTGGACTGAAGTATTTTATCAGCATCTTCGAGTCCTGTTTACACTCAGAATTAAAGGGATAGTTCACCCAAAAATAAAAGTCATTTACTCATTGTCCACTTGTTTCCTTCTTTAAACACAAAGAAAGATATGCTGAAGAATGTTAAAAAAAAAGCACCCATTGCATTCTGTAGTATTTTTGGTTCCTACTATTAATGTCAATGGCTGTTTTTTCCAGCATTCTTCAACATATCTAGTTTCTGTGTTTTTGTTTAACAGAAGACAGAAATTCATAAAAGTTTAGAACCACTTGAGTGTAAGTAAATGGTGATGATATGTTCATTTTTGGATGAACTTTCCCTTTAAAACGGAATTAAAAAGAGGTGTGAATATCACGTTTATCACGTGAATATCACGAATATCGCGTTTGATTAATATAGAACATTTTGTAATGATCATCACTTTATTGAAAAGTATGTTACAGAGATATCACAGCTTCAAAAAAAGTTTTTATTGTGTAAGTTGATAGCTGTAGTGCCCACAAACATAACACCTTCATTTTTCCTGTTTTTGATTTTGAATGTAATAACATCACTTTTTGTTCAGCTGCTTTGGATAATTATTATTGATATTTTTTGTGTAAAGAACTATTCATTCATTCATTTTCTTTTTGGCTTAGTCCCTTAATTAATCTGGGATTAACACAGCGGGATTAACACAGCGGAATGAACCGCCAACTTATCCAGCATATGTTTTACGCGGTGTTTTACGCAGTTTTATCCAGCTGCAACCCATTACTGGGAAACATCCATACACACTCATTCACACTCACACACTATGTCTTTGACTCTACATGTCTTTGGACTTGTGGGGGAAACCGAAGCACCCGGAGGAAACCCACACAACACAGGGAGAACATGCAAACTCCACACAGAAACACCAACTGACCCAGCTAGGGCTTGAACCAGTGACATTCTTGCTGTGAGGCAATTGTGCTACCCACTGCGCCACCGTGCTGCCCCAAGAATTCAAATAAACTGAATTAAGGGTAATTGGGGTATAAAATGTTTTGAGCTTGGCCACTTTTGACCAGGTGGTCAAAACCACATTCCATGATTAGGGTTGGGTTTAGGGTTAGGGTTAGACCCTAGAAATACCCTAGAAATAGATTTTTAATTATTTTTATGCACAACATGGTGACAAAAACACCTGGCACAGAATTATTTAAAAGCAGCATCTGGCAGCTTTTGACTTTTTCTTTAACTTCTTAAAAAATACCCACATAAGGCTATGTCAGTAGCAAAAATAATTGATGCATACAGTCACAGAACAGTTATGATTAGAAGTTTCAATGGATGTGTCTCAATTCAGAGGCTAAATCCTTCAAAGGCTTCATTCCAGGAATAAATATGTCACTGTCAAGCAATGATGTGTCATTCCAATGTCTTCGTAATGATAAATTAATGGATCTTTAGCATATAGCATAACAAATTTAATCTTTTTACTTACTTGGAAACCTAAGGATACAAAGGCTAACAAATAATCAGTCTTTTTAGATATTGACTTTGCTATTTTTTTTTTTAATACTTAATACTTTTTATTATGTACATAGATCAAGCTGAACATAGTTAGATAGGATGTAAACCTTTTTTTGTTTTCATTAACTTTCCAAAAAAAAATAATTCAGTGTGTCAAGTATTTAGTGATAAGGGAGATGGAAGGCAGATGTATAAGTTATGTGATTGAAACATCAAAAACAAGCACTTACTTAATCATCTATGACGAGTTGCAGTGCTACATATTAAGGATGACAAAAGAGTGACGCCGCAGACTGGTAAATGCGGCTAACATTAGCTTTATTCTTTGCTTCATATGGCATGCATTCATCCAATCAGCGTACACTTAATTCACTGTAGTTACTATTGTGCTTGTGTAGACCCTGCTCTGTAGTAGGCACTAAAGTTGTTCCTAGAACTAAAACATACATGTGAACTGTGTTAAAGCCCTTTTTTTTACTCTTGTTGTGTCATGGACATGTCAGACTACATTTTCCTTCCTTCCTGTCATTGCTCAAGATCTTTAATGACATTTGTGATGTCATCGAGAAGACAGATGCTGACTGATTGGCAAATCAAGAGCACCCAAGAAATACTATGGTAATTGATAATGTTTTTGAACCATAATGTACTTGATTTATTCTGTTGTGGTAATTCTATAGTTGCAGTGGTAGTAATATAAACAAATGACCCAATATACTAAGTTTTCTACAACTCTATATTATATTACAAGCTTACTTAAAGCTAATATATACTACAGTATATCTTATGTTTATCAGTTCACTGTAGTCAATATACAGTATGCGGAGGCATTAATTAACAAAGAGTTGTAAATACTATCATAGCCTATACACACTCATTCATTCATTCATTTTCATTTCGGCTTAGTCCCTTTATTATTCTGGGGTCGCCACAGCGGAATGAACCGCCAACTTATCCAGCATATGTTTTACGCAGCGGATGCCCTTCCAGCTGCAACCCATCACTGGGAAACATCCACACACACTCATTCACACACATACACTACGGACAATTTAGCCTACCCAATTCACCTATAGCGCATGTTTTTTGGACTTGTGGGGGAAACCGGAGCACCCGGAGGAAACCCACGCCAACACGGGGCGAACATGCAAACTCCACACAGAAATGCCAACTGACCCAGCCGAGGCTTGAACCAGCGACCTTCTTGCTGTGAGGCGATTGTGCTACCCACTGCGCCACCGTGCGGCCCAGCCTATATACAGTATAGTACAATTTAATATAGTATTCAATAACACTATAGTATTTACTATAAATTATTATAGTATATTTACATGTGGGCATAAACAGCATTGACTACTGTAGTGCTGTTTTGTGTACTGGAAGTTCTGTCATGAGAAAATCTCTAGAGTTTCCTTCATTTCATATTTTCACTTAAAAGCACCAATAACAGTGTTTCTTTTTTTGTTTCATATAAAAGATCTTCTATGCTCCTATTGGTCAGCATCACAGATGTGATACAGCTTGACATAGAGGTCCATACAGTTATAGTAATAGTTCCCATAAAAATGAAAATAAATTCATCATTTACTCCCCCTCAAGTGTTTCCAAACCTTTCCGAGTTTGGAAAAGAAGATATTTTGAAGAATGTTGGAAACTGGCAACCATTGACATCCATAGTACTGTGGGAGTTAATGGCTAGTTTTCGTCATTCTTCAAAATATTTTCTTTTATGTTTAACAGCAGAAAGATACTGAAATAAGAAGCGGGTGGGCCAACAATCATTTGGGCTAATATTGTTAAGAATAAACCACTCATATATCCAATCAGTATCAACCATTCTAAAGTCCAAAACCAGTGCATTTATGATCTCACCATTTAAAATAATATGAAATCCAAAACAAGTTTGCCACATCAAGCAGCATAACAGACTAATTTACTATGTCTTATTACCTGGCTCTAAGATATTGGCTGTTTATTTCGGCATGATCCTCAATCCTACTCAACACCTAAACCCAACTACTACCTCAATAACTATTAATAAGCAGCAAATTAGGAATTTATTGAGGTAAAAGTCCTAGGTAATGGTTTGTTAATAGCGAGATTTTATCTTAAAATGAAGTGTAACTACTAAAACAGCAAAAAGTGACTGACATCTGAAGCCTCACATAAAATCGTACTATCTTATGTTAAGTTAAAATAATGAGGAAAAGTGTTTTGCATCAGGACAGTGGTTGTGTCTTAAATGAAGTGATGATTGAGGGAAAGTGATCTGGTTCGTATCGGCCGATGATCTTGTCAGCTGAACAAGTCTTAGCAAGTGTGTGAGAATATATGTGACTTGTTGCGCCATTAATAAACATGTAGCAATGCCAGCATCTTCTCGGGTGTTTGGGAATCGCGGGACACTTCTGTCGGCTGTTGTCGTCCTGTCTTTACTTGCAGTTGAT
>CAIGQW010015581.1:7322849-7342021 GCA_903798125.1 Danio choprae | reverse complement strand
ACATACATACATACATACATACACACACACACACACACACACACACACATACACACACACATACATACATACATACATACATACATACATACATACATACATACATACATACATACATACATACATACATACATACATACATACATACATACATACATACATACATACATACATACATACATACATACATACTTACATACTTACATACATACATACATACATTCATTCATTTTCATTTCGGCTTAGTCCCTTTATTAATCTGGGGTCGCCACAGCGGAATGAACCGCCAACTTATCCAGCATATGTTTTACGCAGCGGATGCCCTTCCAGCTGCAACCCATCTCTGGGAAACATCCATACACACCCATTCACATACATACATGCATATTCACAAGCCTCCTTGTGCATGTTATGTAGGCCTATGTGTGTAAGCAAACTCACACATAAGCTAATATATTTCATAGGCCTACAGGACAAGCACAAGTACTATTTTGATGAACACTTTAACACACATCTCTACTTTCTTCATAAATAAACAAAACACAAAACAGTAATGACACTCAGAATAAGTTTCTTATTTGGTAATAAATACTGTGGGTATAGGTAATAATACTGTAAATATTATTCAATTTCTTGCAAAGACTGATAGTTTAACTCCATATAAGACCTCAGTGTATCATCAGGAGCCCTGCGTATTAATTTAGTTTTGCTTGTATGTGTTGCTGTTTTTTTACTCTCAAAATACAGGTAGCAGCTGATTTGCATTTTATTTTCACCAAGGAGCACAGATCCAGCAAAAATATTTTGTCTAATTTTGTGTTATACTAAAGGATGTCCTGAAAGTGAGTATACAGTATGTAGCAGTTTTGAGCTATTTCTGTTTTCTTCGATTGATAACTAAACAGCGCTACTACGTGGACAAAACAGGATCAGCAACTTTCTTTTTAACTGTAATCACATGATATTCATCAGCTGACCCTAGACAAACATGCACACAACACAGCTCGGTTTCTCAGATCTGTCATTTCTTTTTCATTTGTAAAATATCCCTTGGCGCATAATTTCGTTTTACATCTGTTAGGTGTTCATTATATTTTACTCAGCGCCCAACGAGGACATTGACAGTGACCGCTGAGCTTGTGAACAAGACATTTAGCTCGCATGCTAGCGTGCTATGGGTGGAAACAGCTGGTAGGGATACTGAACATCTTTATTTGCAATGTAAACAAAGGTTCGCTGTTTGCTGTACATTCTGTAGTCGTGTGAATATTTGATCATTTGCAATGGCATCTATTCTGGATCAATATGAAGATTCGCAGAACATCCGTCAACACAGCCGTGTTTCCGCGGCCAACATCGGCATCACTCATTCAGGTACAAACCTTACATCATTTACGATATTATTATTGTATTTTGAGTAATGTAGGGTGATTATGATAATTTACACGAAGGCTTGTTTTCCACAGGGTTTGTAAATGTAAGGTTAGAGGAAGAAAAACCCATTTTCACCAAGCAGCGTATCGATTTCTCTCCCCCCGAAAAAATCAACCATTTTTCGGTTTGCAACAACCAGTTATGCATGAGTTTGGGAAAAGACACCCTGCTGAGGTAAAACTGCAATTTCTCTACTCTATGTTATCTACAGTTGTTTAATTGCGATGCTTTGCACTTTGCAGTTGATAAGTTTTGCCCTGATTAGTTTATGTACATGCATGGTGTGATTAATGTGTATGTTGGTGTCTGAAGGGCTTAAGGATGTGAACCATAAAAGCCAATTTACTTTGAAATGTATATTTAATCTCCTGGGTACAAATCACTTAATCTGTGTCTTTATTTGTGTTAGTGTCAATCTAATTGTGATTCATTTGCATTATATGTGGGCCTAAAATATTTAAAAGTCTAGGATTAATTTCTTGAAACTGGCTTGAAACTGGCTGGTTTCTTTTGGTCATCTTTTACAGAGCAGATTAAAAGGTTGTAATGTGTTGTCATGCATATTGTGTTTCAGAATTGATCTTGGAAAACCTGATCAGCCAAATCAGATTGAATTGGGAAGAAAGGATGATAGCAAAGTACACAGGCTTTTCCTAGATCCTACAGGTAATCACGTGTCAATGTTCACACCTTGTTGTAGGAGGTTTTAAAAGCCATCTATTAGACATTATTAAAGACATAAGTGGTTTGATTAGATTTCCTGTGTAATTTGTAAGATAAAAAGCATCAAAATGTTGTAAAGTGGGGAATTCAATTGGGAGAAAACTTAAACACAAGCACAAGAATGAACATACATAAATGTAATGCTTTTTTTAGATGGATTTTATTTATGTCATGTATAGCTCTTCATGGTATGTCATTGACAGAAACTAATGCGTTGTTTGCACCTGGTATTAAGATCTGTCTTCGGTGACATGATTACAGATGGTCAAGTTAGATGAGGTTGCAAATGCTGCATTTTCCATTATGTAAGATTGTTTATGCCTGACAATAATATTTTGTTTATGCCGTTGTCTCTTTAAACTAGTCAGATTATCTTGTGCTAGTAAGTAGTAAAAATTATTTACTAATATTTGTATAAAATAAAAAATAATACAACACATATAAATGAGAGATGCTACATATGTAAATGTGGAATTATACATTTAAAATTAAATTCAATTTCAAAAGTTATTTTTGTTTACAAGCAAAATCTTGCTTCAGTGCAGTAGTTGAATTTCTGAAGTGGTCAGTTTGGTCTAAATGCTTGTCATTATAAGATTATATTTGAATAGTCAGTAGCAAACAATTCCGTTATAATTTTGCCATCACTTAAATTTGTAGTGTTAATTATGAAATCTAAAAATAAATATTAAGGATTTGAAAACCACAAAAAAAATCCATCTATAAATGTGAGAATTGTTACGTTTATAATTGTAAACTTAAGGTAATTTTGTTTACCAGCAAAAAATCTATTCCCTATGGTTGACGCTCATCAAATGGATTTGCTTTTACAATACAGGTCTGGTGCATGTTTATCTGCATGCTACTTGGATATGTGATTTTACTGATTAGATCACAACATTTTGAACCCTATTTACACCTGTTTAGCACTGACTGAATGATCTGATTACCTGTAATATGTGATACCCCAATGATACATCTTAATACCAGGTGTGAATGGGAAGAAAAACTCAGCCCTAGTGTTTTAAAATGCCATTTGTATCTTGTCACTGACCTTCTTAAACCTACTTACGTTTTAAAAGGTTCTGTAAATGATCTTTTCTCAAATGTCTTGCAGGGTCACATTTAGTCATCTGCCTCACTACAAATGAATGCGTATACCTAAACAGAAACACTCAGAAAGTCCGAAGTCTGTCAAGGTGGAGAGGCCACTTGATTGAAAGCATAGGTTGGAACAAATTAATTGGGTCTGAGACCAACACCGGGCCCATTCTGGTCGGCACCAGCCAGGGAATCATCTTTGAAGCTGAGATCTCTGCCTCAGAGGGCAGCCTGTTCAACACCAACCCGGACCAGTACTTCAGACAGGTTCATTACCTGGAGGAGGACGGCAAGCCAGCTCCGGTTTGTTGCCTGGAGGTTGAACGTGGTTTGGAAACTAAATACTTCATCATTGCAACCACACGAAAACGTCTGTTCCAGTTTGTAGGAAAGCTGGCAGAAGGATCGGAGCAGCAGGGCTTCAGCTCCATCTTTGCCCAGAACCAGGATCTTCTACCCAGCTTCCAGGAGTTTCCAGTCAATATGGGCTACAGTGAGATTACGTTTTACACATCAAAGCTGCGCAGTCGCCCCAAGACCTTTGCCTGGATGATGGGCAATGGGGTTTTGTACGGGCAGCTGGACTATGTACGGCCCGACTCATTACTCAGTGATGTTCAAGTGTGGGAATACACGCAAGACATCGATTTAAACTTTGTGAAACCCATCTCTATAGTCCTTACGCAGTTTCACTTCCTGCTCCTGCTCCCTGACCGTGTCCGAGGTATTTGCACTCTGAATGGGCAGGTTGTGCATGAAGATGTGTTTCCCGAAAAGTTCGGTACACTACAAAAGATGATCAAAGATCCCGTAACAGGGCTTGTGTGGATCTACACTGAGAAAGCAGTATTTCGATATCACATCCAGAAAGAAGCACGGGACGTTTGGCAGATGTACATGAACATGAATAAGTTTGATCTTTCCAAAGAGTACTGCAAAGATCGACCAGAATGCCTAGACATGGTTCTCGCCAAAGAGGCTGAGCACTGCTTTCAAAACAAGCGCTACTTGGAGAGTGCTAAATGCTATGCGCTCACTCAAAATTACTTTGAGGAGATTGCGCTGAAGTTCATTGAGGCCAAGCAGGAGGAGGCTTTGAAAGAGTTTCTGATTAAGAAGCTGGTCAACCTCAAGCCCAGTGAGAAGACTCAGATCACCCTGCTGGTGACCTGGTTGACCGAACTCTATCTGAACCGGCTCGGTCAACTGGAGGCCGACGACGGCAAACAACACCTGTTTCTGGAGACCCGTGAAGAGTTCCGTACCTTTCTTAAAAGCCCCAAACATAAAGATTGCTTCTACAACAATCGCAGCACCATCTATGACCTGCTCGCTAGTCACGGCGATGTGGACAACATGGTGTATTTCTCGGTCATCATGCAAGATTATGAGCGTGTCATTTCTCATTACTGCCAGCATGATGACTACAGCGCAGCTTTAGATGTTCTCTCCAAACACTGTGACGACAAGCTCTTCTACAAGTTCTCCCCAGTCCTCATGCAGCACATCCCCAAAAAGGTGGTCGATGCATGGATTCAGATGGGAAACCGGTTGGATCCTAAGAATCTGATCCCAGCGCTTGTCAACTACAGCCAGATGGGCAGCATGCAGCAGATAAATGAGACCATCCGGTACATGGAGTTCTGTGTGTATGAGCTGGACGTCAAAGAAGAAGCCATTCACAATTACCTACTCTCGCTTTATGCCAAACACAAGCCAGACGCTCTGTTGTGGTACCTCGAACAAGCAGGAACTCACGTCTCTGATATTCATTATGACTTGAAATATGCCTTGCGTCTTTGCTCTGAACATGGGTACCTGCAGGCCTGCGTCTTGGTTTACAAAATTATGGAGCTGTATGAGGAAGCTGTGGATCTTGCTCTAAAAGTATGTTCGCTTTGGCATTTTTTGACACAGTTATCGTTTTTTTTATTTTAAGCCCAGAGTGGACTTTGTTTTATAGCATGCATAACATTCATTAACATCCGCATCTATTGTTTCTGCCATCTCCAGTGCTATGTTGTTGTTGTTCTTGTTCTGTCTCCGACTGTAAAAAACAATGGCCTTGTCCGATGTTGCCATCATGTGGACAAACATAGTAGTTCAAAATACAATTGAAAACTACTTTTACATTCTATTCTTGCAAAGAAATTAGCCACGCTAACTGTATGTGATTCCTAGCATACACACAAAAATGAAGGTATGACTTGTAAGGAAGTTTGTGATAAAGAAAAAGATTACTTAATGCAACATATGTGGAAAGCTTTTAGGAATATAATCTTTAATTTCGAAAATATTTTCCTAATATTTTGTCTTAATTGAATTACTCAAAGTGTTTTGAGGTGTAACCATAAGTAAAATGTAGCTTTTATTTTTTATTTTAAATATATATATTTTGAAGCGTGTATATATAGTATTATTATATTTTTACATTTAAAATATATTTACATATATATTTTCTATAAACTTTCTTCTTAAATTTTATCATAAGATTTTGCCATTACATTTTTTTGCTGGTGCCATGTTATCTGACATATTTATAACATTTTAGACAATACAAAGCCAATGTTTTAACTTCGGAAGCATTAAGAAATCAATATTTGGGGAAATTACACCAATTTTCAATCACAGATGAAGACATGGACCCTTTTTAGAACATAATTTGTAATATATTAATTTCTCTGTGTATATGACTTTGTTATGGTGGCCAAAATATTTTCAATTATAAAATAAAACCTGTTTATTCCATCAGGTGGATGTGGATTTGGCCAAGTCTTGCGCCGACCTTCCAGAGGATGATGAGGAGTTGAGAAAGAAGCTTTGGCTGAAGATCGCTCGCCATGTAGTGCAGGAGGAGAAGGATGTCAAGAAGGCCATGAACTGCCTGTCCAGTTGCAACCTGCTTAAGATCGAAGACATCTTGCCTTTCTTTCCAGACTTTGTCACAATAGACCACTTCAAGGAGGCGATATGCAGCTCCTTGGAGGAGTACAACAAACACATCGAGGAGCTGAAACAAGAAATGGAGGAGGCCACAGAAAGTGCCAAACGCATCCGCGAAGACATCCAGGAGATGAGGAACAAGTATGGTGTGGTTGAGTCTCAAGAAAAATGTGCCACGTGTGATTTCCCCTTGCTCAACCGACCTTTCTATCTCTTCCTGTGCGGACACATGTTCCATTATGATTGCCTTCTGCAGGAAGTCATTCCTCACCTCTCTGTCTATAAGCAGAATAAATTGGATGAGCTTCAGAAGAAACTGGCAGCGACCACACAGACCACCAAGGCGCGGCACAAGCCCAGAGAGGAGGATACGGTCAGCTTAGGCAAAGGCCAGGGAAGCAGAGAGCAGATCAAATCGGACATTGATGATATTATAGCGTGCGAGTGCGTTTACTGCGGTGAGCTGATGATCAAATCCATCGACAAGCCGTTCATTGATCCACAGAAGTTTGATCAAGAGATGTCCAGCTGGCTCTGAAGGAGTGATGCTTCTGCTTGAGCTGCACAACACATTTATTATATACATTGTACATATGCTTAATACGTAACCATTTGTGCATTGTGAAGTTTTTACATGCTGAATTAATGAATGCTAACATGATTTTGTCAACAGATATGCACTGTACAAATGTCTTTCTTTGGTTTTATGTGTTCGCTTCCTTAGATCAAACTTTAAAATGCACTTGTTTTCATTTTGCATATGAGTAATGAGAATAATATCTTTTTTATGTGCGCAGCAAAGAATAAATGATTGCCTTTTGACTGGATTTTGTGTTATGTTGTGATTTAATGGGATTTTAAAGGGTAAAGTTCTTGACATTTACATTATTGTTTTTTTTTTATATGTTTATGGAATTACATGAAATAAATTTCATAGGACACATACATAGCCAAATGAAAACAACAAACAAAAATCGAAAATCAAATCACTCGTATTGTTACATCACTAGTCATCATAAGTGAAAAGCTTAGAATATTTAAAAACAGAATTAGAAATGAAGAGAAACTAAATATACGTAATTTAGCTAAATGCATAATAATAATAATAAATAAAATCACCAAAATGTGACTATATGTTTCGTTTTGTAACCGGATGTGGAAAAGTGAGAAAATAAGACAAAATTTATGTAGAGCATGATGCAAGCAAAGTGATTAAGCTGCCTAGAAAAAAAACCTAATTTAAATATTGCGTTAGAGCTATTTATGTTTAACAAGAACACGAGAAATTCTACGTCAAGTCCCAATCACGCGATATTTTGAGGCTACATTCGGAAAGTGTTACGTCATTGGACCTTCGGAAACGCTCGGCTTTTCAAGGCGCAACCAACAGAACTCCGATAGCCGTGGTGCTTTCCTCCAATAACTCGATTAAATTTTATTGAGTCGAGTTCACGTCGCTATAATTTCTTAAACAAAGCTCCTCTTTTCTTTTCGTCGACACTACTTTATTGGGATACCGTCCCAAAACGCGTACATGTTCGCAGCCGTGACTCTATAATTGATTGGTTCGCCTGTTCCCCACTCTGTCCTCGCCATGGCGCCGTGTCCCTGCTCTCTCAGTTACTGAAAGTGGCCGCCTCTCTGCTGCTACCGACTCACGGTCTCTCTCCTCGCTCACAACCGCCATTTTGGAGACAGAGAGCTGCGAGTCGGCTGCAACAGAGACAGAGCGAAAACGGCGGACACGGGGGACAAGGTGAGCTGGCGTTTATGAGGAACATGGTGGGGGAGCAATGGGGGAAGATGGCCGGGAGGGAGAAAGAATTAGAAACTGGGAATCGCCGATCTGCTGGCCTCCTCGACTCCCGCGGCGCATGTAGGCACGAGACGGGACAGATGGTGCTTGACCTCGTGGAAGAAGGCCACAGAATATATATATAACAAATTATTTAAAATCATATCTCCCTACATTTCATTTGACAAAGAGGTGGTGGCCTTAAAGAGACAGAACCCATTTCAATTATTCAAAATTATCAAGAACTTGTCACGATATGAAATCCCGGTTAAAAAGTCACCTCTGCATGAATATCATTCCAATAGGAGGCAGCGGTAGCCTTTAGCATTCATTTTAACAAACTCAATAAAGCTCTTTTTATTGGTCGTGGCTCAAGTTTACCTTATAATTGCCGCGTTGCTAACTAGCAACATATACAGTAACCCTGGATTTAGATTAACAAGCAGCACTGACTGCTGAGGCGCTTAGCTTTAGCTAAACCTAGCCAGCTTAGTGCGCTAGCTAAGCTAAGTCATATATAAATCACCAACCTGTCGATACCATTGTGTAAACTAACAGTACTTTACCTGTTTTTTTTTAATAACGAGACTGAAGACACCTTGCGCTGCTTTACGTTTCCTATGTATGAAATGATACACTCCTGTTATAATCTGTGTGCTTTAGGTTTGTAAACATAATTTTTTTTTTCAGATGATAAAAAAATAAATCACATTCGTGTTTTGAGGGGTTACTAATAGTTCTCGGACATCAAATAAGTAGCCAAATTATTGATAGTTTTATTAACTGTAACCCATAGCCGTTGCTGTATGTGTTAATGCATTGAGGAAATGGTTAAAAGGGGGCACCAAAACACTAGAAGTGTCAAGGTTTTATGTTTACAGGAAATCTAAAGGTTCAAATCCGATAGTATTATTTATTATATAAGGTATTGCTGGGAAATTTCCAGCTGGCTGATTGGAAAGAATAACAAATTATGATGCACTTTTAATAAAAGCATAATAAAGCTGCTAGTTCTTAAAGATGGCATGAAATAGAAATTCATATGTAGTAAATGTGTGTTATTGCTCTTATAATGATCAATTGATTCTGCATGTTGTATTTGTAAAGTTGCAATGAAATGGAAGTTTTTGTGCATAATGTGATGACCGTTAACCAAATTTAAAGTAGAAAAAACATTGGAAAACCTGCTTCAGCTTTATTGTGCTGGTTTTTGGTTGGATTTTGGGTGTTTCACTCAAAAGTGGAGTCAAATGAATTATTCATAATAAAATCCATTAGTGTAATATCCATAACATCAATTCAGATATCTAAATTTTATGATGGCTTTTTAGGACTAAAAATAAATACATTTAATCAAAATGTCATCATTTATTTTACACTTCACTGAAAATAAAGTTGAACATTTAGTCAACATAAACATTGTATACAAAGAAAAAGTTTTATAAAATACACTATATTCATGTTAGCAAGTTACATAAGAATACAGAGGAAAGTGTCTGGAATTATTTCTACTAAACTCTTCAAAAAGTCCTCAGGAAATATTCTTTTTTATATATTTCTTTCTAAAACAGGACTGGATAGGACTTTTTATAGGGCTCATCGCTTTTAAAATAAGTTTGATTGCATTAGTTTATAGTACAGCCAAAAGCAAGATTTGCTCCCCATTACGGGTGATTTAAGTGGGCGTGGACATTGTTATGCTAGCCAGTATCTGACTGGACAAAAATGTGTGCAGTGCAAGATGAGTCGCCAGCAGGGCCAGACAGAATCAGGCAACATTTCTTTGCTATATCTGCGCAAAAATTAGTACAAAATCTGCAGATTTATGCGGAATGGTTTTAAGAGCATAAATACTAAACACTTGAAATAAAACATATATTTTTAACTTTTATTTAAGGTTATCAAACCACTTGTTTGGTAAATAATGTAAATTTTATATATCTACTAAAAGACAGAAAATATTACTTTACAAACTTGTATTGTACATACAATACATATATAATATAAACATTGAAACTGAAATTAATACAAAAAAACAAACAATAAATGTATATTCACACACAAGTAAATAATTAGCTTGAATGATGGACTCAAAAATCTGCAGATTCCGTGTGGGCCTAGTCATCAGTATTAGAGCATTGTAAATGTGATCTCAAAGCCCAGGAGGCTAATTTGCTACTGGTTCAGTTGGTATTTTTACTATGGGTTTTTAAAATGGGATTTTTCAATTAATGAGTGAAAGAAGTTCAGTGGCAAACCTAACTTGACAATACTAGTATGCAAACTTTGAAGCAATTTTATTTATTCCTAAAACCTAATTATAACATGAAGCAGCACTCATATTTACTGATTAAATCCAAGTGTCTGTAAAAGTCTGTATTTTAAACATGTATTTCTGATATAACAGTGCATTTTGTCAATCATATAGACGGCCTCAAAACTAGCGCATTATTTTAAAGTATGTTTTTTGTTTATTCAGCAAGAATGTGTTATATTAAATAATTCAGTGACAGTAAAGTATTTCATTTTGCTAAATAATTTTGCACAAAAAAAGCGAGCAACATTGATAATAATCAAATCTTACTGACCCTCAACTTTTAAAAGGTAGTGTAATTATCCAAATTGACTTTTTTTGTGTACATCTGAAAAGTCCAGAGCAAGCAATGGAATTACAAACTTGTGACCAGCTGATTCTGAACCTCACAATGCAGTTATCATGTTGATTAGCACATCTGGTGCCATACAGTGGGCACATCTACCTTCTGTGAAAATAATATAAATTCAGTGCTACATCTACTGTAAGATATCAATAAACATGTCATGTTAAACTCAATTCACTTCTGTCTCTTTCAGCTACTTCCAGAATTCAACATGCATATGCATTTTGTTTCATGAAATCTATTTCTCCTTTGTCATTTGCTATGAATTATTTTCATCCATTTCTGAATACTTACATGCAGTCTTCTAATTATAAATGACACAATTATTTGTCAAGTACTCGTCAATTTCAGATTTATCATTTGTAGGACACTATATATAAATATATTTATTTTATTTCTCTTTTTCATATGATCTTTTCAGCGATCGCCCTCCGCCGGGCGCTAAACCTCTACCTATGGCCTCAGGGCAGGATGGCGTGGGAAACGCCACACGCTCAAAGTTGGCCAAACCACTTCACCTGCAGTACCTGGAGCGATCCCTCCGTCTAGACACCTTTCTTAGGCAGACTGCTGCGGTTTTTAACCAGAACATTTCCAGGTAACTCAGTCCTCTCTGACCTTCTCTCTTTTGAGTCACAGTATGATCTACTATCATCTATGACTCTACAAAATCCTTGACACTATTATGACCAAACACTGTTAAGCACTGTTTGGATAGTACACCCAAAAATGAAAATTCTCATTTATTCTCCCTTCACTAGTTTCAGTTTCTTATAAGATATTTTGAATAAAGCTGGAAAGCTGTAACCATTGACTTCTTTTTTTTACTATGGATGTTAATGGTGATATGTTTTCAGCTTTATTCAAAATATCTTCTTTTGTATTCAACATAAGAAAGAAAGTCGTAACACGCTTGAGAGTGAGCAAATAGTGAGTAAATTTTCTTTAAGCCCTTTATATACCTGAAAATGTTAACTGCTGGACATTCTCAACATTGGGTAAACATAATTCTGGGTTGTCTTGCTTCATGTTTCACAGTTCTTTTTATTTACCCAGGGTAAGCACAGATTCCCACTCCCACATATTTGTAAACCCCAGGTTAACATGTTTATTTGCATATTTCCTGTGTCAGTGTCTTTTATTGGTTTAGCAAAGTAGTTTACACATTACCATTTTGTATCCTGAAATATTGCCAGCTCTACTGTAAAATTGATTTTTTATGGCCATTTTCCAACCGTAAAGCTCCAACCTCCTCTCCAGTTGTCGCATTGACTCAAACACTGAAACATGCTAATCATGCAATGTGCTGTGTTTATTTCATTGTTCAAAGCATGTGATTTTTCTGTCAGTTGCTAAGTGTCTAGCCATAACACTGTAACAGCACATCGTTTCACATGGCACATTTGTCACCACAATGCAGGATTAACAACACAACAAAAGTGGTGCTAAAACTGCTCCGGAACAGGGTTTCATAACCCCAGGTAAAAAGCAACGCTAACCCCATTTCTAAATTACAAATATGAAACATTCCTTTTACCAGGATTAAAAGCATTGTTTAGAAGAACGACAACCCAGGGTTAAATGCAGTGTTATAAGGCCTTTTGGCTTTATTCAGTTGTTAGCTTTAGCGTGTTTTTCACTACTCTCCATACGTCCTACATCTAGTAGCTAATGGTAGGTTTTTTTTGTAGGAGTTTGCTAATGAGGCCTGTGGTGGTTTGTTTGAGATTGTGTTTGTGTGTTTACGCTACAGCGATGACAGCGATGATGGTTTGGGAGAGGGGTCTTCTTTGGCCTCGTCTAACCCACTGCTGGCAGTGAAAAAAGATCACATCAGCCCTGAGGACGAGACCAAGGACTCCTGCAGAGATGGAGAGACGGAGTGTGGGACTCTCAATGGAGCTGTGTTACAAGGTACAGCACATACAATAACAAACAGACGAGTAGAATGCTAACCTCTTTTTAAAGGTGTACTCAAGGATTTTTTTGCATACATTCAGGTTTTTTGCTGATGTCTTGGACTTTTGATAGCATGGATATAGTTTTAAGTTCATTTTATGCTATGAAGTTAGAAGTGTTTGTCTTAACATGGCGTCTCTATGAGGGATTCCAGTGAGTCAATAATTTGAAAGATTTTTCCAATGTACTCTTTCTTTATTTATGGATGAATGTTTATGAATAACAATGACTCTCCAAACCCACAGAGCACAAAGCTGACAAGGCCAGCCTGTATAACTTCTCCAGACTGAAGAAAAGTAGGAAATGGCTGAAGGTATGTATAGATGAAAACCGTTTCCACCTCAGAGTAAAACATGTACTACGAGAAAAACTCGTAATTGTGATATAATTTTAATATAATTGTTAGGTTAACTTTAACTTTTCTGATTTTGATTGTAATGCAATAATGAGCACCTTTTGAAAAGCTTTGAAACAATAATTATTGTATAAAGTATGCTACTAAGAAGCACCTCACAATGTGTAAAATAACAATTAAACAAAAGATCACAATAGTGCGATGGAAAATAGAGATAATAAGAAATATAGTGGCATTACTAGTGAGATATAAAGATGACATGGTGTTGGGAAAATAATGATTCCTCTGAGAAATGTTTTTATTGCTTCAATGAAATGTTCTGTTTTTTTTTTGAGTGAACGAAAAACGTGTGGTACAACTGATGAACTAAAATGAAAAAAACAACAGGTATATGTCAGCTCTTTTGTGCAATTCATCAATAATGCATTTCTTGAAAATAGAAATATGAAACTAAAATTGCATGTAGGTGACCAGAAGGTAGTTTCTTTATGAATTTATTGAAACTAAGCATTTGGCTGTTTTCAGATAGACCATTTAATCATTCACTTGCTCGTTTAGTTCTGAAACAGATTAATTTAGGAACAAACCACCAGTTTTATTTGTGGTGGTGGTGGTTGGGGGTGGGGGGGTATCTTTTTATTAGGATAGAGGCAAATTATTGCAGCATGGCGAGAATGCTCAACGTGTTTGCCACAAACTGAATGTGAATTCGCCTCAATCTCGTCTTCCGCTTAAAGGTGGTGTATTTACTTTTTTGACTCTTCTAAAACATAAAAATACCACAATATGTTTGCAGATATTTAAGAAACATGCCAAGTGAACATTCTTGTTTATCTGAAAAACAATGCTGAAGGCAGTTATTCTGCTTTGAAAATGGGCGTTCCGTTTGTTTTGGTTATTTTAACTCGCCTAATGCCAGTTTTGCATTTCATTCATTCATTCAGAAAGGCTCTCAAAGCATGCACCAGTGACCGAAATGTGACCTCCGATGGACAGTAGCAGACTCCGAAATGAGACGCAGATTCAGAGTTCCACATTAGGTTATTAATACTTAGCAAATAATATAAATATTACGAGCGTAAACATTAGCGGAGCCGGTTACATTGTAACCCCGTGTCCTAACAACACGCTACGTGAGCAATTTGTTTGCACCAGACGAAACAGGACAGAAATTTAAATACAGCCATTCCGAAGCACAGAATATGCACTTACTCACAAAATGGTATTTATAATCGAATTAATACATATTAGTAAATTTCAAACGGTTTATTTTATTTTCAAGATCTGAGGTGAACTATCTGCTGCTGCTGCTTTCAGTAGTATGGAAATAAATGTCATGTAAAATGTCATTCAAACTCACATTGTTAACATTTAACACTGAATAAAGCACATGAGGTGTACCCGAGGTGAACATTGTCAGTTTTATGTTGCTCAGCTGCAACAAATAGAAGCCGTTTCTAATATATCAATGCGAGGTGTTGGTTAGAACAAAAACTCCTTTTAATATAAAAAAATATTTCTTCTATTGCGTGCCTATTGCTTTTATATAGAACATGATTTAAATCAGCCTTTAGGCTCGATTGTCAGACTCGCTCCTTGGTCCTCAATCTGGCAACCTGCGCTTGCGTTTGTTGTGATCCAAGAATGCAATACCTAGTTCAACCACTGGGTGTCAAACTTACATGCTGCACCTTTAAGTTCAAATATTTGAACTTGTGTGAATATTTGAAATTTGGGTGAGAGGAAAAAAAACATCCCACCAGTAGGGTAAACTAGAACAAGTCTCACTGCATGTGATATACAGAGAGCAGGCAGAAATGACATGCTGTCATGTAAATAAGATAAATAACATGGGGCTCTTTGTTTGTTTAGTCCTCTGTTTAATCTATAGATCTTTTGTGTAGAAGAAAAGGGGTAACACTAATTTTATTGAGCTTCATTGGACTCTCAAATAAATTGTTTTTTTGTGACATGATAATGTTACCTCACACAACTTTTAATCAACAATTACAAAAGTGTAGACAATAAATTATAGACACCTATGCTTGTAATAATGAAATATAAAAGTACCTTTGTTTTACCCTTCAGGGGAAACATACAGTACTTTAGGGAAAAGTCACACATTGTTAATAACAATTGTAAGGATGGATTGTGTCTCTGTTTTATGTCTGGTCGATTGTTTGTGAATTGCAGGGCATCTTGCTGAGTGATGACACCACAGATTCAGACAGCGACTCGGATGATTCGGACTTCACAATGACACGGGAAGAGCTCCAGGACATGCTGCGCCTGCACAAGTTCACCAAACTCCACCAGAGCAAGTTTCACTCTGACAGAGAAGTACGACATGCTTTGCTAAACCACAGATATCCATCCCCTCATAAACAGCCATATGGAAACAGTTGGTCATGTGTGTTTGTGTTCACAGCTGCAGCACTATCAACATTACAGCACAGGCCTGCTGTCCACTCATGATCCTTTCTATGAGCAGCAGCGCCACCTACTAGGCCTGAAGAAAAAGAAAATCAAGGAGGAAAAGAAATGTAAGGGTAAGACTGCCTGAAAAAAAAGGATGTTGGCGTTTACTTATCATTTAAACACTCACCTTTTTTTCTACTTTTATAGCTAAGTTAAAAAAGATGAAGAAGAAGAAGAAACGAGGAGAGGAATTCTCCATGGAAGGAAGGCAACACATTACTAAAATATTTGCCAAGTTTTCCCATGATGCACCACTTCCTATGATCAAAAAGAAGCACTTAACCATCGAGCAGCTAAATGCTCGTAGACGAAAAGTCTGGCTTACAATTGCCAAAAAAGAAATCCCAAAGGTACAGCTAAAGTTTGTTTTTCAACAGTTTGAGTTTTGTGATTGAAAGTATTTATTTATTCTTTTGCTTAATTATGTTTGTTGTTGTTTTTTCTCATTTCAGGCGTTTAAACAAAAAGTCTCTGCAAGGAACTTTGTTTTAACCAATGCTAGAAAGGTAAGAGATTTATATTTTACATATTTATATTTTACAGTTATTTGTACTAAGTTTGGGGTGAGATTTCTTAGAAAGATGTCTCTTTTATTTATTGAAGTTGCATTTATTTCTTAAAAATGCAGTAAATAAATAGTAATTACAATCGTTACAGCAAAGGGCAGCACTGTATTCATGTGAGAGAGAAAAAACATAATTCTTTAGAAATCATTCTAATATGCTGAATATTAAGAAACCACTTGAAAAAGATGCTTTCTCATTTACTCGCCGTTTACTTGTTTCAAAACTTTATGAGAGAAAAGAAAACTAACTTTCTTTCTTTTGTTGAACACACAAAAGTAAATATTTACCAAAAAATGTTGAAAACCTGTAACCATTGACTTCCATAGTATTATTTTTCCTACTATCATAGTGGATGGTTACAGGTTTTCAGCATTCTTCAAATGATCTTTTTTTGTGTTCAAGGAAAGACATAAACTCATAAAGGTTTAGAAAGTTGCAAAGAGTAAATAGTAAGTAAATATATATATTTTTTAAATGAAATCTCTTTAATATTTGTTTCGTCTTACAAAATGGCAAAAAACATGTTATCTTTTTATTATCTTACTATTATTTTGCAAAAAACATTTCTAAATTACAATAATTTTATTTCAAAAATGGGAAAGAAATGTTATAGTTTAAAGAATAAAACTAAAATTACGTTTTACTAAAGCACACAAGTGAGATTTGTAAATACAGAGAAACAAAGAAAAATTCTGAATTAAAACAATTATGTAAACATGAAAAGAAATGTTATATGATTTTAAAATTAAACCAAAATGAACACTACTTTACTTTGTAAGACAGTAAAAAGTTCACACATTAGGTCAGTTATAAAAATACAGAATAAACGCTTGTACACTTGTCCAGTTGGCCCACCAATGTATGCGTGAGGTGCGGAGGGCTGCTATCCAGGCACAGAAAAACTGCAAAGAGACTTTACCACGAGCTCGTCGCCTCACCAAAGAGATGCTGCTTTACTGGAAGAAGTATGAGAAAGTGGAGAAGGAGCACCGCAAGCGCGCTGAAAAAGAAGCTCTTGAGCAACGCAAACTTGATGAGGAGATGCGCGAGGTATCAAAATATATACAGTAAAAATCCCATTTCATTAAGAATCACTTTCTAAAACAGCTGTTCCCTGTGCGTCCCATCAGGCTAAGCGTCAGCAGAGGAAGCTGAACTTTCTGATCACCCAGACGGAGCTGTACGCTCACTTTATGGGCGGCAAGCAGAACGCTGGAGGAGATGGCACACAAGAGGAGATCCTGTGCAAGCTGGAGGACAACAACTCCCAGCGGCAGATCGACATCGGTGGAGGAGTCATGGTCAACGTCAGCCAAGAGGACTATGGTGAGACCTTTTTTTCTGTCTCTGATTGATGATTCATGAATATGGCTATTATAATCATTAGAGCTGTGTGATTTTTTTTATTTATTTATTTATTTATTTATTTTTTTTTTTTTATTTAGTTTTTAATTTTTTTTTATTTTGGATGATCTGAGATCCTTTTTTAAATAGAGATCATGATTCCCCCAAACATTATGAATAGACAACTAAACAAAACCACATGTAATTCTGGAATTTTTACTGAATGATTCAATTATTCGCATTTCACATTTTATAATGTTTTCATTAGTAATGTTAGCTAAGGTATTTACTAACATGAACTAAGAATGAACAATACTTGTATAGCATTTATTACTCATAGTTTAATATAACTAATGCGTTATTAAAATTCATGCTTGTTAACATTAGCGAATGCACTGTAAGTTAACATGAACTAACAATGAACAACTGTATTTTCATTAACTAATGTCACAAATACTGAAATAAATGTTTTGTTCATTGTTTGATCATGTTAGTAAATGCATTAACTAAAATTAACTAATACAACCTTATTGTAAAGTGTTGCCAGTTATTCTTTTGTATTATTCTTTTTTAAGACTTCACGTTACTTTACTGGATGAATCAGCATTTTTGAACAAATTTCTTGAACAAATCTCTTATTGACAAATACATTTGAACCACCTGGAATGGTTGATGTGGTTGTTTAAAATCATTAAGTATCAGTGTTCAGTAATGATTTATTCAGTAGTTGTAATCCAGTTATAAACCTGTTAACCACCTTTTGAGCATAGACCTCAGCAGCAGTGTGAAAACAGATGTGAAAGTTTGCTTTAATTGTAATTGTCAGGGCTTTATTATTCATAGCCGAATCATAGTCATTTGAAAATAAAATCACATTTGTTTTTAAAGCAAGATTTCATTTTTGTGTATTTGATTTCGAATCATGTGATTTTTATATTTTCATCTGGCAGATAGTGATTATTACAAGTCTCAGGCCCTGAAAAATGCAAAAGAGGCATACCAGATCCACCAGGCCAGAGTAAGTGGCAATTTGTGATGCGTTACATTGAAATGCATGTTTATCTTATGACTTTTGGCTGGTTGGTAATTATTCCGACATCTCTCCTTTTGATCTGTAGACCAGGCTGTTTGATGAGGAAGCAAAGGACAGTCGCTGTGCCTCTCTGCACGCCGCTAGTGTGTCCGGCTCTGGCTTTGGTGAGAGCTACAGCTTATCAAACCCTTCTATTCAAGCAGGTGAAGACATCCCTCAACCCACCATCTTCAACGGCAAACTGAAGGGCTACCAGCTCAAAGGCATGAACTGGCTGGCCAATCTCTATGAACAGGTGATTTTTGATGCTCTCTTATGCTTATACACACACCACTGCTGAAACAAATGTTTCTGGATTTTGCCTCGCTCTCTCTTCTTTTTGTTTTGTTGTTTGAATTGTGGGATTAGTTTTTCCCCCCACTCAATCATTTGTGTAGAAAAGCCCATTTATCAAGCATTTATTGATTTGGTTTTATGTTGTTTACCCTAGATTTGTCGTTTTAAATAAATTTCTAATCTTTATTGAAATTAGCTTGGTTAAGCATCCTCTTCATGTTGTGATTTAGAGCATGGTCACAACAGGAAGTATGATTTATATTCATCAAGGATGCTTTAAACTGATAGAGACAGTAAAAACATACATAATCATTTCTAAAGGAAGAATCAATTGACATTGAAGACTGATGAGATCATTTGTATCACAGGAATAAATTGCAATTAAAAGTATGTTAAACACTACTACTACTACTACTACTACTACTACTACTACTACTACTACTAC
>CAIGQW010015581.1:7304387-7322839 GCA_903798125.1 Danio choprae | reverse complement strand
ACTACTACTACTACTACTACTACTACTACTACTACTACTACTACTACTAATAATAATAATAATAATAATAATAATAATAATAATAATAAGTAATAGTATTCTAAACAAAAAAAATGAATTATTATTTTCACTGTAATAAAGCTTTGGTGACTGTAAAACTTTTTACCAATCCCAAAATTTCTAATAGTACAGTATATCCCTTACCTCATGCTTGTAAGCTTTATAAAGACTGGTGAATTATGTTTCTGTCTTTCATAGGGCATTAATGGCATTCTAGCAGATGAAATGGGGCTTGGAAAGACGGTCCAGAGCATTGCTTTACTGGCTCATCTGGCAGAGGTAAGAACTACTGGTTGAAAACCTTTGAAATGGTGCAAGATCTTTATTTGAAGAGCACACTGTATATTAAAATTAAAAAAAAATCTGAATAATGATAACATTGTAATTAATAATAAACATTATTTAACATGCCTCACGGTGGCGCAGTGAATAGCACGTTCGCCTCACAGCAAGAAGGTCGCTGGTTTGAGCCTCGGCTGGGTCAGTTGGCGTTTCTGTGTGGAGTTTGCATGTTCTCCCCGTGTTGGCGTGGGTTTCCTCCGGGTGCTCCGGTTTCCCCCACAAGTCCAAAGACATGCGGTATAGGTGAATTGGGTAAGCTAAATTGTCCGTAGTGTATGAGTGTGAATGGCTGTGTATGGATGTTTCTCAGAGATGGGTTGCAGCTGGTAGGGCATCCGCTGCGTAAAATATATGCTGGATAAGTTGGTGGTTCATTCCGCTGTGGCGACCCCAGATTAATAAAGGGACTAAGCTGAAATGAAAATGAATGAATTATTTAACATTAATGTTATTTTAAATCGTTTTTCCAATACATGGTTTAATATATAATTCAATGTATCAGATATTTTTATGTAAAAATTCAACTTGAATACTGACTATTAATTATTAACATATATAGAAGAGCAAGTGATCATACTGTGAAATGTATTATATTTTAGCAAAAAAACTAACCAAAATTTTGATCAAGGTGTTAAGGATAGAGGGAAAGTAAAAATGACAATTAAGTAGTATCAAGGTCTTTCCATACACAATCCAAAATGTATTTTATTGTGTTCATTATACAAATTCATAATGCACAGAAACAACTTGAGATTGTATTATATTTTTTAACATGCAAAAATTCTGAATGAAAACTTAAGCCTCAGTGTGCAATTGTTGTGATGAGTCTGACAAATGCAGATGCATTTGCAGCATTTTATTAGCAACAACAAATAAACAAGCTCGAACAGTAACAAGTGAAAGAAGCCAATCCAAAAGATTGAAAATGGCAGGGCAGCCCAGCAAACAATCAGACTCAAGATAAACTGACCAGGGATCACAGGAAAGCAGAAATAACAATAGATAGAATGCTCCAAAATGATAGTTGGGGGAAGTCAATATGGCGTACATATAGGAGGGATTATAGGCCTCAGTTATGAGAGCGTAATTAGGCATGAAAGATTGTAGGGGTTGGAGTCTGAATGTTACCTGATCCAAACTTGGGCGACTGCTCCCTCTTATGGTGTGGAGAGGAAGGAACAGAAGTCTCAATTACAACTGCAATGAATCATTATGATCTTAAGAGTGTTAATATTAATAATTAGAATATTTTAATAAGTCATCAAATGACCTTACACCTTGTCCCTAAAAATGTCTGACCAAATGTTTTGGTATATAAACTATTGTTACACTGACATTTTAGTGGATGTCTACTCTGTAAAGCATTGTTAAAATATATGATAACATTTTTTGTTGTTTAAATTTATAATAATGTTTATGATAATTGTAATAGATAAATATATAAATAATATGCAATGAAAATATGGGAAAATGGCTAATTATATATTTTTTAAATGTAAGAAATTTAAATCTCAATTATATTTTAGAGCAACTACTTAAATATCAAGATATTCTTTGAAGCGATCTAAATCGCCCAGTCTTACAATCAGCACAGCACTGCAAGATATCAGGCTTTGCGAAACATTCTCCTTCTCTATCGTGTCATCTTCCAGCCAGCAGATTTCATCCATAAGAGACCGTATTTCCCAATAGCTTGCTTCTTAGATTACAAATCTGAAGCAGGTTTATTTTTTTTTGGGAATCTGACACCAGCGCTTTTCCCAGGGATGGGTTGCAGCTGGAAGGGCATCCGCTGCGTAAAAGACATGCTGGATAAGTTGGCGGTTCATTCCGCTGTGGCAACCCCAGATTAATAAAGGGACTAAGCTGAAAAGAAAATGAATGAATGACACCAGCGCTATATAAAAAAACCAAAAAAAAACCCAAAACAACTCTCTTCTGCTTTTCTGTGGGATCATATTCATTTCTATAAAACAAACGCCTGACACCACAGTTCAGCTCTCTGGCATCAATATGAACCCTCCAGCTGTCTCCTTCAGCTGCCCTCCATGACTTTTAGGGCTGGCTAAAAGACGAGGATACACAGTTTTGCTATTTTATATGAAAGAGTAGCGCTGTGGGCCCATAGGAAACCATGCTAGCATGTTACCTCGCTCTTTGGTTGTTTCCTGTTTTGACCCCTCTTTCATTCTTTTCCACCATCGTCCTCCACCGCCATCTGCACCTGTTTGGCTAATTTTGTGTTTCGTGTGTTTTATCGGACAGAGGGAAAACATCTGGGGGCCATTCCTGATCATCTCCCCAGCCTCAACACTCAACAACTGGCATCAGGAGTTCTCCCGCTTTGTGCCCAAATTCAAGGTGAAAATGGCAGCTGTGCAGGGAAACACCTGCAGCCGTCCAATCCTCTCCGTCACCATCTCAAACCTTTTATACCCCCATTGAACTAAGTCTATTTTCAGAACAATGGAAATTATTATTATTTTTTTCTTGGCATTTAAATATTTTTGCTGAAAGAAAACTGCATGACAGATCACCAAAATTCTGGTCTGGCTTTTAAAATCCTTTTGGGGGCAGTGTTGCATCATTTTTATATCACGTTCAACCAATATCAGCATTCTTAAATATTCATTTTCTGCCAGTCAGACTGAATCCCACAAATCATCTGAATGTAAAATCCCAGCCAGAATAACTTGAGGAACAAAGAAGGCTGAGCAATTATCATTTCTTTTTGTTGGCCCAGTCTGGCCAGTAGTTTAGACTTATACTTGCCCTGCCAATATTGGCACTAGACTCAGCCACAATTTATTTTTAGCAACATATTTTTGTGTCAGGAAAAAACGTGTTTTTCTTTAAACATTTGTTTTCTTAATACTAAAACATGTTACATGAAATACTTTATTATTTTTAACATTTTGTGTAATAAATAGATATTATGGAGCTTTAATGTGATCTCGCTAAAACTATAAATTCATTCATGCTTTTGATATTTTAATTCTTGCTTGCGTCAGTTCTTATTTTTGAACCCTAAATAATTCGCATTTTGCACCTTGTAATGGAGTTACAATTACGAAAACTATGTGGGGTTTTTTTATGGAAGGGGGTTAAACAAATTTTATATATATTTTTATAATTTGTAGGCAAATGTTAAATAACATCTCGCCTCATTCTGTCTCACAGGTGTTACCGTACTGGGGTAATCCTCATGATCGAAAGGTTATTCGAAAATTTTGGAGCCAGGTAAACTTTTCATAAGAATTCTTCTCAAAAGCAAAAGATTATTTGAAACCTGCTACTTCAACTGTATTGTACTTTTTTGGTCTCTCTTGCAGAAAACTCTATATACCCAGAATGCACCATTCCATGTAGTCATCACCAGTTACCAGCTAGTGGTGCAGGATGTGAAGTATTTCCAGAGGGTAAAATGGCAGTATATGGTTCTGGATGAAGCTCAAGCACTGAAAAGCAGCACCAGGTAATAGTTAGCACTTTTCTGTTTTCAGAGTTCAGTTTACAGATGTGCATTATATAAGTTTATTTATTGTTCAATTATGTTTTTGTTTATTGTCATGATATTGTTGTATTTACTAACTCCTCATGAGTATGTAACATACAAAAGACTGATATACTCACTGCAAAGTTGTTCTTTGATTACAAGTAAAAATAAGTTGCAGCAATATATTCTGTAAATATATTCTGCGCTCTTTCTTCTCAGTAGCAAAATTAATACACAAGAAAAATGACCATGCTGAGAATAAAACGGTTAAGAAAACATCTGATTATAACAATACGGGTGTTTGCACTGCATCATGTTGACAGATGAGGTCATTAAAATAGCACTGTAATTACGCTGAAAGTTGCATTATAAATGTATGTGAGACCATAGACCAGGGTGCGAATTACAGGGGTAATTATTAACGCTTGATCCCCCCTGAAGGACATCAAAATAAGATGTATAGGGGGGTCAGCCCTTTAATGGTAAGAAATAGCTTACTCTGATCTCTGATCTATATCTTAAATATTATTAATTAAAAATGTATAATATAAATGTACATTTAGGGTCCCCCCACATAATGGTTCATACCATTGTAAATGCATAATCACGCCAAATCAATGCTAGGAAAAATATCATTCAACAGTTTGAAACTGCCAGTTCAAGAGCACCGATAGACATCTTAAGTATTCAAAAACATATTTCTTGTAAAATTGGTGTTTATATCTGCATGTAGCCTAAAAAAAATTAAAATTAGACACATAGCTTGTATAGTTTGACCTACAGTAACCTCTAAAATAGTCATATTTTATATCCCCATATCCCTCAAAACACTGAAAACGTATACATTTTATTAATAAATTACATGTCATTTAAATAGATTCATAAATTTGATTCACTGAAACATGTACCTACCGAAAAAGTTACAAGTTGTTGTAATAATCTTACAATAGCCAAACATAGGCCGGTTAATGACTGTATTTTCTTCCGAATGAAAGTCTGCTTGTCTTGCTGTTACGCATCCTTGGTTGAACCTTTTAACAAGGGAAAATTAGTTTATAAAAAGCTGCAGATGCCCCAGAGAAAGAAAGTCTCCAGCACCGGTGCATCTCAGATTTTCCATGTTCCTGTCCTCATAGTCAGCGCAGTGACACTATGTCTGGACTGGAACCCTTCAGAGAGTCGGGGGGCCTCTCAAGCTCAGAGTGTGAGTTTGTGCCTCTCTGGAGATGACAACACATGTGCCAGCAGCTTCTGTTGTGGTGGGACATGATTTATTGCCCAATCGGAGCCACGACAAGGCGTCAGAGCAGCTTTCATGAGCTTTCAAGTCTCTAATGTCCCCATAATCAATGAAAGACTTAGGTGGGTCTGAGAAACATGCTCTGAAGAGAATCTCGGCAGGATTCCTAGTTGTGCGCTGAGCGTTCTTGTCACGCAGAGAGTTATATTCTCCATTAAACTCCGCTTGATGCTTGCTTGGGAGGTCTTAGTGGTTGTCTTTGCTTCTTCTTGGCAGCGTCCGGTGGAAGATCCTTCTTCAGTTCCAGTGCAGGAACCGCCTTCTGCTAACAGGGACGCCAATCCAGAACACAATGGCAGAAGTGAGTATGCCATTGTGGGATCTTGTTGGGCAGTCCATGTGTGTGAGTGCTGTACCACATTAAAAAATCTGACGCTGTTGTTGTTCCTCTCAGTTGTGGGCCTTGCTTCATTTCATCATGCCTACGCTGTTTGACTCTCACGAAGAGTTCAACGAGTGGTTCTCCAAGGACATCGAGAGTCATGCTGAAAACAAATCTGCTATTGATGAAAGTCAGTCAACACTTGTGTTTATCTTCATTTAAGTTGTTGTTTACTGTCCATGTCATTTCTAGGGAGATGTGTTAGCGTTGATTAATTTAGTTAAGTTATTAGTAGTAGATGTTTTTGTTTGTTATTCTATTAGCATTTGTATAACCATTTGTATAATTAGTGGGAGGGTTTACTGTCTGAAGTAGTGCTTTTAAGGGGGGGGGGGGGGGGGGGGGGGGTGAGTATTAGGTGGTGCTATATGGTTGCTTTCTTTTAGCACATTGTTATCATGTTTAACATAAAGCTTGTATGTTTTTCGAGCAAATGTTATGAACCTTTTAATTTACTGTGAGGTTTTGGCATTGTGTTAGCATGTTTCAGCTAGCTGCTCCTATGATTTAGCATCTTGTTTGGCTTTGCTAAAATGCTTTAGCATTTTACATGTCCTAGTTGCTATTAGATTATTTTTAATCTCAGGTTAAATATTTATTTCTCTTCTATATAATCTAGCTTTCTGGTTGAAAAACGTTTAAGTTAAATTCACAAACTATAAGCAGTTAGCACTGAAATGTATGTTTTGCACCCAGCTACATTTGAGTTGTTGAGTTTTATCTTTTTTCTGTTCACTTCCTTTTCAAAGACTTCAAGTACTAGTGTGGTTAGAAAAAAATAACTTTTGTGTTGTACAGACTGTCCTTAAATTATGTTCACAAAGAAACACTGATTAAAGGCAGCACTAAACAAAACAAGCTGATTTTTAGCCAGAACCACACTGCTGTTTATATCAAACAGAATGCTTAAATATTGCGTCTGTAATAAAGCAGAAGTTAAATAGTAAAAGTAAATTAATAATTAAACGTTTTGTTGCTTTACCTTTCTAGACCAACTTTCCAGATTGCACATGATCCTAAAACCCTTTATGCTGCGCAGAATAAAGAAGGATGTGGAAAACGAGCTCTCTGACAAGGTAATGTCCTTCGGCCTCTCAGGCAGAATTGTGGTTTTAAACCTACTATTAAATAATACTGTTTCCAAGTTTATCTATGTTATATTTATGTTTTGTAATTTCCAAACCTTCAACCATTCAGATTGAAATCTTGACATACTGCCAGCTGACCAGCAGACAGCGGCTCCTCTACCAGGCTCTGAAGAACAAGATCTCCATCGAGGACCTGCTGCAGTCATCAATGGGATCGGCCCAGCAGGCCCACAGCACCACCAGCAGCCTCATGAACCTCGTCATGCAGTTCAGGAAGGTAAGACCCAGTTTATCAGCTTTAAAGAGATGCTTTACCCAAAAATTACAGTTCTGCCATCATTTACTCACTTTTTATGTTAAATAAAATGGATTTCTCTTTTCAACTAAACCCAAAAGATTTTTTTGGAAACATTTTATCAGATGTTTCAGTTCCCATTGATTGCATTGTATGCATTGTATTGTATGGATGAAAAGTACATTACAAGTCAATTTTAATTGAAACTTTTTGATCTCCAACATTATTCAGAATATTATGTTCCACCAAAGAGGTCAATATATGTTTGAAATGACATAATAAAATAAATGATGACTTAAGGTAAACTATGCTTTAATGCCTCTGTGTCATTTCACACTCACTGTATACATTTTGATGAGATTCTGTTTTTAATCACTGTGTGTTTTCTTAACTGTAAAAGGTTTGTAATCACCCAGACCTGTTTGAACGTCAGGAGATACGCTCACCTTTCCACATGTCCCTGAAGCCTTTCATCATGTCCAAATTCCTCTTCCGACATGCCATCCTTTACATGACTGACCACGGAAAGACTAAGTGAGTTGATTTTTCTGTACCTACTTCAAGGCCCTTTCACACCAAGGACAGTATCTATAACTATAAAATGAATCATTCCAATTGTATTAGAATAGTGAAGCGCGTATTACAACAGTAGCAATAAAGATGAACAATAATGTTGGAATTTTTTTTGATGAATAAGAAAATGTGTTGTCAGCCAATCGATAACTTTTCGCTTTGATCAGTTGATGTGACAGACATTATAAATGTGTATTGTAAACAGAGAATATTTTAAGGGTGTAATAATACAGTTAGCTTTATAGTTATCAATTTTGATTGTTGATTCCATCTTCTAGCAAAACATTGTTATACAATATGACACAACACAAACACAGTTTTTAATACTGTTTTATTCCTTTCCTTCACTCTTCAGGCTGAAACAGACATTGCTCTCTCCGTTTTCTGCTCAACACATTCAACAGTCCTTATTTCACAGAAAAAGTAATAGTCTTTTATTAAATGTCAGTTACGTTCTGAATTGTTCGATACCACACTTTACTCGTTTCTGATCATCGTCTTCATGATCTCTACAGCTGACGATGAAGGCAGCAGCTTTTCCTTCCTGCGTTTCATCGATGTGTCTCCTGCCGAGATGTCAAACGTCATGCTTCAGGGGACTCTAGTAAGGTCAGTTACTTCCGTCAGTGATTATTCTTACATGGAGGAATAGTTCTGAAAATGAAAATTTTGTCATCACGTCATTCTAGACATGTATGATTTATTTATTTATTTATTTTTTTCTGCGGAATTTTTCAAGAATATTGGGAACCAAACATGATTGGAACCCACGGACTTACATTTTAAGAATTTAAATATTTCTGCTGAACACAAAAGTAATTTTGAAAATTGCTGGTAATCAATCAGTTGAGACTATCCACTGACTTTTTATTGATACTATTGCTTACTAGTATTATAAATGTGTTACTTTTTTTGTTTAACTTGGATATCTTCTTTTCCTCTTTTTTTCAGGTGGCTAGCCCTATATCTTTCTTTTAAATCAGCCTATCGGCTCCACCACAGCCGTCAGTGGGATGAAGAAGAAAAGGAGAACGAGGTTAAAGGGAGAGGCCGGTTAGAAAAGCTATGTCTTTCACACAGAGATCTCATCTTGTGGCTCAACCGGCCAACGTCTTTCCCAAACGTCCACAGCAGTCCTGTCCTTCAGGTATGCTCAGTTCTTCTTTTTCTTGCTTTGTCACAGGACTGCATATACTGTATACATATATCACCATGTGCACAAACTTAAGCTAGTGGTGTAAAATAATAGCAAATAAGTCACAACATCAAATACAGTCTCTTCATAGCTTAGATTTATTACATTTATACACAGAAAAACAATGGAAATACAGTGAGTTTTAAACATGCTTTTTGTGTGTACAGTCCCTTTTTAGTTTACTTTTATTGGCATACATTATGAACAAAAGGTTGTACATACAAAAATGTACAATAAATAAATGAACACCGATTATTTCTCAAGCATATCTCAAAAGACAAAGTGGAGCTGATCTGATTTTGGATTGGGCTTGTTAACATGCTGAAACAAAGCTCAATATCTTCCAAAGATTGTTCATATTTCTTGCATGCTCTGTTTTGGAGTTTTTGTGTATGAGTGTGCAGCTTTACTGCTGCCTTGGGTTACCCCATTGAACCAGATAAAATGACCCTCATCATTCATTAGCGCCAATGGCTCGTATTTCGCTGTGGAAACCTACTTGCACTCACCCACGAGACACTACAGCATTGCTGTATATCAAATGCTAGTGGGAATATCAAAGGTCCGAACTGATTATACAGGAAAGGAAAGATGATAGAGGAAGGGATGCTGGATGTCCCACTCCAGAAGCTATGGTGTCATCCCCCGGGGGCCAAACAGAGGCAAGGTTAACCTGCAGTTTGGCGCAATGGCGTGCGTATTGGCCACGGTCAGGGGAAGCTGTGTTCAGAAGGTGCTGACTGAAGTGTAATTTTATCCACTTCCCACTATGACTTTTATACCACACAAGCGTCTCCTAGCTCCACTGGGGCATGGACGGGGAACATGACACCACAACAATCGGCTCACCATGTGGAAATGTGGATTGGCCCATATCAAGCACTCAGAGGCTTGGATGTTGTGTTTCTTTTTAAAAATGTACACTCATCAGACTCTTTATTAGGTGCACTTGTACAAATGCGATTAAGGAAATATCAAATTAGTCAATCACATGGTTCAAACCAAGCATCGGAATGCTTGGTTTCTCTTTTTCAAGAAACTGATAAAATTGAATGCATGTCAAGATAGGGAAGAAAAGACATTAACCATGCTAATGGCAAAAGTGAAAGCACCTGCTGTTTTGAAGATAAGATTAGTAGTAGATTTCAAACCTTCCCCAGGCTCGGTTTAAAGCTGTTCTATTTTTTCCATTGCAACGTTCTGTGATTTTTGAATTGTAAATCAAGAGACTCTGGTTCCCAGTGCATGGTTTGAGAGTCATCAGGTATTGCTCAAGCATGGTTTTCAATGTGAGCCGAGGGATCCTCCTCTCAGCTGTGCTCTGTGCATATGTAGTTGATCTGTGTGTTGTTGTGTGGTAATGAGCATTTAATTTATTTGTATCAGTGAGTGTGCAGCCGCAGGCAGCAGTGCTGTGAGAATCTCTGGATCATTCATTCCTCATATGTGTTTGTACAGTGACTCTCGCTAAACTCGTGCTTTATGAAACGAGAAACAAGCACTCCTGCTGAGAGACTCCACAGCGTCTTTTTTGTCCTTTTCTTTCTTTCTTTCTTTCTTTCTTTCTTTCTTTCTTTCTTTCTTTCTTTCTTTCTTTCTTTCTTGCAGTCGTATTTTTATTTAATAAATAGTAAGAATGTGAGACCCATTTTATTTAAATTTTTCCCCCTCTTTCTCTTTTTCCTTAGTTTTTTGGTATGCTTTCTTGCTTTGTCAACCCTGTTTCTTTCATTCTTTGTTTTTAATCATTAATTATTGTTTTTTGGCTTGCTTTTAATTCTTTGTTCATGTATTATTTTTCAATTCTTGCTCTTCTGTTATTCTGTTAACGTTCTTGCATTAATTTCTTGCGTAATTGCATGAAATTATGTATTTTCTTTTATTCTTTGTATTCTTTTATTATTTTTTCTTTCTTAATTATTGTATTTTTTTGCTTGCTTTTTGTTCTTTGTTCATTCATTCTTTTTTCTTGGCTTTTTTGATAATTCATGCTTTTTATTCATCAATTCTCACTTTCCTCTGTTATTCTGTTTATTTTTGTTCTCTTTTTCATTCATTAATTTTTTCCTCACGTTTTCATTATTCTTTCATTCTTGTATTTTTTCTTACACTTCTTTCCTTTTCATGTTCTTTTACATATTGCTTTATTTGCTTGCCTCTTTAATGTTTCCTTCTTGCTTGATTCTTATTTTTTTTTCTCTTTTCTGTGTGGTTTACCTTATTCTTTTAGTTATTGCTCTTTTTCAAAAAAAAATTCATTTTTTCCACTTTCTCACTGTTTCTGTCATCATGTCTTTCACACCTCATCCATCATTAGCTCACAGGCTCCTCTAAATGAATCTGACAGCTCTGTTTATTCTTGTCACTCGTGTGGATGTGGACAGGAAACAGGCAGATATATAGGCTGCTCTTTATGATTCATGTGGGTCATTAGAGCTGTAGTTCTGACCGTGACCCCGTCTGGACGTCTGTTACCACCGTGGTCTCATTTAGGGTATCACTTCTGCTCAGCGTGACCTCTTGGCTTGTGATAAATGGTGCTGATGAGATAGGAGTTGGTTTTACATTAGATTATGGGTAACTTGATGTAGGGAGTGGATAGATCACTAGGAGGTGCTAAAGACCCATGTATTACTACTTTTTTTTTTTTTTTTTTTTAATTCAAGCGTTATGTGGGAAACCGCCATCCCCACACACCCGCTTAGTCATACGTGTTGACTTTTTGACAATGCATGATTTAGTAGGGTCTAATTTGATACATGAACTATTTCCCTTTCTTTCCTGCAGGATCTGGTGTTTTCATCTACAGGGTCTTTATCCATCTGTCACACCGATGTGGTGATCCATAGCAGACGCTCATCCACTAGAACGCTCAGACAATGCCAACCTTCCCAACCACCCAAGTTTTTACTCGCTGTTACACCCAGGGTAAGAAACACACACATTCCCTCAAAAAAAAAAATTATTATAATTCTTGGACTATCTGGACTATCTGTTTTTTAAGTCTGACATCACACATCATTTTCGTGTGTCAAGAGCAAGCAATAAATGATACTAATTCATGCTAACAATGTGTTGCAATACTATTAAAAATCCCGATCGTATTGTCTGTTATATCTATTATATCTATGCCTATTTTCAGGTCAGACAGTGAGTCATCTTCATACAACAAGTTTAAAGACTGCAGTGAAAGTTATCAAGATGGTTTTGTAAAAAATAAACGCCTTTAGTGTGTGAAGACTAAACAGTAATGTTTTTGGCTAATAAACGGCTAATTCTGTCTCAGTTCAAATGAGTAGAGACCCGCAAACAGTATTTCATGTCGCAACACCAAAAATGAAAACATTTACTCACCGTTGACTATGGGGTGAAGATTTTATGAAGAATGATGAAAGCCTGTAGCCACTGACTTCCATAGTATTTGCTTTCCTATTATGGATGCCAATGGTTACACTGGTTTTAAACATTCTGCAGTATGACTCAACTTAAAATAACTCAAACTGGTATGAAACAAGTCAAGGGTGAGTAAATGATGACAGAATTTCAATTTTTGTGTCAATTATCCCATGTATATGTATATTGACTAGCATAGATTTCACTCCGTTTGGTGGTTTGAAACAGATCCAGATTTCTGTATGCAGTAACTCTCTTGTTTTTCCGTTTCCAGCAAGTGTTTGGAACAAGTCAGAAACTCTTGAGCGTAGTTTGCTATTGAGGGTGGTCAGCTGCTCACAGCGACCTCCCGCTGTCTCAGAAACAAACTTGCTATCAATAATGAAAGGCTTTTTCTCTGTGTGGCCCTCAATACAGGCCTGGTTTATTTATCCTCTTTGACCCCCTGACAGATCTTCTGCTCAGCTGATCATGACCCCGGTGGAGAGTAACCAAACAACACAAGCCCACCAGTGAGAAATCAGAGGTCTTGCTTCTCTGGCTGTGAATGTACAGCCCATCAAAAACCACACTGTCGTTTGGAATAGTCTCAAGTTATTCTCAGGATATTGTGAATTCCAAATTTTTGGTTCTGGGGGAATATGGTAGGCGAGACTTAAAATATCGTTTACTGGTTCAAGATCAACTTTTCTATCAAACTATCCCAGTCAGAACTCTGTCATATTATCATTCGTGTTTACTTACGGTTATAATAAATATTAGATTTTTTAAAATCATATAATAACGCTGTAATTCTAAGTGTTCTTTTTTATTTATGTATTTTTTCATCAAATTAATTATTTTTATTTTATTATACTTACTGTTATAATTGTTATAATTATTTGAATGATCTAATGAATAATTCTGTAATTATTTCTTTATTTTATTATAATTCTTATGATTATTTAAAAAATCTAATTATTAATAAAAATTTTATATAATTGTATTGGTATAGTTGATGTTATATAATTAATTATTTATTTAATTAACAATCTTTTTATAGATTTGATTTTGTATTTTGTTCCTTTTTAAACCACTTTTCTCTTTTTAAACGCTTTTATTAGTATTATAACCCACACTTTAATGCAGTAAAGATTATTTTACATATTATCCAATTAAAAATAATACATTCAAGCCCTTAATCCTAACCGTAACCCTAAATCTAATTCGAAAATCTGAAATCTGGCAAATAGCAATGTTGTTCCAGTTCCAGACAAATTTGTTGATCCAGCAAAACTTCCTACGTAAGCTAGTCAAGATGTTAATCTTCTGTATGTGCCCATTTTGGTTTTACTGAAACATATCTGCTCCATTAATAGTTCAATCATGTTTGAGGAACTGTTTTCTTTTTTTCTCCTCCTGCATCTGCTGTTAGCTTGGTTAATGCGAGTCTATCTCTGTGTTATCCCAGGCCTGAGATTTGGGATCGTGTCTGGCCTCATGGCCTTGCTGTGAGAATTGGCACGGCATTGGCACTGGCCTCTAGGCACCGGGGGCATATGGGCACTGTGGGAAAGTGATAAGATAGATTAGTCGCCTTTTTTCTCTTTATTCATGAGGCACTCTTGACCCTGTTGGCTTTTTATGGCCACATCTGCGTGTTTGTGCTCCCATTGGTCAGCTGTTCGCTACAAAACTGGAAGCCCGGCCAAAGCTGAGCTGTTTTTCATCAGAGATAAGAATGAAAGGAAGATAATATCATCCGCTTGTCAGCACGCCATAAAATTGTCCATAATGCTGAAAGAGGGATAAAGCAAGAGGCATAGGGAGAGGGGGAAAAAAAGAAACGCGCTGTGGAAGGGATTGTGAGTGGTGTGAATCACTACAGGAAATGGTCATCTGTTACTCAAAGGCCTGTTAGCACCGCTGACCTCTGCCACGCTTTCCTGCCAGAGTGGCGGGGTTCGGACAAAATGTCAGAAAGACAGGGTTGTGTATGTGCGCATGTTCAGCAACTAAAAATGATTCTTCTCCCCCTCAAGGTGCAATTTATTTGGCGTTTCTTAGCAATACAAAGAGTGAGCAGGGAAATAGATGCCAATTATCTGGAGGACAGACAATTTGATAGTGTAAACAGCCTAGGAGGTGTTGAATAATGGCTTTTCTTATTCCCTAGGTGACTTCAGTACCCGTGGAACGCTACTGTGCGGATCGCAACGCCGAGTATGAATGGAGGTTAATGCGCGATGGTGGGAGTCTCATTGCTAAGCAGTGCTTCCTGTACGGATCCCCCGAGCTGGCATGTGCTTGGGCTCAACGCTCTCAGTCCTTCCTCCCGCCGAACCCAGGGGGCGTCATGGCCCTGCAGCAGAGGCACGGCTGGTCCTTTATAAGGATTCCAGGTGGGTGAAATCCTGGGTGGAAGCTAGCGTGCGTTTGTATTTGTTTATGCTTGCCTGTGTGTAAATGTGGCCGAGAGGTACTTCATTTTTCCAAGACGTTTGTATCCGGCTATTGTCATTGAAAAGACATTTTTATTTAAGACAAAGCACTTTCTCACGTTCATTGGTTTGTTCATGAGAGTTTCGAATCTCTCCAGAGGAAGTCTTGATTTTATTGAAATTTATAATGCCATGAATGGCGACAACTCCCTCTCTTACAGTGTGGGCACATAATGATGGGTATACACTACTTGATTTCAGGCTCATTTTCATTGTTGTGCAGTTTACATTTATGCTTTTATCCAAAGTGACTTACAAGTGAGGAACAAAGCAATTCATCAAAGAGCCAACATTCATTGTAGTACACAATGCCAAGCTTATTAGACAAATAGATTAGGAAGCAAGTAAAAAAAAAAAATTAAGATTGTGTGTGGACTTGGTATTTCCTACATTATGGGGACAATAGGTCACCTTGAGTATAGCATGCAGTCATTTGTGACTTTGTGGGGACATTATTTTATTACAATGAGGAAAATTTCTTATGAATCATATAGAATTTTTTTTTTTTTAATTACCTTAATATGCAGAAACATTTCTGTGAGAGTTATGGTTGGGGGATAGATTGTACAGTATTAAAATATATTATAAAATGATGACTATTGAAAGTACACATAAAACGTGTTTGTGTATGTCCTGATAAATTGTCTCTTAAAGTGTCCTTGCAAGTCAATTGTTTGGTCCCCATGAGAACAACAGCTTATGAGTTATACAATATGAAATATTAAGAAAAAGTAACAATGTTTTCAGAGAGGGCTGTATTTGGGAGCAGGATTGGGGTAAGGGGACAGAATATGCAGTTTGTACAGCATGAAAATCATTACACCTATGGGAAGTCCCCATAAAACCTACGTTTAAGAGTATAGTGTGGTTAACAGCTTGTGGAAGAGGTGTTTCTTTAGCTGCTTCTTGAAAGACGGGATGGTTTTAGCTGATTGGTTTGCAGCTCATTCCACCAGAGAGCCACAGAGAGGGTGAAGGTTCTGGAGAGTGAATTTTTGCCTCATTGTGAGAGAACATACAGTGAGTTTTTAGATCTGAGGCCAAATGGGGCTTGTTCAAGTGAGTGACAACTGCATAGTGTGAATTATTGAAGACCCAAGTAGTGCAGTATATGGTAGGCTAAATATGTGAAACTGTTTGCAATTTTGAGTCTTCTGATGTGAAATGTGTTTAGCCTGGAAATGACAGCTGCAGTTACCAGTAGCCAATGAGAGACCACGATACTGATTACTGTTTCCATCTGGAATTAACATGCATTTACATTTGTCTCCACCTTTTAAACCCCCAGTCTTTGGATTTTGCACTCTTTTCATAACAATTTATGCCATTTGTAGATGCTCTGTGCGACAAATAAGTACTACTAAGTACTAATATCTGTGTGTTTTGGTTCAATGCAGTGAAATATGAAATACGCCCCTTAACATTCATGTGTTTGGTTCAGTCAGTAAGTTTGTTTTTTTTCTTGCTGTTCAAACTCAAAAGCACATGAGCTTTCACTATGCAGGCAATCAGATCTAATTTTGACTAATTTTGCCAAATGTAAAAAAATAAATCAACCACTGGAAGTAAAGAAGTTTTAAATGTTTAGACCCTGTGATTGTATTGATAAAAAGACCAGGTCTAATTTTGGACCAAAGTCATGTAGTACAATATGAAAAAAGATCTCTGACAACTTTGAAAATGATGTAGCATATGGTCAACATTAGTCAAATTGTTCAAATTAAGAGTACTTTGTCTATGTTCAATAATGTAGTGATGTTTGGAGCACAGTCCACACAGAAGTCACAATCAAACTAGCGTTTTATATGTTGGTGAATATAAAAAATTTGCTTGACTTGCTTGCAATTTAAAACAAATTTGAATACTGGACTTTGCCAAGCAACATAAAAGGTGAGCTCACCTTTAGATCAAACACAAATTAGAAATCTCCAGCTGTAGCTTCTTATGGCTCGACTTTAGTCCCCAGGAGAACCCCATGGTACCACTGTGTTTTGGGGCCAAAGTGCATTTCAATCAAAGAGAATTCACAGAGTGCCTAAAAAAAGAGACTGAGCCCCATGGGAGAGTGTCAGAGGTCACAGAAGAGGCCACATCTGAGGGCCTATGCACCTCTTAGTCACTGTTGCTCTTTTGGCACCAATACACAGACGTTCATCACGTTTAGCATGGCAGTGCGATAAGAACAGGCGATACTTAAGATACTTATTTTTGCAGATAAGATGATTTTTTTGCGCAAGACTTGTGTTTGTGTGCGCGTTCCAGTGTAATTGCTGGGATCAGACTGGAAAACAGAAAAAAAAGAGGTCTGGGAGCGCTTGTGAAGTTGGGAGGGGGGACAAAGCAAGGAAGTTGGACTGTTGGACATTGTTTCTGCACAGCATTAGGTAAGCGCTTTGAATGTGTATGAGTGTGTCTGTGTGTGTGTGTGTATCGCTCTGAATGTTCATTCACAGGCTTAAGGTGTTTCAGAGCGCACTTCTCCCATTTTCTCAGAGTCATTCTGTACCCAGGGAAGGAAATGACACAAGACTGGGTAACAGTCATTGAAGTTTGTTGGCGCTCCCACCACTGCCTAATAGAGCTGCAGGCCTGCATCTCCTTATAGAGGCTGCCGGAGTGTTTTTGAGCAATACTGGAGACTGTGTTGAAGGATTTCTAATTATAGGGTTTCGTGTGAAATACTTTTTTGAGGGATATATTACTGTGCTTATGTTAAAATCATTATATAACTCAGAATCTAACTGTATTTGTAAATCTGTAACTTAAGATGGAAATCAAGCAGAAAATAGAGTATTTCTAAAACTAGCATGTCATATATTTAGTATATACAGGGTTTTTCAAACTTTTTAATCCTATTGACCAATCAGATGTTTTATAATTTATTTGTCTTATTATTATTATTATAGCATTATTATTTAATTGCATTTATTTATGTTAAATAAATATATAATAAATAATATAATAATATAGTTAAATATAGTGTTATTATTTTATTTTTATTTGAATTATACATTTATTAATGAAACCATTTGTGAAACCATTAATGAAACCATTTATGAAACCATTAAATTAAATTTTAAGTGTTAAATGCTTTATGTCCAACATTTCCACCAACCCCCTGATAGTCCCATGAGGCCCACTGAAACCCCATGTAACAAAGGATGGCAATATTAAAAAAAAATATATATATATTTTCATCTTTAGAGATAACAAATGCATTTAACCCTCAAATAAAAAAGGACATTTTTGTCTGCCCTCTGCATAGTGCATAAACATTTACTGTGTTTTTCCATCATCAATCAATTATAGCTATGTAGCAAGATTCAACCCAAATCGAATTTTGACACCATAAACTGCTGTCCGTTGCTCCTGTACCGTTTCTTTCCCATTATTTGGAAGGCAGGCCACAAAAGGACAGACTCTCTCCTACAATAGCTCTGCACATTGCTTTAATGCGGCTACTGCTTTGAGCTGTTGTTTTGAGGGTGAGAGAGAGAGTGAGAATATGCTGCAGAGCTGGGCTCACAGACAGCCTGTGGGAAACTCTGCTTTCCCTTCCTGTTCTTTCAAAGAATCTCTGCACTCCAGCAAAATGGCCGGAAATATTCCTGGCCTTTTTGATTTGGGGCCCAAACAACAGTGACTGCATAATTGTTTGTGATCTACTCCCTTGTCCCGCCTTTCTGCCTGTGAAAAACAGCCGGCTTTCAGCAAGGTGTTTGGGAAGATTATTCTTCGATCAGACGTCTGGTCTTTTCTTTGATCAAGATTTTTAGTCAAAACACTGTTTCATGCACCTGTCAATTTTTGGCTTTTTTCAGTCTAATGGAAAATAAGCGTTCAAAATA
>CAIGQW010015581.1:7285966-7304287 GCA_903798125.1 Danio choprae | reverse complement strand
ATATATATATATATATATTAATTAATTAATATTTTTCCCCTCCTGCACTGAGCCATAAACCTCCACTTAATCAGTATATGTACACTGCGTACATCAGAATGCAACAGTAATATACTACATACATCAAATGTTTTATTAGTGTATATTAAAGGTTTTTACAGAGGGCTATATTCATACTTCATTTGCCAGATTACATTTTATTCCTACATTTTTATTAGATTGTTTTTCTGGCTCCAATCTCTGTAAAATCTCAAAAAGTCACAAAGAGATTAAGAAAACTTTTTTTTTTAACATGACTGTATCCACTATTCAGATCTTACATATGCATTCAAATTAGATCAAATTTAATAAAGTAATACCTCATATGCATGTTTAACATTGTAGCAAAATCTAGAATAAAGAATAGTATTTTTCCTATTATTATTCCATATATATAGTTTTATACTGATGCTACATTTTATTTATTTTTATCGGTAAACAAAAAATCAAAGGGACAAAATAAGGGGATCCGCATGTGAACAGACTCAAACCCTGATTTCCCATGAGCTCCATTGCTCACAATACGTCCTCAAGACCACCACGCATTTTGTTTGTGCAGGTCAAAGGCTGCAAATGTCATGACATCGACCTTTCGTGAGTTGTTTCTCTGTTGCAGGTCTCCTTCTAGTCTACAGAGGGAGCATTTTGCTTGGATTTGCTCATTTTTTTAAATTGGAAATCTGGCCTCATATTTCACCTCCTGTGTTTTTGTGTTTGGGTTTGTTCTCAGGTCCCAGACAGGATCTGGTGAGTATAATCGATATATGACAGATTTATGACAGCATCCATCATTTGCTCATTTCATTTCCCACTCCAGCAAGATCTGTGGTTGCTCAAGTTTTGCAAGAATCCAAATACACAGTGTGTGGTGAATGCCACATTTCATATTTTATAACCTCTACTTGTAGACTGCAAGAAGACGGATAGTAAGAGCCTATGTAAGAGGTTAATTCCGACTCTTTAGGATTGTTTTTTTTTTGCCTGCAGCCATTAGTTTACAGTTCATGGTTATGTTATTTGATCTAACTGTGGACTAACTTTCAGATGACCAGTATTGGTGAAAAAATGATAATTGTGCTGGCTAAATAAGTTCAGACAATTCATTTGCATATAGTTTACAGCATGTTGGATTGACTAATTCTGCATAAGATGTTTTCTGAACTGAAAGCAGCAATATCTAGGCAAAACACAACTGTGACGTATTTAAGTTATATGTAAATCACTATCATTTGTAACAATAATCAAATCTAAAACAGGCAATAAATTGTCATGATTGCAGTTATTTCTTAAGTAGTTAATCGTCAGGCAGATTTCGTAACCTTGATAGCCATAAAAGTTTTGAAGCATTAGAGTTTTTAGTGAACAGCCTTTCAAGAGAGGGACTAGTCTCTTAGATCTGAAAAAAAGAAAATTTAGAATTGCGCATAAAATTTTTGCATTTTCCCTACATTTTTGACTAGAATGACATACAACAAATGAATAATTTACAGTAAACTGAATCTATTAGGTAAAATAATACAAAATGCTTAAATGTAATTTGAATCTGTTACTAATTCATTGTAATATAACAGTAACGGTAGTCAGTGCACTGATCAGGTGTGTGTGTGTGTGTGTGTGTGTGTGTGCGTGCGTGCGTGCGTGTGTGCATGCGTGCGTGCGTGTGTGTGTGTGTGTGTGTGTGTTTAGAAAAGCAACAAAAGTCTTCTGGGTTTTGAGGAGCATGGAATGAGCAAACAATGACAGAATTTATTTTGGAGTACTCCTTCAAGCACTTTCCACAAAGTTTAATGGGCAGAGTTTACCCAATGTTATTTTTAACCTCACTGATTTTCATTTTTCAAATAGACAAGATGAGTTGAATCATTGTTCAAAGTTTGTGTTTCACAGAAGAATCATTATTGTAATTATTCCTCAGAAGAATATCACGTTTCAGTCCTGAGCTCATGCCCTTGTAAATCAGCATTACATCATTTATTTATTTGTGCAACTCTACCCTGTTTTTAAGGTGTAGTAATTACTTTCACACAACAGAAGGTCCCAAAATGTCATAGAGTGGCAAAACAAATATTGTTTGTGTTAAACACTAACCTCACCCTTTGGCTCAATGGCCATGTTTAGGTATTGGCAAGAGGATGTTACAGGGCATCAGTAAACACTACAGTTAATTTTTAAAGGCACGGAGGGCAAAAGAGTTCGCCGTTTGTGCTGTGTGCCCCACCAGAAGTCTAAAGCTGCGATCACATTAATGAAATTAGCAGGCAGTGGATGACCAGTTAAACGGACAGGGGGTTAATGAGCTCGTCCATGGCTGATGGCAGATTTTTAAATAGGGTCACCCTCGGGTCAGGCCTCAGTTCTGGACGAGAAGGATTGGATTAGAGCAGAGGCTCCTGGAAGGGCACTTTTGAGGGTTTTCACAAGCAGGTGGGTTGGATTGATAGCATGTGGTACCTTTGAGCTCCCCATGTTTTGCAGTCCAGTTGGAAAGCATCCTGAAAATACATAAAGCCATCCTCTGTGAACTTTCATTCTAACATAATCCCCTCCAAAATCCATTATCACTACATCTAAATGATGAAGTCACTCACCCCTTGTTAGTTTCCCCTGAAAATGTTTTTGCTTCAAGATAAGTTGTGTTTGTGAGCTGGTTTAAGATGAAGTGGCATGTCGAGAGAAAAAAAATGGAGTAATTGCGGAGTGTTCAGACTTGTGAAGTAGGACGTGTGGGGGGATTTGATAAGACGGGAATGGAAACACCAGAGGAGACTCAGTGGTGCCAGTGCCGTTGAGTTGTGGGCACCAGCGGGTCACATCATCCCCTCAGACCACCATCTTTATCCCACAGTCTTTCAGGGGCTTTATAAAGGGCAATCTGGCAGCCCTTGGGCCTCGTCCTTCTGACGCCAGACCCATTAGATTAGAGCTTCACATGGAAGAGCTTCTCTTCATCAAACCCTCGTTCTCTATGTCAGGAAACTGAAACTTCTGCTTTTCTGCTAAAGAAACCCTTGCTGTTAACACTGTGGGATACGGCTGTTAAAAATGTACATGTGTTTCGGCAGGCGATGTCTTGCTGCAAAATGTGTTCGTTCGAGCTGTCTTTAGTGGTCTGAAAGTAGTGTGGTGTATAATCCTTGTATAACGTGGAATCAGTTCTAGTAGATCTTTATTAAAGTGTGCAAGTTCAGCTGGAAAACACTAGAGCAGCTCAGTTTAAGGTATGTCAATTTTCAGTCAGAAAGATTTTGTTTTGTGAGAAATGAATTTGTATAAGAAATTAATACTTCTGTTTAGCAATGATGCATTTTTAATAAACTGCCTTTAGTATGCACTTTCTTTTCATTAAAGCATACTGTAAAATCAGTTATCACAAAAAGAATTACGATATTTTAAAATGTGCAGTATTATAGGTTTAATGCATGTTTTCAATTAAAAATGATGAGCTTAACAAATTTCTTTCAAAAACAGAAAATCTGTGATCAGACACCAAACTACTGTAATTGTATCAGCCTAAAACGTATAGTTATAAATAATTAAACATTTGATCCCTTCAAATAAATTATAGAAATAGTTTACTATATTTATACAACTGTATAATGTTTACAGTTATTCAAATTTTTAAGTTACTGCTTTTTTGTGTACATTTAAAATATTAACATCTTTAAGAAAAAAGACTTAAAAAGCTGCATTTAATTAATTTTAACTTTTTAACCTTTCCATAACAATTTTAGATGTCAAAAATGCCTTTCAGAATGCTTGATGGCAGCGTAATTTCTTCAGGTTTAGTAATTGAAGACAAATATTTTAAAATGTCTTTCTTTGTTTCTCGGGTTTCATTGCCAGATCATATTAAATATATCTTTTAAAGGTTGGCCATAACAAATAATTAACAGTGTAGTGCGAGTTAGTGCCATCTACTTGTCACAAGCTTTGTCTCAAAGGTTCAAACATAACTTTCAATCCTCAGCAAACATATCTGTGTGATGTGATGTACTTTTAAATTTAGTTCTGTGTAAGTGTATATAATAACCCAACTATTTTAAACATGCAGACTAGTTTGTTTTTCAAAAAAGTTGTTTTCGAATGTCAGTCAGTCACAAAATGGCTTCTAGGCCTGATGTTTACCCCACGTTTTCCTTCATCTTCCCGGCAAACGTTCATCTTGGCTAGAGTAAATTAGACCCATGTGCTCATTATCATGTCAACCATCAACACGGTGCGAATGAGTTTCTTGAGTGTATGGGCTAATTTAAGCCATTCTTGTCCACTTTCAAAAGGTTACACACGCAGCCTTTGCAGGGTCATGGGGCTTCTGAGTCAGGGTTCAGCTATGGTTCACATTAGCATGGACATGATGTGGTAACAGCAGCGATGGTCATGCAGGCCGTGCGTTTGACATCCTTTTTGTACTGTCTAAGGCTCAAACTCTCTCTGGGGATCTCTAGATTGTTCTGGCAGCAGGCTTACTTTGTGTGTATAATCACTTTCTGAGTGCCCATGACTAGCTGGGTCATTTAACTTCCCCCCCATTCGCCGACCTCAGGGTCAAGGGTTGAACCAGTCAACAATGGGAAGCCCGTGCTTCCTCTTTTGTGAGCACTGCTGGGGCGATCACACTGACAGCCCATTGCCACTACATTCTCTGTGAAACTCAGTCAAATGTGTTGATGTCTTAAATAAACTAGGTAGATTTGATGTTGGCTAGAATTTCTGTGAAAAAAACAAACCCTGAAATGTTTTATTCACTGGGTTGCATTAACTACAGTACTTGATTATAGCTAGATTAGCATCTACAACTCGATTAGCAGTTACCCAAGACTAAAACCATAAAGCAAAAATATTTTTTTCAATTGAAATAAATTTTGAAGGAAAAACTAAAAATGCAAATAATAAACAATTAATTCATTTTCATTCAGTTTAAATTTAAGCTACAGTAGCTAAATAATGGAAAAACAAACTACAAGCTACTGAAACTGACAGGAGCTTTGTACCTGGCACACTTTTCGTGATTATCTGTAATTCTCATTTGAAAGCTACTTTGAATAAATATGCTAATATTTATTACAAATTAATTTGATTACAATAGTAAACTTACAATAATGTGTATTAAAAAAACTAAACAAATGGAAAAACACCAAATTACTAAATGTTTACCCACAGATAAAATAAAAACAGAAAATCAAACTATAAATACAAAGTCCAATAGGTAAAGTTAGTCTTTGATAGTTAGTCAATAATAACGCTGATCCAAGCAATACTTTTATCAAACTTATGTAGTTTTTTTTTTTTTTCAAAGCAAGATCACTCCGATACCACCTCATCTTGAACTTAATTTATTAGTCAATATAAAAATAGCATACGGAAAAAAAAGCTTCAGTATCTCTACAAAATGTACTGCAGAGAGTGGAATTTCTGTCATCGGTGAGAGCGGAGCAGGAAATGAAAAGCCCGGAGTGGAGCTAGAGTGAAGTGATTACAGAACGCTTTGAGCAAAGAAGGGAAATCGCTGTCACTCCACAAGCTTATTCATTATAATTCTTTGAATTTTCTAATCAGCTCCTTTCCAACAGTATGGCATGCGGTTTTTTTGATGTTGCGAGCTGACGCAGTATTTACTGTTTGGAAATGTTTTTTCTCTTCTTTGTTCTTCAGACAAAGAGTCTCTGATCACAGACAGCGGGAAGCTTCACACTCTGGACCTGCTGCTGACTCGACTGAAGTCTCAGGGCCACCGAGTGCTCATCTACTCGCAGATGACCCGCATGATAGACCTTTTAGAGGTGAGCCTTTCCAGAAACTTCTACTGACATGACAGTCCTGCGAACATTACGAAACTATGCCACTGTGACATGTTTTTTCCTTAAATTTTCAGCCTTTCCTTCATCTCCACAGAAATCTGACTGTACTGAGGTCAAACAGTACATGTTTTTGTTTATACGTTCAACGCAGTTTGAGTGTTAAATCCTACAAAAGGAGAGATGGCGAAATTCGATCCAGCATTGTGAGAGGAATGTTTGCGGTAAAATTGCTCCATATTGTTAACCGGACAAAGATAACTAGAGGAAACAATCACTTTTTCCAGAGGCACGCAGTTGTTCAGCAGTCGGCCAAACACAGAGCTAAATGTAGAAGTCTCCAATAACATTGTCAACACAGGTCACTTATGGTGCTTCACAACAGTGCAGTCTAGAAAACCTCCTTAGAGTCAATACTTATTTCTTCCCATTGATTTTAGCTAAAGCGTTTTCCATTGCGTTCTCTCACAGGTCTGGTTACGTACAGTACACTTGACTTCCTTTATTTGTGGAGTGGTTGGTCTATTGAAAAAGTTGTGCAGGGGAAAAAAAACATTGCATCAATCTTTGGCTTCGAGTGGACATTAGTTTTGGCTTTGGAATGTATATTTGAAACTCAATGGTATATCTTTAAGTCAACATTGAAAACTAAATTGGCTCTATTTATTCTTCCGATTCACATTGCTGATCTTATTGTGAACAGTTCTTCTTTACACGTAATTCAAAAGAAAGCAATGTTTGGCTTTAGATTGCTTAGTCAGAATGTCAGAACTTGCCCTGCCTCGGAAATTATTTCACTTTTCAGCTGCCATCAGCAGTGTGTGCAGTATAGTTTTTCAGCCTAAGTTGACAGATTTTAATAGATAAGGTTTTGTCCACAATGACCTGCTCTTTTAATTCCCAGTTGTATGAAATAAATATTCACTTTAAACTCAAACACATAGCTAATAAAACTAAACGGCATGATTTTCAACAAAATAAAACAACATTTCTTTTTAAAGAAAAATGCTCATTTTTGGCTGAAAAAAAAATTAACATTAGTATTTTTAGCCATTATTCTTTGAACCTCAAGGTTTTAGCCATTTATCGGAAAACGATGTTTTTAATCATTTAAAATCGAACTAATTTTGTATAATTACAAATTATGTTTAAATAAATCTTAACAACTCTTCATATTTCTATTTTCAAAGATTATTCACTTTATGAATATGTAAAGTTGATGCTGTTTGAATCTTTTTTTCATTTGATAAATATTTTATAAAGTAAAAAAGTAGCTAAATTTTGAAAATGTAACTTTGACAGTCCTAAAAATGCTTTTGCATAGTAAACCCTGGCAATGCATTCTCTTTGCAGAAGCCGAAGACTTGTCTAGTCATGTCTCCTTTGATATTGTGTCTCTCCAAGCAAACCCCATGTGGGTTTTGGCCAAGTTTTTCTTATTTATTATATGTTCACTAGCTGAACTCCAACTCTGGGTTCATTCTAGCATATTCCGGGCATCGTTCCTAAGTCTCAAACTAAATCATCTGATTCTCAACACTCCGCTAACCCAGAGTTATATTCTCAATAGTGTAAGGCCATTTTAGATGCTCCCATTTGTTACTCACAGCTGCAGAGAAGCTTTGGATTTGTGGTCTAATGTTACTTCAGGCTGGAACAAAGTCCTAATCAAAGACGTTTAATGTCAAGGCGAGTGCTAACGCTAGCTTCATACGCTCCAGATGTTCTTTTGGGAGGCCGTCCAGTGGAGTGGAGGCTTCAGTCTGGGTGGTGCAGGAGAGTGGGAGGTCATCTGGGAAATGTCTCTGCATGCTGCTACACTAATGAGGGTGTGTTAAGAGGGACATGCTTCAAAACTAGTAATGCAGATTTAACGAGAGGATTTAAGTAAAATAGACTCACTGGTTACATATTTTGTTCACTTGCACGATTTTCAATTTTCTTACTAGAAATATTTTTCAACTGTTATTGATGTAAGATGCTGATTTATGTAAGATGCCCACTAAAATGTCATTCTGTGAGCTTAAATATATGCTAAGGATCTTGTCTAGGATATTTAGAACAACAATCGTTTGATGACATATTGAATAACTACATAAGGATCACAGCGCAGCCTCAAAATAATTCATTAAATGTAAATTCACATTTTTATACTTAGCCACTATTATTAATTAATTGGCTTTTTATATATTTTTGTTCTAAAATAAAGAATATTTTTGTTTTATTTACTTCATATTAAACACTTTTAAATTATTGCATTTATTAATGTGAACCTTGAGATCCCCCAAAAAGGAATTTAATAAAATCAACTAGGCCTATCACGATATCTATTTTTTGTTGTACGATATATTGCACCAATATATATTGAAATAAACAATATTATTGTAATTTTAAGACCTTTTTATGCCACTCATTAAAATGCCAGAATTACAATATAATATCATCACAATGCAAGTACACTCTTCCAAAGAACACATATTTTATTCTTAAGAATATTAAATTTTTTAAAATGACTGTGATTTATTTAATAATTAGGCATTGGATTCTGAATGTGAAAACGCATATGCTAAATAAATAAACAAAAAAGGGCAAGATAAAAAGTAACAGAAGCTGCGATATCTGCTACCAGATCTATTTTCAGTTGTCAAGAAGTATACTATAAAAAAATACTACAGTAATTTACAGTAAGTACTATAGTGTTTTTAACCATACTGACACTGACATCTCCAATAGAGATAGAGAGGTTGTGCAATCAGCTAAAATGTTGCTAGAATTGGCTTTTATGTATGGGCGATATATTGCATCACCAAAAATGATTGAGGTCATGTCCATGTGTTGTGCGATAAGTCGATATAATGATTATTATTGATTATTGTGACAGGCCTAAAATCAACATAATTAAAGGCACAATTTAAACTATTTCTTGTTATTAAAATATCCAAAAACCACTAGAACATGTTATATATTTTACTGACTTATGCACTTACATTATCCCAATTGCTTTTAAGAATTTCAATTTCAAATCAAGAGAAATAAGCAATTTTAACTAGTGACATGGACGGTCCATTTGAAAATTCTTTGAAGCAATTGGGATATGTGATATATCCTATGTCATACACCCTCGATTTCTCGTTTGGTTTTCTAGAAATTCTAGAAACACCAAAGATGCTTTAAGATGTTGGATGTTTTATTAGACTGCACAGAGCAGCATTAACACAACCTTAAATATATATTTAGTATGATAAAACAGTACTGCTGCTTTCCACATGATCATGACCAGAAGATCCTGAAGCGGTGGACTGGCATAATAAAAGCTGTGCTGCTTTGGTACTGCGCCACATTCATCTCTCATCAGCAATTGCTTCAGAGTCCTTATTTTGCTTTCCTCCGCATAATAATAATAATAAGTCTAGAACACCTTAGCCCTCCCATAAACATGATTTCTGCAAGAGTCGAATAGGATGTAAAGAAGATGACAACTTCCATGATTCCACACTCAGTCACGACATCATAAAGGATGAATATGTGCCCTCTTGCTGCAAAAATTCAATATTGTGCATTTAATCACAAAGATGTGTTTTTGCCCTCTTCCTTCTTTCCTCTCTAAATGAACAGTGACCAGACACCATTACACTGAACAGTTTTCACTTGATTTTGTTAAATGTTAATTGCTTTTTTTCTCTGGTGCTGTTTGCTTGCCAGATTTTTAAATTTTAGATTATTTTTTCAATGTAATTAACGTAACATTTAATTTAGTATTTTTATGTATTTTATAGTTTGTATTTTTATGATATTTTATGAAATCAAATTATAGCTCTGCGTTAATTAACTGTCCCGCAGGAGTACATGGTGTACCGCAAGCACACATACATGAGACTGGATGGCTCGTCCAAGATTTCGGAGCGGCGGGACATGGTGGCTGACTTCCAGAGCCGGTGAGTTTTCAGCTAGTCTTCATCCCCCGGACTGAAAAGGGAGACATACATTTCTGTAAACGCCCAGCTCTTCTTAAACCTAATTGGAGCTTGTTTTTCCAAAATGTCACCAAGTGTAAATTCCTCCTCCCTGGTGGTGCTGTCAGGGGGTTTTGCTCTCTCCTTCCTCACAGGTCTGGTTTGCATTAGCTCAGCTCTGGTTTTTATTTCAGAGGGGAGTGTGCTGTGTATTTAAACATCTCTTGTTGTAAATTGTGGGTGGTTGGACAGGCCTCTTGAAGAGCACGATCTGCCGTCACTTTATTTGCTTTCTCTCACTGTTCTGGTCTCCCCTCCCTTGGCAGGACGGATATCTTCGTCTTCCTCCTCAGTACCCGAGCCGGAGGCCTGGGGATCAACCTGACAGCTGCAGACACGGTGAGGCCTGAAGCCCATCAACAGATTGCCTCTCTCCACCCAAACCTGAAGCCATGAGAACAGCCTCTAAAATTGGAGACATTTAGCACTCGTATAATCATAGCTGCTGAACTCATTGACCTTAGTGTGAATACTTTGAAATCAAATGATCAGCATGTAAAGCAACACAGTTTTTGTTTTATACTGGGTCAGGTTTATCTGCAGTAATAGAAAAGCATGAGGAAAAAAGAAAGATTAATTATGGTGCAGCAGTGCCAGTGCAGAGTCATTCAATGAAAAATGTAGAATTTAAAATCTAATAAGATCAGAATCACAGTTGACATATGAAAAAAACATTTTAAGCCTCAAAACAACAATAGTGTAGTAAAGCTTTAAAAGCTTTTCTCCCCCCACCTTCCAATGTTTCCTGTTAATTTTAGTTTTCTTAGCAGAAATAATGACTTGTGCACATTTTTACTATGATTTACTGAGAATACCCATTAAAATGTCATTCATTGTAACAAGTAGTGTATATACTAAAAATGAAAAACACACAGAGTACAATTTTTCAAATTGGATATGAAATATGATTTTCAAAACATGTTTTTAAACTAAAAACAAAAACCAAATAAAAAGCCATAAATCAAAATAAACATCTGTTTTCCCAATTTTGAGGTTGCTTTCTCAGTAAATGAGTTTTCAGTAACATTTAGTTTGGGCGCCAGACCAAACATATTCACTGGATTTAATTTCTATTCCATTCATTTTAAAAGTGCAAACAACAAAGGTTTCAAGTGTGTGTTTCGCATGACAAGTGCCAAAATCTTTACAGAGTTTAATGCCATTCCGATTGAGTACAGATAATATTAAACAAGCAAAATGTATATATTTATATGTATATGTGTATATATATATATAAAAGATAATACTTATTAAATGCCCCTAAACAGGCAAACTTTTATCAAATTCACTAATTATGTTATTCTTAACAGTATTCACTGTGTCAGTCCAGTACCTTTATCTTCTAGCTTACTGAAAAAAAGCGTCAGGTCAGCCAATCAGATAAAGAGCTTGCCAGATCCAGAAAGTGCTTTTCACTTTTGTAATCAATATGCATCAGATGGTCAGCGGAATGAAGAAACCATTTTTATTTGTATTTTTTTAAATGTGTGCAAGAATGAATAGCTATTTATAATAATGCGTTCATATGAGGAAATCCTGCCATGATTCTAATACAGTCGCTTCATCTCTATCAAGGTGATCTTCTACGACAGCGACTGGAACCCTACTGTTGACCAGCAGGCCATGGATCGAGCTCACAGACTAGGACAAACCAAGCAGGTCACAGTCTATCGGCTCATTTGCAAAGGAACAATTGAGGAACGCATCCTACAGAGAGCCAAAGAAAAGAGTGAGGTTAGTGCACACTGTCTATGCCTTCACTGGGACAAAACGTTACATAGAATGTAATGTAATGTTAAAACCTTTTTGTTTTAAGTCTGCTAATTATCCCTTGTCTCCTGTTAGCTTACAACACCCTGTTTAAGTTACAAGAACTATGTTTATCTAAATGTCAAACCTAAGAAGCCTGCTTGCTGTGACAAGGGGTTAAAAGAGTATTTAGTCCATGCAATTACAACTTATTATATTGTAATTGCACATATGCTGTAATCTTTCGGCCGTCTGTATCAACACACCGTTATAGTCCTGTACGGTCCACTTAGTTGGCCCAATAAAGGTGCCTACTGGTGAATGAATGTCGTTATAGCTTAAATTAAACTCATGTCTGACTCCAATTTTAATATTTGTTTAGAATATTAATATATTTATCTTTCGTTTCATCTAACTCCAATCATAAAACATTGAGAAGCTTATTGTAAGAATTTAGATATATGTTTCATTATTTTATTTAATCTTGTTTCTATATATTACACTCATTTGGATTCCTATAACATCCTGAGTCTTGTACCGGCCGAGTATACAATCTCTTAATCACAAGCACGTCAGTCTTGGTCACTAAACAGAGGAGATTAACCACTATTCTAAAAAGGCAGAACCCTTCTTACTCATTTTAGAATATTTTTTTGTGTGGTCCCCATAGATCTGCTATCTACTAAATTGAAACAAAACTATTTAATCATACCATGATCATTACTATAGAATCAAGCAGAACAATTTACTTAAACTATTAGTTACTTTGAGTAATCACCATATGATTTAAATAGTATTATAAGTTTTGAGCTAAAGGCCTACCCACATTTAGATTGGTCTCAACAATACTCTGTTGTTCTAAATAGAGAAACCCTGTACAGTCTAAGTATACTTGAATTAATGCAAATGTGTTAGTCAGAGCTCTAAGAACATCGTATAGCGTGCCACGCTGATCATAAACAATCAATACAAGACATAAAAATCTAAGATTAAAAGATGCATACCTGACTTTTAATAATATACATAGTATAGAGCAACTCCTGAACTTCTTGACACTTTTCCTTATATAGTCAGACCAAGACAGAATCTCCTTCAAGGAGGGGTGTGTGGAACAACAATAGGCATTTGCATTTAGTGACATGTTAGATCTGAAGAGTTATTGCCTATAGGGAACAAATGGTAATTTGAATAGAAGCCCCCTAGGTAGGGGCACACCCTTATCAGTGGGTCAAAAGATTTCTGGAGTTATAAATCTTTTATTTTGATTATGTCTATTTGTGAGGGAATGAGACCATTGTACCAGTGGCACTGGAGACAATTTATTTCACTGGTGGAGACATTTAAAATTATATCAAACATGATAGATAAAGTCACTTGGATTGATATAGAACATTCATATTTTGATATGACCATTCTGTGAGTTGGATGAAGAGGAGGGTGAGTAAATAGCAGGAAAGGTTTCAAATGTAAATGAAGAAAAGGAGCTTTCCCGCATTCCCACCTGGTGGGGTGTGGAGCCAATTGTGTCTGTGTTTCCAGCCCATGCTTGGATTGTCAATATCTAAAGACCTCAAAGTATCTGTGGTATCTCAAATCTTACAGTCCGTATATGTTTCCAAGAGTCGAGTCTTCTCCTCTTTTGGCTCAAAGTGATTTGATTTATTTATTCTCTCTCTCAATAATGACTCTCTGCTGTGGGATCCACACTTCAGATTCAGAGGATGGTGATATCAGGCGGAAATTTCAAACCCGATACCTTAAAGCCAAAAGAGGTGGTCAGCTTGCTGCTGGATGATGAGGAGCTTGAGAAGAAATGTGAGTTACTGCTTGGTTTATGGTTGTAAAAGAATGTTTTTGATCTGAATTTGATTTCTGAACTGATTGAATGGTGCACTTGTGTTTTTTTGGGCAGTGCGTTTACGGCAAGAAGAGAAACGGCAGCTGGAGGAGAGCAGTAAAGTGAAAGAGAGGAAGAGGAAAAGGGAGAAATATGCGGAAAGGGTAAGGACCCTTATACAGATGTAAATCTACTTTGTGTGCAGTAATACTATTTTAATAACTTTTCTTGTGTTAAGGAATATAATCGTGTTCTATATATCAGTGTTTTTATTGTTACCTTAAACTTTTAGAAATTGTGGTATAGCATGTATATTACATAAATATTAGTAAATGCACTAGATAACATGAGCTAACAATATTTTTAAGGCATTTATTAATGATGGGAAAATGTAAAAAAATTTTATGTGTTCATGTTCACAGTGAAAACATTTTGTTTTAAGTTTATTATATTAAATGTTGGAATTAGCTGAATTTTAATGAAAGCTATATAAGCATTGTTTTTTATTAGTTAATGTTAGCTAATGTAAATGTTAAGAATGAATAGATGCTCAATTTTTGCTTGAAATTTTGAATCCACAATCACGTGTTCTGCTTGTACATGGAGCTGTGGTAGTCTAACATTTTACTAGATCAGATATTTGTCAGTGATGACCCACCCCACCCCCCCACCCCTTATCAGAAATGACAATTATGTGGTTTGTATGGTGGTAAGATTGTCACCAGTGACTTTAACCATAGCATATATAGTAGAAAACGAAAATCCCAAAATTATCTTTGATTAGTTTGGGGCCATTCCATGATTTAATGGCTTGAAACTATAAAAATGGTTTGCCAGTGATCCCCTGAAACCCCCCGGTAGAAACTGCAATTATGTGGTTTGTACAGTGGTTAAACTTGCAATTGGTAACACCAGTAAATATGACTGTAGCATATATAGCTGAAATTATCTTTGACAGTTTTAGGGCCATTCCATGATTTAATGGATTGAAACTATAAAAAATGGTTGATTTACTGCTTGTTTATAAGTCTGTAGCCTACGTTCTCTTTTTTTTTGTCCTTGGCTGATCACATGCCTGAAAAAAGTATATAAATAAAACACTGCTGTATATTCATTGTCACAAACAATCTTTGTTATAAATGCTAAGAATTTTCCTTGGAATATGATATAGAACTTGACAAATTATCTTGCAAGTGAAAATTCTCCTTGCATTGTCCTTGATGTGTACGTGTATCTGGCTCTTTTTGAAGAAGAGGAAGGAGGACGATCCAGACTCGAAGAGGAAAAAGGAGGGTGTGAATATGGTCATCCCTTACGTCCCATCTGCAGACAACTCCAACCTGTCGGCGGATGGAGAAGACTCCTTTATCAGTGTGGACATGGACTCTGCCATACCTAGTCCCTTCAGTGAGGTAAACACCAAAACTAGACCAACACTAAACACTTTCTGGACTAACTGTGTGACCCTAATGCTTACCAAATTCCAGACATGTCATACTGTCAGGATGAACAAAAGATTCAAAGATTCAAGATTCAAAGTGTTTATTGTTATATGCGCAGTAAGGAACAGGTTTTACTGATTTTACAGAAACAGATTTACTGGTTTAAAAATCTCTTCTGAAAAACGGATTATAAAATCCATCATTATTAGTGAGTTTTGCAAAACACAACATACATCTAAATATTTGATTTTATATACTGTCCATACCAGACTTCCTCAGTTCTGCCCTTGTGTACAATACAGTGTATCAATGTTGCCTCTCACTCATTTTTCACTATGGTTATGAATTATTTATAGTGCTGCCTTTTTATATAAAACATTTCATTTTAGTTCTAAGGAACATAAATCCTCCAAACTAGAGGTGCAACCTGTAATTTGAAATGCAGTAGCAAATAAATGCTGACCGAGCTGTTATGCCATTGCCAACGCACATCCTCTGGTTCACTAGTGATCTGACAGGACTCTTCCTCCTCCTCGTCCATCTTGTGGTCCTGCTGTCTCTCCTCTGTGTTGCTGTCCCTCTGTTCCCGTCTCACCCCCAGAACTATATGTCTCTGCAGATCTCATTGAGCAGTGAGCTTCAGCCCAGCTCCATTCCTGCAGACGAGAGCAGCAGTGACATGCTGGTAATCGTGGATGAACCCGTATCTTCTGCTCAACAGTCCCGTGCCACCAACTCTCCTGCCTCCATCGCCGGCTCTGTGTCTGATACCATGAATGGTGGGTACCCTCGTCATTTTTGTAATAACATTTGGACTCATTTTATACAGCTCTGAAAAAAATTAAGAGACCACTTCAGAATTATTATTGATTCTATTTGTTTGATTATAATAGGTACACCTTTTGAGTCAATTGTTCATTTGTTTTTTTATATCTTTTTTTGTAAACTACTGATAATGTGTCTTCAAAATGTCAAGTTATAATATTGTCACTGAGAGCATTATTTGTAGAAAATGATAATAGGTTTATATTTATTATTATTTATAATACATTTTTCAGATCACAAATATTGGGAAAATATGTATATATAATTTATTTGTATCATTGTTATTATTATTTTCATATATATTTTTTCCCTTGATTTATTATTTATTTGTTTATTTACTATATGTTGTTATGACTAAATGCATTGAGTTGCTGTCATATGATTGACTGATTAGATATTTACATTAACAAACAGTTAAAGAGGTTTACCTAAGAGTTTTTGTCATTCCACTTCCCTAAAATTCTGTTCCATGGCCCCAAAAATAAGCTTAGCTTCAGTTGGAAAATCTCCAAGGTAGATCTTTAAAGCATCCTGAGACCATTCATGTGTGGGGTTGCTTCTCATCCAAGGGAGTGGGCTCACTCACAATTTTGCCCAAAAACAGCCATGAATAAAGAATGGTACCAAAACACCCTTCCAACAATCCAACAACAGTTTGGTGAAGAACAATGCATTTTCCAACACGATGGAGCACCCTGCCATAAGGCTAAAGTGATATCTAAGTGGATTGGGGACCAAAACGTTAAAATTTTGGGTCCATGGCCTGGAAACTCCCTAGATCTTAATCCCATTGAGAAGGCGGGTGGACAAACATTTACCCACTAATTCTGACAAACTCCAAGAAGTGATTATGAAAGAATGGGTTTCTATCAGTCAGGATTTGGCCCGGAAGTTGATTAAGAGCCTGCCCAGTCGAATTGCAGAGGTCCTGAAAAGGAATGACGAACACTGCAAATACTGACTCTTTGCATAAATGTCATGTAATTGTCGATAAAAGCCTTTGAAATGTATGAAGTGCTTGTATTTATATTTCAGTACATCACAGAAACAACTGAAACAAAGATCTAAAAGCAGTTTAGCAGCAAACTTTGTGAAAACTAAAATTTGTTTCATCCTCAAAACCTTTGGCCACGACTAGATCTAGATCTGAAAACCATCAACTCTAAGGAGCTGTTTATAGCATTCCCTGCCATGTTGTACATTTGATTCTTGGTTAGCTGCCAAAAACTGAACTATATTCTACTTTAAACAAGGGATTTTTTCTTTTTCAGTTTAACCTTTTACGTCTGTTCTTCTTTTCACTTCTCTGTTCTTAAACATTCTCGTTTGAGCTTATTGCTTTACCACTCAAATCCCTGAATATAGTTGCACAAGGTCAGATTTAGCACAGACCTGGCTGCCTTTTTGTTGAGTGATGAGCACAATGCTAATAAGCAGTGTTGCAGTCTAGGTTGTAAAGCTGAGAGCACAGAGGTTTGTGGGATTGAGTTTGCTCAATGAGAGGAGAACTGTGGCTATGAAGGAGACAGGGTTTGCGTGAGTCTAGGCCGCAGTGGCTCAAACATACAACCTCATAATAAACGGAGGATTAGTGGAAGATGGCAAACTCTGACAAACATGTTAATGCTGTTTGGCTGCCACTTAATCCGTTAAATAGTCGGTTGGATTTGTGGAATTATATTTTGAGTATAGTCTAGCATTTAAAAGTTTTAGGTGGGGCAAAAGTTTTTGTTTTTGAAAAAAAGTTTCACCAAAGCTGAATTTATTTGTTTAAACAGCTTTAAGCAGTATTATTGTAAAATACTATTAGGGTTGTAATTATTTATATATATATATATATATATATATATATATATATATATATATTGGTCAATTATTCATTCATTCATCTTTCGGCTTAGTCCCTTTATTCATCAGGGGTCGCCACAGCAGAATGAACTTATCCAGCATATATGCTTTACACAGCGCATGCCCTTCCAGCTGTAACCCAGTACTGGGAAACATCCATACACACTCATCCACTGCGGCCAATTTAGTTTATTCAATTCACCTATACCACATGTCTTTGGACTGTGGGGGAAATCGGAGCACCAGGAGGAAGCCCACGCGAACACGGGGAGAACATGCAAACTCCACACAGAAATGCCAACTGACCCAGCCGAGGCTTGAACCAGCGACCTTCTGTGCTACCCACTGCGCCGCCAAAATAAACAATATCTAACAGTGAATTAAATGCATGTTATTGTGTTGTTGTTTTTTTTAAGTAGAACGTCTTTAGAGTATACAGTATTTTTTAAAAATTGTGACCGAATCAGCTTTTAAATGGATAAAATCAAAAACAAATATCTTATTCACCCTCATATCTAATCTCCTTGAACCAGCGACCTTCTTGCTGTGAGGCAACAGTGCTAACCACCGTGTCACCCCATAATTGGTGAAAATAATAAAAAGATTTATTTAATAAAAGATGTATTTAAAAATTTTTTTTAAAAGAAATGCTATTAGACATTTATAGAGTAAAACAATTATACCCAAACCCATACCTTGTAATACCATACCAAATTTTTTTTTTTGTATATATATATAGCTGCATTTCTGCACTGTGCTAAGAAGCTAAAGCT
>CAIGQW010015581.1:7259515-7282685 GCA_903798125.1 Danio choprae | reverse complement strand
CTTTTAGAAAGAACAAAAATAGCTTGAAGGAATTAACTTTTTTTTATTCTTCAGATGTTTGGTTTCTTATAAATATGCATTATATACAAAATAATAGTATAAAACATATAAAGAGCAGTGTGTCATTATTAAATTAACTCTGGAAATAATCACTTTTTAAAAAATTACATTATTGGTTCTGTATCTCAAAACTAATTATAGGCAGTCAGTGGTGAGCAGTCGCTTAGTTTTTTTCTTCAGTTTTTGTCCATGTCTTGTCTTGTACTCATGGGCCGTGTTGCATAAAAGAAGTCAATTGAACTTCTTGGATCTTGCTGGCACAATTCTCCATTTTACGGTTCTGTAGGTTTGTTTTTTTTCTTTTCTTTTTTCTTCTTTCCATGTTGATCAAATTGTTAAAAACAATCCAAGAAGACCCTGGGCAAAAACATAGCACTCTATTCTTTTAAGGCTTTTCTGTGAATTTTCAGCTGCTTACAATCTTATTGTAGAGAGGAGAGCAAACAGTCTTTATTATATGATTGATGTTAGCAGTTTTTTTTTCTTCATCTCAGACATTCATAACGCTCATGGTTGATTTGTATGGGTAAGCTCTGATTGGTGCTCCCCTCCTCGATCTTGCATAGCTGGCAATGCTGGTTGAAGGTTTTGAAGTCCCTGGCACCTTCGATTGATTACTTGGCGGATGACGTGTCCATGATTACCGCAAAAGGATCTTTTATATTTTTTAAACTGTGTTGCTTTTTATTTTTTTTGAAGAAGTCCCTTTTCCTTTCAGCCCACGGGGGAAAAAAACATACCGTAGCAGAAGAGTTCAGATATCATCCAGGACTGTACACGTTTGTACACAAACACTTCTTCAACATAAAACTAAACTATTGCATTCGACGAGCAGGACTCTGCTCTCTCCAGTTTCTCAAGTTTCTCAGTGCAGCAGTGGACGTCGATATAAATCTCCAGTCTCTCAGTATTTTTGTAAACAATCCAGAAAAAAAGATTTTGCTTTGATTGTGTTTCTGTCTCCTCTCCTCATAGACATCAGCCTGTAGTTTATACCTGTGGAAAAAGGCCAAAACAAAACTGTGGTTAAGATTAAATACGCAAATACGTACACACTTCAGCTTCCTGATGACTTTACATTGGGGAGACTTTTATTGGCCTAAGTGAAACATTTATCACTTTTTTTCTGCGAGCCTCTGTACGGTAGGCTTCGTTAGTAGACACTGACAGAATGATAAAGCAGTGAACACGAGCAGCAGATCCCTGCTTGAAACATGCAGACTTATTAAGAAATGAAATGATCCTCCTTACCTCAGTTGCTATGACACATTCACTCCTCTCCTCTGCTATTACAAACACAGACTGGTACACGGAGTCCCTTGGGGAACATATCGTTGATATCCTACACTCTGGCTTTTCCCTGCACACACAAATCATGCTTCATTTTAACACAAAGTAAAAGCACATGGGCTAGCTATTTATTGTGAAGAGATGGGAGTGAAAGCGTTGGGCTCATTTTTGTTCGCTTTATAGCGCTTTGTTCTTTTGATCCACTTACAGGGGCTGATGTAAGAAAGTCCGTGTAAGATGAAAAAGCACTTTTGTTGTGCAATCCAAATCAATAAAATCTTTTAACAGGCTAAAAAGGCTTCTTACTGTCAATGCCTTTGGGTCTGTGTGTAAAATCCGTGTAAATGTGTGCTGTGGTTGTGGATATTGGGGTTCTTAACTTCTCTTAGCCGGTATTGATGTTCATATTACGGTCATCAAGCAAGCGCTAAGTGCAAAGGTTAATAGACCACGCGGCACACTAATGGAGCATGACCTCAGCATAATAAAGCAAATTCAATCCATCTAAACGGGTCTATTTATCAAAGTGACGTGAAATCCATTTCTTACCTGTACATTCTACTCAATGGTATTTTCTCTTCTAAACACTTTTCGTATTTATGACTTGATTTGTCCTCTTGGGACACGATGTCCTTGAACTCTTTCGATGAATTGTAGTCCAAGTGGCAGTTCTTGTGTATATAATTGGATTTGTCAGGTGTGCAGTCCACCTCCAGGCTGACCTGTTTATTAGTGTTCTTCAGCTGGGAGGTGGGGATCAAGTTGTCTCTTTGTGATTCTGACAAGTTGTTCATTGCCTCCCCTCGAGTCCTTTCTCCAGATGCCTGCCTGTGAATGTGGCGGAGGGCAATGACAGCCATGCAGATCAGGACCATAAGAGCCACCAAGCCAACAGCCAGAGAAACGGCGACCCACTGGAAGCGGTCATGAGTTTCTCCTCTGGTCACAGGAGCGGTGACGGCGTAGTATTCACAGTGGGGTCCGGTGAAGCCACTGGGGCAGAAGCAGGCTGGTGGGTTTCCCGGGATGCCCACGCAGGAGCCACCATTGAGGCAGGGTCTGGACAAGCAGGCGTTGGAGGGCCGGTCGCAGTTGAGGCCTTCATATCCCGGTGCACAGAAGCAGACGTAGTCGTTAATGCGATCGTAGCATGTGCCTCCATTGGCACAGGGGTTGTTTGCGCAGTCGTTGATGTTGATCTCGCAGCGCTGGCCAGTGAAGCCCGCTCGACAGCTGCATATCCGTTTCCCCCCCAGGATCAAACACAAGCCACCTGAGGATTAGTGGCAAAAGTGTCAGTGACGAGTTACACATGCAGACGCATACATAAACACACCTGTATCTCTGAATTCACAAAATAACGGATGACTCTCAATTTCAATTGTATTAGGAAAAAAAGGCCTATTGTATATTGTTAATGTACAACTCACTGCTCATATAAAAGTCAAATTTTTAAACCAGTTTTCTATTGGTCAGTGTGACCAATGTACATGAGCTGAATTCTGTACAAACTCCCATCGGAATGACTGTATTTGCGAAACAACAAAAATTGTGACCGCAAATTTAGAAGCAGAAAAAAGACCATTGCGTACCATTGGCACACAGCAGAGTCGTGCATTTGTCCATCCTTCTCTCGCAGTTAAGACCCGTGTAGCCTAATGGACATTCACATGCATAGCTGCGTCCATTGTCCTTCTCGTGGCATCTGCCCTGGTGAAAGCATGGGGAATCTGCGCAGGTGAGCAGACTGTGTTCACAGTGAGTTCCCTCAAAGTCACGCGGACAGGTGCATGTGTAACCTTTATCATGATCCTATAGGATGTGAAAAGAAGCAGATGTTTCAAAGAGCTGTTTGTGGACCTTTTTGCATTGTTTCATGTTTGTACAGTAATTCTAGATCAGGGTTGACCAGTCTTGCTCTTAGAGGGCCAGTGGCCTACTGAGTATAATAGACGTTGAGTAGCTGGTTCAGCTGTTTAATTTGGGATGAAGCTTAACTGAACAGTGGCCCTCCAGAAACAAGCTTCAACACTTGTGAATTAGATGTTAAGAAAGGCTTTTCAAAGAATGTGGGGATCCATTAATAATATTGGTGTTTAACTGTAATATTTCACTTATTACAATATCTTCACAATCTATTGTTTAGAGTATTAAGCCATACTGGTACACATTACAGTGCAAAAACATTAGACCCATTAGGTCAATGTGGTTTTAATGCTATTCGTATTGTTAGAGTTGAGTCAGCATCCCACTGTGGCCTTAAAATCGTAGAGGTTTGGAAGGTTTTAAGTGAAATAATGACTCACCTGGCAATGACCTCCATTCTTGCATGGGCTGCTGTCACACTCTCGCACCTGCAGCTCACAGTTGACCCCGGTGTAGCCAGGCCGACAGGTGCAGGTGTAACTGCCCTGACCTGTATTCATACATGTGGCTCCATTCACACATGGTTTGTGGTGTGTGCAAAAATTCAAATCTGTTTTGAAAGAAATCATAACATATGTCAGCACTAGAAAGGGACAGCGTTTCTAACAAATCGTGTCATGACTTCTTGTTTTCATTCAAAGGTTTACTAGTTTTATCTGAAACTAGCAATGAACTAAAGTGCTTTAAGCTCTAATATTACTTTAAGTGTGACACCAAGGTCAATAAAGAGTATCATTCAGTCAGCTTCTGTAACTCTCTAGGGTTTTGTCTTACCTTGGTCGCAGAACAGTCCACCCCAGCCCTCTTTACAGTTACACTGCCATGGCAGGTGACATGTGCCGTGTTTACAGGCTGGATATTTTCTACACTCTGTGCAGAATTTACCCTGCCATCCTTCTCTGCACCTGCAATACAAAAAATGCCAATCCTATATGAGAGACACATTAAATATGGTCCAGGACAAATACACAAGATATTCAAGCCTAATCTCACAGGGAAACATAACTATTTTAAGTATTGTCATAAAAGTGTCTAATTCATATAAATGCATACAATTTAATTACTACAAAAATGCATGATTTAAAAAAAAAGGAGACATACCCCCTAAAGCCCACCCCTAAATCCAACCATCACTGAGCAACTCATACAAAAATATATGAATAAAATTCATACAAGTTCATACAAGATTCATACAAGTTCACCACCAAGTTCACCAAAGATTTACGAATTGCTGTGAGACTGTGTTGGATATTCACATTTTTCATCAAACTGCAGTTGCTAAATCTCATTTAAATGCTAAAGTTGAATACCAAAGTGATGCTTATTCAGAATTTTACAAAAGGGCAAATACTGTACATAGAGAAGCAGACAGAGGGGAAATATTAGCGGATATGAGCTTATTTAGATTTGAATGCGACATTCAAAGATATTTCATTGTACACTGAGCTTAAATACTCACACACACTCTCCAGGTTTGGAGCAATTGCCATTCGCCTCACTGCATCCCTCCAGACAGATCGCTGCAAAAGATACAGAAAAGAAAAAGCTCTGTTTAGTAAAGGTGAATGAGTTTAAAGTAGTTTTGCAAAGTTGCATTAAAATTATATTTGTTTATTGAAAGTGAGGTGTCTTGTTTTTTTCAATGTTAAATAATTTATCTTAATACACATTGATAATAAGCCTTTCAGAAGCTGATTCTTTGAAAGCATGCCATGATTTCATAGTCTTAAGAAACAATGTGAACTTGGATTAGGCAGAACTACTTCTTTGTCTAACTAATGATACACAATGAATGTGCTCAGGAAACTTATTTTTGCGGAAAAAACAACAACAACAACAACAACATAATTCACTATAAAATATGAACATTAATCTTTATTTAAAGAGGTTTGTGCTTTTAATAAGAGGGACTTATTGTGTGCATCATGCGACTCATACTGTGCATTATATTGTAGTTGAATTACAGTAAACAGTATATAAATGAGTATTCTCTGAATTTTTTTTATTATGCTGAAAAAAACATCTATTATTTCAGTATTACTTCAGAGTGTAATACTTCATTATCAGCACAGTGCGCGGCACGTATCCAAATAAATCTCTTTGACTGCAAACAATTGTACAGAACTTGTCTGACGAGGCCACTGCTATGGATGCGGGTAATTTACTGTCGCCTGTGTTGTGCTGTCTATGACATTGATTTTGAGCGGGTACCAGACCAGCACTGAACTGCTGGTTAGACCGCAGCAGATGCTCTATCCCAATAACGGACAGCTGCCCCTATTGTTGTTTGTAGTCTGTTCGAACCATATTTGCAGCTGCTACGCTGGACGGCAACAATGGGGACTACAATTTCGTGGCGCGTGGCGGATAATAATGGCGCGATTAACCCGGCGCGTGCTTGCCATGACGCTCGTGCAGGATTAAATTACCAAGCACGCGCGCGCTTAGTGTATACACAAACTGTGCCAGCGCCCTGATCAACAGCGTGAATTCTCCGAGAAACTGCAGCACTACGACGAAAGAACAGCACGAAGTATACACAACACTGAAATGAATACAGTCAGAGAGGTCGACAAACATTCGGTTTTCATTAGAGCCGTTTATGCGCGCTCTTTGTAGGCAATTCACTTGTTTACTGCGACTGACGGTGAAAAGAAATCAAAACCATCACAATGAGGACAGTAAGGTACACTTATCTTTTGCTTGTATATAAAGAGTAGGTATACGTTTTAAAATCATGTTTCATTGATCAAAATATTAAATTACGCTGCAAGTTAGTCGAGGCACCTATTTTACTATTGGTGATTCCTTTATTAATATTAACCATGCTTTTCTACAAATAGTCTAAAAAGCAACATGATTATTATAGTTAGACCATGCTAACCACAAGTTTAACCATAGTATCTGTAGTAAAACTGGTTAATACACATGGTAATCAATCTGTCAAAGCACATGGTTACTGAACTTATTAACGCCATGGTTAATTTTCATAAGGGGTTTCAACAAAATCAGAATGAATATTGACAAATCATTGCTTTCATGTTAAAAATATGCTACATTTATTTACACTAAATGCCATTTATTCTCTGTAATCACTTATTTAAATCACATAATTGTTTAACAGAACAATTGTTTGTTTGTGCGGGTGCATTAAACCTCAACACAAATTAATTTAAAAAAGTAGATCCCACACAGTGAAGACAGGATGAACAAGACACTGCTCACACCTAAGCAAAGCCTCACTCCTCAAGAATCTAGTGGATTGTGATCTCTGATAGCTTACGTTCTTCGCAGTATTCCCCCTTCCAACCAGGGAGACAGGATAACTGGCCATCTGGGTTGCAGGTGTAGTGGCCAAAACGGTCATCCCTGGGCGTGCATTTTTTGGAACAACTGTCACCGTAGTAATTTTCATTGCAGATGAACCGGTAAGAATACCTTAGCTCCGTCTGCTTCCCGCTTTGAACATCCTGAGACCAATCAGCCCCTACTTCCAACTTTCTTTGGATGGCAAAAAAGCTTATCTGCAAGTTGGGGTTGTAGGTGTCTGTAAAAAAGAGAGAAGATTTTTCTGATCAGATCATTTTTGAAGTATTATACATTTCCTGTTTAAAGTTTTTTCGTCTTTAGTTATTAAAAGGTGGGATTGAGCATGGCATGATACAGTATTTTTCATTTTATTTGTTTTTGGTTTTTTTTCTCCCAAAAGTGTCCTCAAAAGAACAAAATGTAGACCAACTTTAACTTCTGGAAAGCTGACACATTTGGAGTAAAACTTATGTTTAAATTTCCTCTTCCTTTGAGTTAAGCAAAATATTCCCATGGTATTATCCCATTCTAAAGGGCGGGACAGACAAAGGTGTAAAATACAGGAAAATGTCGTCGGATGGTTTTGGCAAGCGCTGTGTATTCTCACCAAAGCCCACTGCGCTTTCCCACGCCAAAAATAAACCAAAGGAAGTTCAATTGTGTTCGAGCATGAGAATGCAAAGGTGTTCGAAACAAGAGGAAAGTGCATTACAAATTTACAAGTTTTAAACTTAGGTGTTTTCGTAGGAGCAGTGTGCAGCATGCCATTGATTAATTAAAATCTTGCATTTATATTTAAAAAAAAATTATAATGAAAAGAGAAGCTTGAAATTCTGTATAGGTACAATATCAAACTGTCGCCCTCTAGTGGATAAAATCGAATCTTACCAACAGGTAGATCCGAGTAAGGTGAGTGCCAGGCCTCAATAATCAATGAAAATGACCCCTAAGAAAAAAGACACATAGATTTACTTTAAGAACACAACGAATTATTAAAATACTATAAAGTGTGTATGCATAAAACTAATTGCATTAAAAATTCTTTAAGAAGCATATAGGCAGCAATAATTAAAGTGATCAAACTGCTGGTTTCAATGTGGTTTGTATCAAAGCCGTTACTCTCAACAATCAACAATACAAACTGTGGCTATCTCTGCATACTGCAACATAAACACAAACACAACACGTTCTTTTTAGATTCCCAAACGAGTTGCTTTTGAGCTTACCGGCCACCCAAAGTTGAACGGCAGTCGAATCGGTGGGCTGAAAGAGCCACCTCCCATGATTCTAAACGAGTTTGTCCCCAGCACTGGCGTTATGGCACTTCCAAAGATACAATCACCTGGAGACACGACCACCTGGTAGTTTTTTAGGCAAACTCGGAAGAAAGTCCTGCAGTCAGGCATGCACGAATTGCCATTTGCGAGCAAGCCTTTGAAATTTTTGAATTCGTGAAGGTCGAGTTCGAAAACACCAGATCCAAATATCTGAAGGGAAAAATTACATGCATTACAACATTGCACTGCAAACACTGGCTTACCCACAGAAGTGCTCTCGAGAGATTCTAGAGGAGCAACGGAGTCCTGCTGACTCTCCACAGGACAGACTATATGGATGTTTACCTGCGTCAAAACGGTCGTGAAAAATGCGATGAGAAAGGTGAGCCAAGCTGCCATGCTTTTCGATTCTCCTGGGCAGCCGTGTCACCCACGATTATATTCCCTGAAAGAGCCTATTCCAGTGCAAAAGGGGGTGCAATGAAAACAAATGCAGAAGAGTGAAAAGGTATATCCCGCCGCGCGTCCGCGCCGCACGTCACTTCGCTGTGCTAGATGGAGCACGTCAAATTTCCAGGTTATCCAAAAGGTGAAGGGAAAACTGGCAAACAAATCAGCATCCAGTCTTATTCCTCTTCGTCTCAAGATATCCACTGAGCATGTTTAGTATTCCACAGTGTGCGCACCGATGTGTTTAGTGTCAATGACAATGTCTTGTTTTGCTTCTAAACTTTGTGCGTCAGCATTGCGCTGTTGGGTATCCTCGCGCTTCTCATGTAATTCGTGAATGAAGACTTGTTTCTTACGTCCCGCAGTATTTATACTGGCTTTGTGTCCGCGCTGCTCATTATATAAACTGTCTATCACTAAACACCGCCCACTTATGCTCAGTCAGCCCCCCTCTCTTGGCAACAATGATATCCACATTTAATACCACCACTACGCGGATGATGATGACCAATTGAGCGCGAGTGATTATTTACAAGCCCAGCATCTGTTGGCATATTTAAAGCAGGCATGATTAAATAGTGACCATTTCACACCGTGCAGTGCAGAATGCACTTTTCTGAAGAAAAAAAAATCCGAAGAAACTTCGCACAACGCACAGCCTGTTACTTCTCGTTTGTCCTCGTTCCAGTCAATTGCGCGGGTAATTATATTACATCATTGAAAGCGTGCACGGTCAGTGGAGGGTCATATGCCTTACCTGATGTTCCGGAGCAGAGCCTCTTCATGTTTCGAGCTGGGACAGCATGAAAGCACAATAATTATATTTAAATTTAAAACAACTCCTTTTTAATATTCTCACTTTTGTGCACAATATTGTATTTTATAATAGTATCAAAACTCGTTCGAGGTGAATCCTACATAAGCTCTAATTATCAATATGATAATGAATAATATTTCCTCATTTAATGTGATGTGCTGCACGCGTTGTGCTTTCAGGCTAAATACAGCGTGTCATTATTGTCGAGTCGCGTGCCCCTCGTTAGAAGCGCGTTTCGAGGGCTTTCATGTTGCTTTCATACGGGCCTCTGGCTGAGATGGGGTGAGATAACAATTCAGCTGTATGATAATGAGGGTTTTAGCCATAACCGCCATAAAACTGCGTTTTCTTCTGCTGCGCACTAAACAAAAAAGATAATGCAAATGACTGCAGTATCCAGATTCTACACTTTACCGTAATAAAATGAACACGTGCCACGGTGCATAATGCATCACTCATTTTGGATTGTTATGCTGCGTTTTGAATGTGTTTGTCTGCATTATCTTTATTTTTTCAAGTTATTTGTTTTCATATCATTGATGCAATATATGGTCTCAAAGTCGACTTAATATATTAAAGCAGTAATAAAAATAAATATTTATAAACGTAAATATTTATTTGCATATAAAATACACTTAAAAATAAAGGAATCCGTGTTTCAGTGAATAATCGTTAACTTTCATCTGCACATTTCATCATGTTCTTCACACTGGAAAAATGTTTCGTTTAAGAATTGTTCAATGCTATAGGATCTTTGGAGAATTATGATTTTGCTGCAGTCCTTTTGTAAATATTTAGTTTTACGTACAAGCTAATTACTTTAATCATTAAAAAAATAATTTTAAGTATATCCATTTAAAATATAATTGTATAATTGAGAGTGGTTCGCAGGTTCATTCATAACACAACAAAAGTGACTGCGTAGAGTATTTGAGATGAACGAGCTAGCTTATTGCAAATTACATCCAAACTGAAGTGTTTCTCGTTGCTATTTAGCCCATGTCCACAGGCGTTTGATTTTTGATCGGTTGTTATTTTACTGTCTTGTCGCTTGAGGATTTTCTGTTTACCATCTGCTGTTAGATTGAGCTCGTCTCGTGCATTAGATTGCGCTCTGAAGGCTGACTGAACCTGTTCACTTTGGATTCAAGCTGGCATCGTTAATGTGGATTGAGCATCCAAGCAGCGCATTAATTGCTTTTCAATAATTGTAATTATTAAAACTAGCCGTGTTTTCATTCGCCAGCGCGCTCTGAACGAGCCAACATGACTATTTGAAGCAAACGCCTGATACATGCACAGGTGGCGAAAGTGCATGAAAGAGGGGTTAATTGCTTTGTGGTTAGCGGTGACATTTGAGCTCTTTCGACAAGGCATTATAGTTTCTCTGCCTATCGTGTCAAATTTGGCAGTACGCCTTAACGGCAGCTTAAATAACTCTTTATCAATCGCTTGTTGTTTTCAAAAGTTAGGTTTCAAGCCGTTCATTGATCGCATCAGTTCAAAACTGTCAAAGTTTAAATATTGCAGTAAAGTTTTTAATCATACAGGCCAGATGTAGTTCGCTGATCAGGTCTGAAGCGGAGGGAGTATGACAATATTAATTCAAATAGATGTGCTCAGTTTCTATCTTCTTTTATTTTCAGATAGCATGTGTCAGAACTTTAATATTTGACCAATTTGGTCAAGAGGAAGATTGATATTTGGGAAGGGGAGCAGTAATAATAATGCATATTAAAGCATAGAGCATTTTCCCTCAACAGGATACACTTGAGGGTATTGTCAGTGATTTAGCTTTAGGGATCGGGTTTGGAAGATCACTCCAACAATAAATGAGAAGGTTTTAAAAACTGATTTTGTGCTTCTCTGTGACTGTATAATGAGGTGACGCTCATGTACATATTGCAGAGTAGTCACACAATAGCCAGAATAATACCTTATCCCGGATATACCTTTTTTTTTTTTTAAACAAAAAGTAATTAATTAAACCCAAAATATTCATTTTTATTCATGACATGTTTTTTTTTTATATAAAACAATTATCAAGGGCCTTTTTATAGCAAAGGTTGATGCAGACCCTGATATGTGAAACTGTGTTATTGATTTACCATTATCTGTTTCAAATCTGTTTTTTGTCCATTCTGGTCTCCTTTTGAATGTATGCTGTGACAGAATATTTCTCTTTTTTTCTCTCTCCATGAAGATGATGCATTGAATGGGTTTTGTGAGTGATATTTACACACCTGCCGTGCTGATGGTGCCCAGAGCAAATTAAACAACAAACTGAAAGAAAATGCGGTCTGTTTCAAGAGAGTAAGTTGGAAGGACACAGACATACACCCTGTGCATTAATGCTTTTTTGTGCACTGAATTAATTGTTAAAAGCTCCATTTATTTCAAATTAACCATAACAGAGACATGTTTGTTTTGGCTTATCATGAGCAATCACTGAGTTTCAGTGGACAAAGCAGTGCATTAGTCCACAGCACCACATGGCATATCAACTCTCATTTGATTTGCAGATGGTTAGCAATACCACTCTCAGCACATCTCAGATCAGCTTCTTTTCTTCAAATCATTAAACAAGGTTTACTGTCTGATGCTATTGTTTTATTTGCAACCAGGAGGTTGTGTGGAAAGCTGCTTTCTGGTTTGATAGCTGCCTCTGTGGAAAAATATTGCCCCTCTTATCTCCCCTAGTGCCATATGTCTCAGGTTAAACAGACATATAAATGTCATAGCGCAAGCAGCAACTGGGCATTTATAGATGTGATTCATGCATTCACACTGCTGATGATGGAAAATTACCTCTCCCTGTCTCTTTTCATGGTAGAAGCGAGATAAAAGACAAAACGAGCTTCAATGCTTTAATGGTCACTGCAAAATAAGCTAATAAAAATGTGTTGTTTGCATGATTGTGTCTTCGAAAAAAAAGATCTTTCAATATAAAAAAGTGCTTATAATCCATAAAGAACAGAAACAATTTTATATAGAAAAAAAGATAGCCCCAAATATTCATTCAGTGTAACAATAAATCAAATACACAAAAATCCCATCATGCACATTTGGAACAAGAGTCATTTGATGACATGTGACCCTGGACCACAAAACTATTTGTAAGGTTCAATTCTTTTTCGGAAATTGAGATTTATACGTCATAGGAAATCTGAATAAATAAGCTTTCCATTGTTGCACGGTTTGTTAGGATAGGATAATATTTGTTCGAGATACAACTGAGAGTCTGAGAATTCAAGAAAATCTAAATATAAAGTTATCCTATTAAGTTATTAGCATTGCATATTACTAATCAAAATTACGTTTTGATTTATTTACGGTAGGATATTTCAAATGTTTCCTCATGGAACACAATATTTCATTAAATATGTATACTTTGCCACTAGTCTTCAAATTTGTAGGTTTTACCTCTTTGTCAGCTTTTAAAAAATATAATGTAATTATCGAATATAATAAAAATGTGTATGATCACATCTTTTTGTATATATATTTTGTATAAGTACAGGTCAGAATAGCTTACATAAATATATATCTGATATGCTAAATGAGCACACAGAACAGAACACCATTTTACCCATATTTTGAGATCATAATTTTACAAGTCATTTCAAACATTAAAGTTGACACTTGAATTCATTTACTTTGGTGCAGACACCAAAATGAGCCATACTTTCTTTGACCCATTTATAAATGTTTATTAAATGCTGCTGTTAGTAAAAAATAAAGAAACGTCCTACCACAATTGCATTACAGATGGCTATTTGATAACACCAGCAAATAAACTGAACTCTTCAACTCGTTCATTCAATTATGATTCAGAAATTCTAACTCTAGATTTGAACAAACTAAAACCCCATAAGGGCTTTCTGCAGTCCTCAAATTGCCCCTGCGGTGAGCAGAAGAGTGGATCAGAGAGCATTTTTCCTCCAGTGTCTACACCACTTCCCTCCACTCCACAGTTGTCTGGTCTATATACAATATATGTGTTCTTGTTTTGGCTGTACTTAGAGATCTGATCTATGAGATCAGACCTGCCTGTTCTCATTCATTAGCAAACAAGTGATCCAGATTTTAAAGGAACACTCCACTTCATTTTACAAGAGTTAAAACAGTTGAGTTTGACCATTTTTTTAAATTACATTCAGCCGATCTCCAGGTCTGACTGAACCACTTTTTGCTTAGCATAGATAATTGAATTGGATTCGACCATTAGAATCTCACTCAAAAAACAAAAAAAAGTTTAAATATTTTTCCTTTTTAAAGCTTATCTTTTCTGTAGTTATATTGTGTACTATCAACGGAAAATGGAAAGTTTCTATTTTCTAGGTTGATATGGCTAGGAGCTTCACTCATTCTGGTGTAATAATCAAAGAACTTTGCTGCCGTACCATGGCTGCAGCAGGAGCAATGATATTACACAGCACCTGAAAATAGTCCCCAGCTAGGTAACTAGGTACCATACCAAACATGCTACTGCAACAAAGTTCCTTGATTATTGATTGAAGTGTTCCCGCCAGACCTGGAAATTAGCTGAATGGATAAAAAAAAAGAAAGGTAAAACTCAACTGTTCAACTCTGTGACTCGTGAAATGAACCCATTTCCAAAAAAGTGGAATGTTCCTTTAGAAGGACAGTTTTTTTTTTGAGTGAAAAGTTTTTTAGATTTTTAATCTGTCCTTGCAGATATTATGTAATAATTCCGATCACCAATATCCAATCAAAAAGAAAAGAATAATAAATAATGAACAGAAAAGACCTTAGATAATAAACAGCTTTGTAATGTCACTGTTACTGTAAGTTCAAAACTCAACACTTAAAATAAACCCGGTCCTTCTAGCATCGTGACTTATCAACACTTTTTTAATTGCCAGCGCTGGAAGTGGAGGCAGATGGCCCGGTCCACTTGGATTACACCCCTATTAAAAACATGGCAGTTTCGCACTCTGCGATGCTACATTTGATCTCTGAGCCACAATCTGTCTCAGCCAATCAATATCTAGTCCATCGGTAGAGTTGTGTTGAAAGGCTCTATATCAGCAATATAAGCCACCTGTTTCACTGATTATAGTTCAGAGCTCTATTTGTTTTAGCTAAGCAGCAGCAAATGACTAAAGCATTGTAAAATATTACAGTGCTTTATTAGGGAAGGTCAATTCATCCAACATGCTCGTGTTATGTGGTTTCACACCATATTATCCTCTCTTTATCTAAATAATTTAAGCTTTTGTGCTATACAGTAGGAATTATTCTATAATGAATATTGATAAAAAATGGACAATAAACATGAGCGCAAAGGTTTTGTTTCCATTATAAATAAGCTCATTCAAGCACAGTGATCTGATATCTATTTGACAGGCTTGAGTCCATCTCGATGCTGGCGAGCCATTAAAGTTAGTTTGTCATTAAAATCTCCCATCACCCCACTGAGAGGAGCTTGTCTATCACTCTGAACCTGTTTTGGAACTTATCCATCATTCTCTTCCACATCATGTTGACACAACAGTGCTGTTCCAGCTCTCCTCTCAAGAATGCTATTACTGGCAGTTGTTCTGTTGAAACCACAATTCAGGTGTATTTCAAGATGTCACAAACCATCAAGACCTTCTTGAATAAACGCTGCTGAGATGTACATAAAATTTCAGTCATTTGCAATGAAATTGTACATGAAATAGAAAACAAAAGGCTAAATAATGTAGGGCTAAAAAAGGCTAATAAATAGTAACGGACAATTTATTTTGCTAAATGTTAAGGTTAAAATCAGTGAATAATGCATTTTAAAAACTTGAACATAGTCTAAAAAGAAAACTTCCACTAATATTTAACTTCTGTATGACGTTTTTATAAATTGGTGGTACACTAAAGTTTGGGGTTGTAATTTTTGACAGATATTTTTGGAAAGTTCACTAAAGGCCCATTTATTCAGATTTTCTACATTCTGCCCCTTGCGTCCACACAGCTTTTAAGTTCTATTGAAATAATTTATTTTTTTTAATTATGAACACATACTTGCTCCAATACAATGAGAAAATTCACATTTAGAATCAGAATCAGAATCAGAATGGGTTTTATTGCCAAGTGTGCTTACACACACAAGGAATTTGTTTTGGCTACAGAAGCTTCCAGTGTACATAAAGTGAACAGTGACAACATGAAATAAATATGTAAAACACAACAAACATTAAACAGAGATGCAATCAGTCAAATGAATGCATTGAATGCATATATCTTTACAAGATATATGCATTCAAACCTTCAGTCTTTTCTGTCAAAATGGATCAGTTTTGATGACATCACTCTGCACTTTACTTTCTCGTCAGATTTTCCATCTAATTAAATGAGAATCTTGAGAATCTGAAGTCACACCCTTAGTAAACAGACATTTAAGTCGCAGCTGAAATCTCTCATTTGTTTACGCAATCACTATAAATATAAAGTGTACATTTTCTTTCCATTGGGATGAATTAAATCACAATACATGTCAGACCCATTTCAGTTATACACCAAATTCTATATTTTAAAGTGCTTTGGAAGAAATTAGGAGAAGAAGTAGTTGGACAGACTCAGCATTATAGATGGTCATTAGCTTTAATTCAGCTACTCTGGCTGAGCCATGAGATAAATGAAATGCCATTGGTTGATTTTAAGGGGAAAGGGGAGGGGCTGCTTGATATATCATCTAGTCTGTTTGCTTCAGTGGAAATTACCTCAACACATAATAATGAATAATGCTATTAGTTTCAGGAGACTTCTAAAATATATTCAGTCTTGTGTGAGTGTGTGGATGAACAAGTTTAACACATGTACTCGTCTACCTTAATATTCCACTTGCAAATGTTCTGTTGTGTGCCTAGATGAACTTCACTTTCTGCATACCCGTCCATCTAGTATCAGTATCTAGTATCATATTGGCAATTTGTAGACTCTTCTGTCGCAGAATTCAACTTGTGTATGTACCCTTGTATACATACACGCATGCTATTCACATAAATATAAAAGGAAGCTAAGCTAAATGTTTTGTCATTCAACATGGAGTCTAAGCATCTAAATGAATCAGCAAAAAAACAAACGCCACTGAAATTGCTGTTGTTCAGATTATATTTGGAGACATGATGCAATATGCTGAGACATAGGTATACAAACATCAGACATAATGTTTTTTCATGAAGTTTCAATGTGTATCTGGCTGTACTAAAGATCAGCACACACTTGATGACGGAAATGGTCACAAAAACAGTTGCCGAACACAGACGACTGAAGTATACTTGCTTTGGGCTGCATGCAGATATTGTTTACAGAGTCTATGATCCTTCTGATTATGAATGTTACAACACAATCAGCCCTACTCATACTCAAATCCCAGTGTTTAAAATTCTAATATTAGTTGGCACAAATGGTATTTGATACTCATTTTCCTACTTGATGTTGCCTAAAACAGCAATGATAATGGCAATTTTATATTTAAAGGATGTCAACAATCTTCCATAATGACATGAGCTTTCCTTTTTAATTCTTATTTGACAAAAAATCATTTTTTGAATCCATTGAAGTTTTTGCTTTTCTTTAACTGGCAACAGTCCATACCATGCAGCCATGTTATAAATCTTATCACTCTCAACCAAATTCTTATATATCATCTCCCAAAAAATGACTGAAATTTCAGCATACATTATTCCAGTTTTCACTATCACATTAAATTATTAAAATATGTTTTATATCGACACAGGAATACATAGAATGTTTAAATGAACACCATTTATATGATATGTATATAATATGACTTATATAATATTCATTTACCGTCACTTTCAAATAATTAACCACATCGCTGCTGATTTCTTAAAAAATCTTCCTAGACCCCAACTTTTAAACTCCCAAAACATTTGTATGAATGAATATGAATATGAATTTAGTCTCCTATTCATATACCCTCACCTCCAGAGCAGCAGCTGAACTTGATACATCCTAGTATGGAGGTAATGACAGAAAGAGACTAGTTCCACTTCCTGATTCGATTACAAGAGAAAGACATGTGGTTGAGATACAGCACATAGATTAGGGAGACCACCTGCAGCCATGTAAGGGGTTTAGAGCACGATGCAAGACTGAATTAAAGCATGTGCTAATCTTCCTAACAAAACATACTCTATTAATTAATGACAAGCTTCGTCTCATCATCCACATCTTTGCCTGTGAAACAAAAGTGAAAACCACATGTTTGGTCCGCTTGGTAGACTGCTTCACTAGGAAAGCCGCATGCAACCAGGAGATACAACTGTGAATGATTTCAACTTTGAAACTTTGCCACTGGTTGTAGTCCTGGAGAAATAAAACAAATCCCAGTGGTTAGGTCCATTGCACCTTGGGAGCATGGCCAAAAGCAACACATGGGGGCACAGTTTCTGCAAAGCCTTTGCCACAATGGGATTAACGTCTGTAGTCCAAGATAATCCCAGTTGTCTCCACGCTAACCCACCCTGCAAAAGTGGAAGATGAGAGGGAGGGAATATGGATAGAGAAGGGTGAAGTACTAGCAGAAGCCTACACTGCACTCTTGAGTGATACTCTTTCATCTTTTTGTCCATTCTTCTTGTTACCAGGTAGGGGTGGGCTATTCTATGGGCCGAAGGTCTGTAAACAAGTAATCTGTTGCATGGAGTGCAGGAGTGTAAGCCATCTGTGGGCTTGATGTGGTCAGTAAACAGTCAACAAGTGAGGTTGAACTTAAATTGAAAAAAAAAAACATGATATACTTGTAAATGTAGTGAACTCAGCTTCTCTTTCTTTCTTATTTTACTTAATAATATGACTTATTTTACTCAAAATAAGTTGTAAAAAGCTAGTCTTTCGCATAATTTCTTAAAACGCTCTCCCACCTGGTGAATTTTTTTTTAAAAGTTTAATTACAATTTACACAACACCATTTCAAGTAAAAAAACAGAAGACATTTTTAATGTATTTTGGTTGTTCATTTATAATGGCATTGTGGGACCTGAAAACTCAAAACTTCCATGTAATCTTTTAAAATTGTGATTTTGTACAAACTTCATGTGCTTATGTATTGCACATTCAATCTATGTATTATGTATATGTATATGTATTTGACAACTTAAAAATCAATGATGGAATACAGGACTGTATGTGTGCAACAACAGGGTTTCTTTACCTAGTGACATCAACTGCTGTCCTGGCCTGTATAAAACGGGGGATGGGGGGATGTCCTAAAAATTAGCCATATTGTTTGCATTTTAATAGCATGCATGTTAATGAGAGGTTTTAGGATGTTATACATGTCATGTTGCTTGCTTATTAAAATGAGTTATTAAGTAAAAAATACTTAAATATTTCACAAAAAAAATAAAATAAACAATATCTCACAGTGAATTAAATGCATATTGTTGTTGTTGTTGTTGTTTTTTTTTTTTTTTAAAGTAGAACGTCTTTAGAGTATACAGTATTTAAAATAAAGAATAGAAAGAATGGGAAACAGGGCAAACAGTGAAATGACAGAATCAGCTTTTAAAGGGATAAAATCAAAAACAAATATCTTATTCACCCTCACGTCTAATCCCCTGTTAATTTTTATTTCTGTGGGTCACACAAGAAAATATTTTGAAGAAGATTTCTTGTCTGTACAGTGAAAGTAAATGTGGTCCAAAAAATATTGGATTGTACTGAATTTCACTGTATGCACTTAAGGAGATAGTTCACCCAAAAATGAACATTTCCTCACACTCAAGTGGTTCTAAACTGTAATGATTTTTGTTTTGTTTTGTTGAACACAAAACGATATTCTGAAGAATGATGGAAACGTAACCACTGATTTCCATAGTATTTGTTTTTTCTACTATGGAAGTCAGTGGTTATCAGTGGTTTTCAGCCTTCTTCAAAATATCTTCTTTTTAGGTTCAGCAGAAAATTAGAGGTTGAGTATATAGTGAGTAACCTTTCATTTTGGGTGAACTGTCCCTTTAAGCTCCCAAAAGGTTCTCTGGAGATCTTGTTAGCCACTCGGCTAATTAACCACCAGGGTCCACATCTGTAATGCTTTGGGTCATGGGGTCATCTGTTATGCAGCACTGTTAATGGACAAAGCAATCTTCTTCAGTTTTTTTTTGCATCTTGCAGAACCAACTTTAAGTGGTCCAGCAGATACAGAGCAGATTTGAGTTATTTGGTCGTAGGACAGTTGATAGAATGTATGGTGTCCATCAAGCCAGTCAGATTATATAGTCCTGCTCATCATTATGATTGGGCACCACATGCTAACATTTAAAAACAAAAATCAAATTTTAACCCAGAGTAGATTTATCACAATTATAGGTTCCTTCGAATGACGTTGTCTCTTGGAAAACAGTCAGATCCAGACTATTGAGGAGAAAATTGAATCACTTAGGAAGCCGAGGTCAGAGGAAGTGACCTCAAAGTGCTGACACACAATTACTCATAGCTAGGGTTATGTCACAGCCTGTCATGCTTGTAAAGTGTTGGGTAAATTGTATAGTTCATCTGACAAGCCACTAAACTGCTCTGGCCTCACAGAAGACAGTAGATGTCCGACAATTACTACCTTATGACTTCATCAATACCAAGAAAGGAGTCCGAGAACTCCCAAAGGAATAATGCTATTCATTTGAGAAGTGTGTTGTCAGACAAGAATTTTAAAAGAATTGTTCATCTAAAATGACACTGATACATTGATAGTTAGTGGCAAAACTAGATCACAAGCTGAAATCCTTGCCTAAATTGTGTGAGAATAGTCTGGTACATTTTTAAAACAGAAATGTATTTTAGAGGGGTCCTATTGCTTTTTCTGTTTTTTTCGTACTGTTTTTGGCCAATTAAGGCTTATTTTAAATGTTATTATTAACCACAGAGGTTATTTTAGTATGATGAATGACAATTGATTAAAATAAAAAATAAATAAAAAGGCCTACATACGTTTAGATATCACAGTGCCAAAGAATTTACTTAGTAGTGTTAATAAAGCATTATTTTGTGGAAAACCCTCTGATAATGATTTAATCAAAAACACAACTAGTAAATCAAATACATCCAGAAAAATGTAGAAATTTTCAAGTGCTCTCTTAAATTTTTTTGCATAGCTTTATGTCTGCCTATATATATATATATATATATATATATATATATATATATATATATATATATATAGAGAGAGAGAGAGAGAGAGAGAGAGAGAGAGAGAGAGAGAGTTATTGGTATTGGACAACATTTTTATGTTTGTGCATTGTTGGATCAACTTCATCTATATTAAGCTGCTTTGACACAATCTACATTGTAAAAGCGCTATAGAAATAAAGGTGAATTGAATTGTATTTTATATTGGTGCATTCCTACTTTTTACAGTTCCAACTTACTTTAGTATGTATTCCATTTTGTGGATGAAAAATATCAGTAAAGTCACAAAACAAAAAAAGTATAGCATCCAAACGGCAGTTATTTTTTAAATCGGTCATCGCTGTTTCTGAACTCTCTCATCCAGTTTTACTTCTGGGAATGTACACATCATGGTATCCCAAATGTAAATAATTCCTACTAAAGCGGACATGGCCTGTTTCAGTTTTCTTAGCACTGTGTTGTTGACATATCCAAGAGATGGTGTTTGACAGATCTAATATACTGATACACCTGTGATTTCTTCACCAACTGTTTACATTCCTGGACCTCAGAAACATTGTGTGAATGGAAGTGCATTTTGTGTGGTGTTGACATAAGCTTGTGTAGCCTATATGTGAGAGATGAGTTTAATACATGTACGTCTGTCAGCCGACTTTTTTTTGCTTAGGCGATGTATGCATGCAGATGTCTTGTTTATTGTTTCTGTAGTATCAGAGGTACCATCTCAAGCCTGGACTAGGGGAGGGGAGCAGCAGCTCATTTGCATTTGAAAAGACACACATGTAAAAACCATGTCCAACTTTTATCGAGTGTGTGCCACTAAAAAGGCTTATTGTCATGTGTCATTAAGTAAGGGATAAAGTACATCCAGGTGGTAGTTATCACAGAATAAAGCCATGCAGGCTGTTATACAAAAAAAATTTGTTCTGATATTTTATTAATTAATTAATTAAAGACTAAGCTAAAAGAAATGAAACGTCAGAATTGAGCATATACCAACCTATGTATTTTTCAGTCACAAGATGGCGTCAAACAGTCAAAGAAGAGGTTTTGAATTAGCCGGAGTTATTAGTTTCAATGGTTAATATCTTGGAATATCATACCTTGGGATGTTGTGAGTGACCAATCAGAATCAAGTTTTCCAGACAGCCATGTAATAACTAGGCCATCAGTGAATACGTTCAAATCCATATACTTAGGCTACGTTTCAGAATGCTTTTAGACACACACTCAAAAACTTCCCTTCCCTTGTTTTCTCTGGGAATCCCCTCGCCATTTTAAAGTGCGGTCCATTTCATAAACTGAATGAGGAAAGCTTACATGGACATACTCTCGATGCCTTGATTTTGACAGAGGGAGTGAGTTGGGTTCATATGTCCACTCTTGCACCTATATGTCCCAGTTTATTTAACATCACAACAGTGTAGTTCCCAAGTGCTCAAGGGTTTAGGACATGTCATTTAAACCCATTCAAATGTTCCGCCAGTAGTGGAAACTTGTGTGATGTAATCAATGATGTACATCCGAGATGGAGGGAAGTTAGCTAGTAAAGGGCATACAAAATTGGACTGGAATGCAGCCTTGCATCCACATTTATATGTGTCTGCCTGACACCTGAAAGAATAATACTTAAGTTAGTCTATGCTTTATTCAGCCAGTTTCGTTTCTGTCAGTATTACATGTTTGACTCTTTAGCACCCTCTTGTTACTGAATAATGCACAAGTTAGTGTATAATCCATCAGATGTTTTCGTTTCTGTCAGCTTTGTGTTTAATTAAGGAATTAATGAACTTTTGTAGCTTAGCACAATGTTTACTGTCTAATTTTTATGTTTTGTGGCAAAAAAAACATGTAATAAGCTGGAAGTACACCCAGGATGGTTGTTTTTTGCAAAATAAAGTCCGACAGGCTTATCGGCAGCCCAACCTGAAGTGGATAACAACCTCCTGTATGTACTTTATCCCTAAAATAAAGCTATATTTTATTGCCATGTGAACATTGCTTTACTGATGACTGAATACTTCCTAATTGTAAGTTCATGCTGCTTTGAAACAGTATGTACTTTGAAAAGTGCTACACAAATTAAACGGTATTCTGTCATTCCATAGTTTTATGGTGTTTCCCCATGCCTAAATCAAAAGGAACTGTTCTTGGACCCCTAGTGTTGTTGTATTTGGACCCCAATGACTCCAATTGTGTGGACAAAAACATTCTTCAAATTGTCTTTGTGTTCTCACAGATTTAGAGCAACATGACAGTTTGCAAACGATGACAGTTTTTTTTTAATTTTTGTGTGAACTCTGCTTGTTTGTAGTAAAAGAGGTGATTAATAGGATGCTTTAGCAGGAAACCATGCTTGTCTTTCAACTGTTGTGATGTTTGAGTCTGTGACCGTCATGAAACAGAGGCTGATGAGGCTCCTAATGAGCACTTACCACTGAGCTTCCTGGAAGGGGCAACACAAAATGCTGATGGCCGGAGCAACAAAGGAATAATATTTCTGTTTATCTGCTTTGGGATGGGTCAGGGGTATTTTTGGAAGGCTGTTGTTTTTTCCTCTGCAAATTCCAGGTTCCGCTTTTTTTCCGTCTCCCCCCTTCACCCCTTGTTCCCAGACTGTGAATGCACGGACGCTTCCTCTCCCTTCTTCCTATTCTCAGCCTCTGATTGCTAGGAAGCGTATGTGTGTGTGCACGTGTGTGAAGCAGACACACACACACACACACACACACACACACACACACACACACACACACACACACACACACACACACACACACACACACACACACACACACACAGACACAGACACACACACACACACACACACACACACACACACACACACACACACACACACACACACACACACACACACACACAAACACGA
>CAIGQW010015581.1:7223988-7242415 GCA_903798125.1 Danio choprae | reverse complement strand
ATATATATATATATATATATACATACATATAATCACACTCACTACTGTTTGCAACTTTGACTCAAACTCAAAACATTTTACATTTAGCTTTTGTCATCCCCCAGAAATGTGATAATGTCATGTGTTGTTATTGTGTTTCATAAACAGGACTGACAATCATTTTGGATTTTTCTGTTGTTTGTTTTGCGGTTGATACAAACTTTAGCACAGGCAAAATCATCATCTCATCTTGATCAGTTTTCCGAAAATGCAATATTTGGATTGGTTGCTTACTAATCTGCAGCAGCAGTATTAGGACAGATCCTGGGCAGATGGCTGTGTGATTTCATTAGTTCCCAGTTTCTTTGCCATACTGGTTTAAATACAGCGAGTCTTGGCTGTTCTGTGTGGTTGTGCTGGGGATGTCAGCTCAAGGTCGAGCTCAGCCTCATTTGCTTCTCATTAAGTGCTTCCAGGCATGCTCAGCCATGCCCGCTCCCACTTTATTTCCCCCTATTACAAATGATATTTGTGTGCCGCATGGAAAAACACTCATTTTGTTGCTGGGTTTTTTTTGTTGATGAAGGAAGAAGGAAGATAGTATTAAGCAAATTGTATGAGCCATTGGATAATCGCTGCTCTCTGTACCACCTTTCTGGAAGTCAATCACCTGCTAAAAAGACACTAGTGTGTTTATTTTGCTATTATACTACATTTATTCACTTGCTGTCTAAAAAATTGTATCATCAAATGAACTTTTCTAGTCATCTCAACATACATCAATCAATCTGACTAGAGACATTAAAGGGATAGTTCACCCAAAAATGAAACATTACTCACCCTCAAGTGATTTCAAACATTTATGAGCTTCTGTATTCTGCTGAACGCTAAAGAAGATATATTAACAGCTGAAAACCTCTAACCATTGACTTCCATAGTAGGAAAAACAAATAATATGTAAGGTTTCCAGTTTTCTTCAAAATATCTTCTTTTGTGTTCAAAAAGAAACTCCAATGTTTGAATCGAGTAACATTAAACATAGCGGCACTGTGGCTCGGTGGTTAGCACTGTCGCCTAACGGCAGGAAAGTCGCTGTTTCGAGTCCCGGCTGGTCAAGGCATTTATATGTGGAGTTTGCATGTTCTCCCCGTGTTCGCATGGGTTTCCTCCAGGTGCTCCGTTTTCCCAAAGACATGAGGCACAGGTGAATTGGGTAAACAAAATTGCCCTTAGTGTATGAGTGCGTGTGTGAACGCGAGAGAATATGGGTGTTTCCGAGTACTGGGTTGCAGCTGGAAGGGCATCTACAGCCTAAAACATATGCTGGAATAGTTGGCGGTTCATTTCGATGTGGCGACACCTGATAAATAAGAGACTAAGTTGAATGAAAATGAATAAATGAATGAACATAAAACATTTGTTGTCATGGCTTTTTGTCACATAATGTTTTTACAGTGTGCTGGCATTCACACTTCTCTGAAGCCTTTAACTCATGAAAACGGAGACTTTGGTAAACGCTGTAGAGCCTTTTTTGCAGAAACCTTTTTTGAAAAGGGGCATGACTGCCCACATTCACTCCCTGGTTGGGTCTTATGAATAATTGGCTTTCCTTCACTCATCCATCAAGCCCTCACTTTTGTTCCTTTTTTGTGACACACCTTCAAAAAAAAAAACTAAGATGACAGAAAGTGCATTATGTTTTCTTTATTTTAAATGTCAATAATTTGTTGTTTTGCAAGTATACACAAATAAAAAAACTTTATTTTTATAGGACATTTTATAGGATATTTTATTTGACAATTTATAGGATATTGACAGGAAGTAAAGTTTAAGTGAGAGAGAGGGGGATGGGTTTGGGAAAGGTCTGTGAGTCAGAACTTGAACTAAGGATGCCTGTAGCGCAGTTGCGCCATATGTCGACTCCCTGACCACTAGACTATGGGCGCTGACAGTCTTACTGTTATTTCTATGGTGAAGTACAGTATGTTTGTGTGATGAATATTTTAAGTTCTTTCCACGTTAGAATGACAAAATGTGATCGCAATGTTACAAGATTTACAGTGAGTTTTTAATGCTTTTATTAATAATGAAATTTGAAATGGTATAACTAATCATCAGAAAATTGAACCTTGAAACTGGCAATCATGACAAAACTTAAAAAAATTTGCTGCCAACTTAAATATGACCTTTTTCCCTCAACACAATGAAACAGTAGTTGTTTTTTTTTCCAATAATTATCATTATACTTTGTTTTTTATTTTAAAATTGTATATACGCTACAAATTTGTACTATACTAGATTTTTTCAGTTTCTGACGTGTTTTGAGTTGTTTCTGAAACCTCATAATGGATAGGGATCGTTTTCATTTTACTGAAGTGTAAACGTAGCCTGATGTGTTTCGATTGGTTCGCAAAACTCACAGTGCCACATGAGCACTGGTCAGTTCTGCTCAGGTCTCAGGCTTTTCCTCCATTCCTGTTCGTCTCTCGCTCTCTGTTTCCTCCGCTCTCCATTCCCAGCCTTACCTCTGAGCCTGGGAGTGGAATTCTGGGAACATTTTTCCATGTGAAACACCGAGCACCAGTTGAGGGGTGTGACGCCACTGCATTGTTTCAGCCAGCGAAAAGAGGAACCGCGCGCGATGAGGCCAAATCCTGTCCACTCCAAAAAAACAGCCACTTTCTCACACTGGCTTCCTTCCTCGCTGGACAGCTCAAAACAATCCCAGAGTCGTAGGGCCCGAGGAGTGTGAACGAGGAATCAGCCGCAGGGAAGCGGGCCTTTTTCTATCGGTTTATGCAGACTGTTTATGAGCCATTGAAAACAAACAAAGGGGCAACACTACTCATGCCCCCCTTAACAGCCGCCAACTGACACCCACACAACAAAGACTGAACGGGCATTATATCACCGCCAAACAACTGAGCTGCTCGGCTGCAGGACTTTTTTTTTTTTAACTCAAGCTGTCTTGTTGCAAAAACAATGAAATGTCCTTATCATGAAAAACGGTTGGCTGTTCCTGAGGGCAGCCTTTTCAGTGTTCAGCTGAAATAATATATATATTGTCATCTGGGTAGCTGCCAGAGATGTAACCTTCTCTGTGCACATGCTTTCTTAACTACTTGTTTTTTTTTCCTTGAATTATTTGCCCATTCATTCATACAAATGAAACATGAAACACATGCAGCATAAAAACTGTATAGCAGTGTTTTTGGCATCTTTAGTTGAAAACAAGGTACATCTCTAGATATTTAATATTATTAGTTATTTTCAGTTCATTTGTACATTTATTTAAACAAGGGTTCTTATCTATTAAGAAAATAATGTGTTTTTAGATATAAATAAATAAGGGTGGTGCAGTGGCGCAATGGGTAGTGCTGACGCCTCACAGCAAGAAGGTTGCTGGTTGAGCCTCAGCTGGGTCAGTTGGCATTTCTGTGTGGAGTTTGCATGTTCTCCCCGTGTTCGCGTGGGTTTTCTCCGGTTTCCCCCACAAGTCCAAACACATGCGCTATAGGTGAATTGGGTAAGCTAAATTAGCTGTAGTGTATGTGTGTGAATGGGTGTGTATGGGTGTTTCCCAGTTATGGGTTGCAGCTAGAAGGGCATTCGCTGCATAAAACATATACTGGATAAGTTGGCGGTTCATTCTGCTGTGGCGACCCCTGATTAATAATGGGACTAAGCTGAAAAGAAATGAATGAATGAATATAAATAAATAACATTTATTTTTATTTCCTACTATAATTTTCAAATTTATTCTTGCTAATAGACATAACTCTCTTATAATTTTACATATAATGTTAATTTCATTTTATTGGTATTTATTTGCCAATTATTCAAACCAATGTTCCAAACCAATCAATTTTAGATATAGTTAAAAAAACATTTTTATTTAAAACCTTTTTTAAGTTTTCTTCAGTGATTTATATAGTAGATTTATGTTTATTTAGGAGATCTTCTGTAATTTAATTAAAATACAAACAACAGCAAATTAAACACATATATTTTTTTTACTTTCATTATATTGATAACTTTTATTTGAATTAGGATCTGATCTATTTCATGTTTAGGTAATAATTTTTTTTCTTCATGTTTTTAAATGGGTCTGCAGCAGTGATTGAGAGCGGGGTCTGGAGGGTCTGCAGATCCAATCATTCCTGCTGTCCTGCATCTGAGCGCTGGTTTTTCACTGAGCTCAGGAGAGTCTCATCTATGAGGACAGATTGGGCCGGTGTGGTCTCTTCAGCTGTAGTGCTGTTCTCAGGTCAGGAGTTTAACGACTTCCAAATGTGTGCAGAAGGCCATGCAGGGGCTGCATACGTGCCAAATCAGCCCCTCAATCCTCCCTCTCATCATCCTATTGTTTTATTCTGCGATGCATTCAGCACGTATAGACACCACACTGAGCTTCCCCGCTCTCATTTATCTGCAAAACAATATACGTAGATGTGTTTGTGTATTTATAGGGTCAATAAGATTTTTGTAATTTTGTAAGAAGCTGATTTAAAGAGAATACATGACATTGATCAAGACTTTTACTTTTAGGAAAAATGCATCCCGCTTTCAACAAAAATATTAAACAGCATAACATTTTAAAATTGATGTAATAATAATAAATATTTCTTGAGATTAATTTCTAATTCATTGATTTTTAAAGTATCATGAGACATCAAATGTCCTAATGATGCTGAAAATACAGCTTTGATTTACAGGAATAAATAGGAAAATGTTTAAAGAAAATAATGATGTAACTGTATTAATGCATTACATAATTTACATTTATTCATTCATTTTCTTTTCGGCTTAGTCCCTTTATTAATCTGGGGTCGCTACAGCGGAATGAAGCGCCAACTTATCCAGCAAATGTTTTACGCAGCGGCTGCCCTTCCAGCTGCAACCCATCTCTGGGAAACATCCACACACACTCATTTACACACATACACTACGGACAATTTAGCTTACCCAATTCACCTATACCGCATGTCTTTGGACTTGTGGGGGAAACCGGAGCACCCGGAGTAAACCCACGCAAACACAGGGAGAACATGAAAACTCCACACAGAAATGCCAACTGACCCAGCTGAGGCTCGAACCAGCAACCTTCTTGCTGTGAGGCGATCGTGCTACTCACTGCGCCACCGTGCAGCCTACATAAATTACAATTTAACCTAAATATTGTGTTTATTAACACCAAATTTTGTTATTTCAGAATCATTGAGTAACTTGTAGTTTTTATGAATATTTTGAACGGGTTTGAATTTAATATTTTCTTATTTCATTAAAACTCTTGGAAAGTTTTGGCAATTTAGTTAGCTTTGTGTATCTTTTACATTTTGTGTCTCTGTATAATTAAAAAATATTTTTGAGTTTTTATCTTGAGTTATTTTAGATTTGAGAAAATTATTCATTCATTCATTCATTTTCATTTCGGCTTAGTCCCTTTATTAATCTGGGGTCGCCACAGCGGAATGAACCGCCAACTTATCCAGCATATGTTTTACGCAGCGGATGTCCTTCCAGCTGCAACCCATCTCTGGGAAACATCCATACACACTCATTCACACTCATACACTACGGACAATTTAGTCTACCCAATTCACCTATACCGCATGTCTTTGGACTTGTCGGGGAAACCGGAGCACCCGGAGGAAACCCACGCCAACACGGGGTGAACATGCAAACTCCACACAGAAACGCCAACTGACCCAGCCGAGGCTCGAACCAGCGACCTTCTTGCTGTGAGGCGAACGTGCTACCCACTGCGCCACTGTGAGGCCTAAAATAAAATATGTATAATAAAATATTTATGATTTATATGTAATATAAATAAAATATATGGATGAACTTGATATTACATTATATATATGTAACTTGAAATTACATCAGAAGTACCACTATTTAAACAGGTGCACCGTCCCATTGACAAGCTAATGTTAATTTCCCCCCCTGAAGTATACTTATACTGTGCAAACATATGATATATACTATATCCGTGACTCAGTTTTCCCAGGGTGCCTTCTTGCAACAGTCTTCATTCATCAAATGAAACGCTGATGCTCAAGGCTGCAGGCCTCTTGACAAGTGCCTATATTAGGAGCAGATGAGCTCGAGTCCTTGAAGAGTAATTCTGACCGACGACTTCTTTTTTCGAAGAGTAAATGTGTGTTTACAGCGTGTATATAGAAACAGACCGGCTGAACAAGAACAAAAACAAAAACAGCCGGAGTTGTGCGGCGTTTCCTGGCCTCTGTGCGTGCACTGTCCTTCGTCTCGGCCCGCCCGAGGATGCTGTTCCTTTAAACGCTCCACTCACATACTCAAACACATGCGCACACACACTCACACACACACACCAGTCTGACATGGCTGAAGAAGGCAGCGAGCGCAGAGGAAGCACCTGTTCTTCCGCGGCCTGCGTTTATCTGACCCCAGTCACATCAGGTGGCTTCCTGGTTTGCGTCAGTCGCTGCTCCCTGAGGCCTGCCTATCATTGGGCGACTCTGGCTCCTCCTCTTCCTGTCACTGCCTCGCTCTCATTGATCTTCAGTTCTTTGTTGCTTCCTGGTTTCTCACTGGACAGCAAACTGGCGGGTCTTTGGACCTGACTGATGTGTTTCGCATGAGTGGAAAGCCAAATTTCTAATATGTGCAAATGTACAAGAACACTATGCACACAACTGACATGGGGGAAATGACCTATAGCTGTTTTCTACATGTATATAGTTAATTTGCAATTAAATATCACAGTCTCGCAGACATTAAAAATTAAGTTTAATTTTGTTTAAATTAAGTTTGATTGTTAGTTAAATTGTGTTACACTGTAAAAAAATGCGGGGTTCCACACAATCGATTTGTGTTAGGACAATATGAAGAAATTCAGTTAACTTTCATTCATTCATTCATTTTCTTTTCGGCTTTGTCCCTTTATTAATCTGGGGTCGTCACAGCAGAATGAACCGCCAACTTATCCAGCATATGTTTTACGCAGCGGATGCCCTTCCAGCTGCAACATATCACTGGGAAACATCCATACACACTCATTCGGACAATTTAGCTTACCCAATTCACCTATACCGCATGTTTTTGGACTTGTGGGGGAAACCGGAGCACCCGCAGGAAACCCACGCAAACACGGGGAGAACATGCAAACTCCACACAGAAATGCCAACTGACCCAGCCGAGACTCGAACCAGCGACCTTCTTGCTGTGAGGCGAATGTGCTACCCATTGCGCCACCGTGCTGCCCTTCAGTTAACTTATTAACAAGTAACAAAGTCCCTTTAAGGCAAGTCATTTCACTCGGCAGCCATCTCAGAAACGCCTCTAGGACAGTATGCTCGGGCATTCTGTTTGAATGGGGAAACATCAAATTCTTCAAAATTGCTAGCCAAGCTTACGATTAAATGTCATATTAGGAATTAACAATAAAATTAAACAACAACTGTCTCTTTAGTTTCTTTTCTAAATGTTCAAATCACACAAAATCTGCAGAAACTCACATCTGGTCTGAGCCCCTCCCCTGGAGAATCGTCAGTCTATAGCGATCGATGATTGGCTCCTGTACTAGAAGGCGGGGCTTCATCTGTCATATTGACCGTTACACTTTTCCCCATTCAAAACTATGCAAGTGACATGTCTTGTGTATTCTATTGTCTTTGTCAGTAACCAGTTTTTAGTCACAATTGACAAAAGAAGATGATTTATGGATGCCAAACAGGTATTAGAGCAAGGGTGTCCAAACTCGGTCCTGGAGGGCCGGTGTCCTGCTGAGTTTAGCTCCAACTTGTTTCAACACACCTTCCAGGACGTTTCTAGTACATGTAGTAAGAGCTTGATTAGCTAGTTTAGGTGCTTGATTAGGGTTGAAGCTAAACTCTCCAGGACACCGGCCCTCCAGGACAGAGTTTGGACACCCCTGTATTAGAGGCATTAAATGCCATGAGTGAGGGTGAATCTTATGGTAGTTGATATCATGGTTGAGTGTCCTGGATCTGCTCAGCATCATAACTGATGACTAAAATAATCATTTCATGCCTTTAGATATTAGTTTGTGAAGACAGTGGCATAATACGGTGAAATAATCATCATAGAATCATCATTTGTTTTTCTTTTCACACTAATGATATTTACGGCGAGATATTATGGACTAACAAAGGATTATTTTTATGCAGTTTTTTGCAAAGCACCAAATAAACACCACAAACAATTTAAGAACGTCTATGATTTGTAATCGAATACATTTGCCTCACTTTTCTATCTCCATATGGACAACTTTTCTGACGTGTTCAGTTTGCTTGATAGCTTACTTTCAAGTCCGGTCAAGCACAGTTCCACAACATAGATAAAAGCAATGTACAATCAAAGTAAACTAATGTGAACTTTTCTTTTACGTTTGGGAAGGACTTTAGTCTGTCTTTCAATAGGTGGTCTTTACAACAAGCCCCACTTTCGCATGGGCATGTACAAAGAGGATGTGACTCTAAAACGTACAACAAAACGTACTCTAAGTAACGTATTTCAGATTTACAGAAATATAGACAGCGCCCTCTAGTGGATTGAAGCAATATGTATTTATGTTTTATATCAAAATAGTAAACATGTGCATAGGTAAATTTGACCTGCTGTTTTAATTATACTGTTTTATTTTGTATTGATTTTCCATAATTAAATACTTACGTTACAGTACTTACAACTACTTATTGAAGTTTAAAAAAGAGAGGTGGGATCTGTTTTAATGTACCCACATGTACCTGAAATAAAATGTTTAAATGGATGATAATGTAAACACATTTTGAACCTGAAAGATGAAGTGCAATATAATTAATAAAAAATGCTAATATTTAAACTAAAGCTTCTACAAAAAGAAAAAGAGAAAGCTTTAATATAATAACTGCTGGGTCTTTGATTGATGGCTTTTCTCATCAGTGGAAAGCCAAACTTCTGACATCTGCAAATACACAAGCACACGGCACGCAAACAAACCCGCTCAGATTGGGAGATTGTCTGGTTTCCTTGTTTACGTGCGTATGTATAAATAAATATATGTGTATGAATGGAAGAGCTAATTTGGGAGGGTGAGAGAAATTCATTAAACACAAATACAGTGTGCTCGCTCGACCGCCTTGATGTTTACCAGCAGAGCTGTTTCTCAGTTAATGTGGCACAGAACATTTGGGAAATTAAATGAATGTTGGAGAGCAACAGCAAACACATACCGCTTCCTACACACATATACAGCTCATAACACATGCTGGTTGGTTTTTATGAGCCGTTCTTCAAGGCTGTTGGGTTTTTGGGGGAAACAAACACTCAGATTTAAAAGGCAGAATAGGAAAAGTGAACAGAGATGAGAAGCTATGTTTTTTTTTCCATTTAAACATGGTATGAAATACTTATATATAATCTTCTTGTTTACTCGTAAAATGCAATCTGGTCTTAGTTTAAATCACAATTGTAGAAAAATACAATCTAACTAAATTATTAAAGGGATAGTTCATCCAAAAATACAAATTCTGTTACCGTGTTCTCTATATTAAAGATTATGACTATTGCAAGTGTTTGAACTAGAGAGATGGACTCTGTTAATAAACCCATGTGTACCTGAAATAAAACATTTTCACTTTTATAAAATAGTTTTTTTTTTTATTTTTTTTTAGAAATATCAATAGCATTTGTATTAGATATATATTCACTTAATCGAATCAAGAATTAAATCAAGAACTGAAAACTAAAACTGCTAAAATAAGGAAGCCATAAATAGATATTTAAACAAAATGACTGAAGAAATAATTGACTCTCAACAGTTCAAATATTTGAAAAAAAATCAAGCAAACTTTAAGTGGTATTATGTCCATGGTGCAAACTGCATTATTTTTTTATTTACTTATTTTTAAATAATTAAATCTGGAAGTCAATTATTCCACTTGGGTTTTGTCCATGAAATACTATTGTGTGTAGGATTGTGTATCTCATTTCAAAACTCTATTGCTAATTACAAAATATAATTTTTTCTCCCCGTGTTTGCGTGGGTTTCCTCCGGGTGCTCTGGTTTCCCCCACAATTCCAAAGACATGTGGTACAGGTGTATTGGGTAAGCTAAATTGTCCGTAGTGTATGAGTGTGTATGGATGTTTCCCAGTGATGGGTTGCAGCTGGAAGGGCATCCGCTGCGTAAAACATTTGCTGCATAAGTTGGCGGTTCATTCCGCTGTGGCGACCCCAGATTAACAAAGGGACAAAGCCGAAAAGAAAATGAATGAATGAATGAAAATATAATTTCAATACTAAAGATGGGGACAAGAGCTTTTAATAATCAGACTAATGTAGTTAGAAATATAGATAGACAGATAGATGGAGAAAGAGCAATTGATTGACTTGAATTACCCACAATTTTGCATCTCTTAAATGTGTTTGGGAGAACTATTGTAAGTTCAAGACTTCACTTCAAGATAAGTGACACTGCAAATGTGTGTAGGCTTTTCAGTTGCAAAATATTTTTGAGCCCTGTATGTTTCACTTGTGTATGATTCAGCATATTTGTGTGTACTGTAAGTGTGTATATTTGTATGGGAGAGAGAGTGGGAGAAAAACTGTAAGTCTTTATTTGAAAGTTTATAGGCAGTTGACAAAACTGATTTCAGACAGACTTCTGAGAAATCATAACGATAAAAAAGAGAAAGCTTATAGTTAAGGGAATATTTGCTGCAATACGAACATCCCACTAGAAATGCCATCAAAAGTGGAAAATGTTGGACAAAAATGTAATTTTACACAAAAACTCTATGCTTCCTTTGAAATTTGATCAGAAGTCGATACCTCCAGAGACAGGAAGTGAAGCAGAATTTGGCTTCGGATGTGCTTTAATGTCTTTCCGCCAGAAGCATTTTAGAGATTTCGGATGCAGCCAGGATACGTTGTCAGTAATTAAACTTAATTTCTTGGAAAAAACATTGAAATAGTTTGTCATTTTTGTCTTATTGTTTAGTATGTTTTTCTTGGCTTGTGTGCTTTGATTCTTTTACGGTTGTAGGCTGTATGGACATTTGAAATGAATGAAATCATTCAGCGAAGTCTAAAGGAATTATATTGTAACTAAGACTAGCCTGGAACAATACTTTAGCTATTTAAAATAAATAACATTTTCTTTTTGGCTTAGTCCCTTTATTAATCTGGGGTCGCCACAGCAGAATGAACCGCCAACTTATCCAACACTGTTTTATGCAGTGGATACCCTTCCAGCCACAACCCATCACTGGGAAACAACCATACACTCTCATTCACACACATACACTACGGACAATTTAGCTTACCCAATTCACCTATAGCGCATGTTTTTGGACTTTTGGACCCGGAGGAAACCCACGCAAACACGGGGAGAACACTCCACACAGAAATGCCAACTGACCCAGCCGGGGCTTGAACCAGTGACCTTCTTGCTGTGAGGCGATTGTGCTACCCACTGTGCCACCGTGTCACCCGCCTATAGTATAATAAAATGTAAAATAAAATAAGGGGGTGGCGCAGTGGGTAGCGCTGTCACAACACAGCAAGAAGGTCACTGGTTCAATCCTCGGCTGGGTCAGTTGGCATTTCTGTGAAGAGTTTGCATGTTCTCCCCGTGTTTGTGTGGCAGCATCCGCTGCATAAAACATATGCTGGATAAGTTAGCGGTTCATTCCGCTGTGGCGACCCCAGATTAATAAAGGGACTAAGCCAAAAAGAAAATAAATGAATGAATGACTGAATAAAAACTAAATAAAATAAAACAAATAAAAAATCCATTTGTAATATTAATAATTTTCAAACTGTTGTAAAAACAACATTGTTGCATGCTGGACAAAATCGAGTCCTTTGTCACACTATGACAAGAACCAGATGAATTCAACTGGACTGCAGCATTTACACAGGAAGAAAAATGATTGCTTTTAGTTTGACTGAAATCAAACTCTTACATGCAAATAAACACTGAGCTCGTACAAACTCCAGAGAGACTGATTGACACCTCACTCAATAATATGAGTACACCGACTCCCTTTGTGGCAGTGAAGTGATTCATTTCACTACAGCAAAAGCTTTTCCTTTAATTACTTAAGGTATGGATATTTTTATGGATGCCTTTTTATCACCACTAATGCTTTATAACAGGAAGGGGTCAGTGAGTGTGTGGCTATATTGATTACTATAGATGACATTTACAGTGTCTCTTTTTATTTATAGACTTTTCATTTCTGCTTGCTCCTCATGTTCTCATGATGGCCGCCTCCGTGTCATGCTGCGCAGTTGTTATTGTGTTTTCGTTAGTTTGTCCTGTTTTTAGTCACATTCCTACGATTAGCTTCACCAGAGACGAATTGTTGGACATTCGGACGCATACTCCACCAAATATCTTTCCAGATATAGACTTATGTGATGTTTTGCTGGACATAGTAGTCGGCGGAGCTTTCGCTTACAAACGCTTTCGGACGCGCAGACGGGGGAAGCGTGCAGGCGCGCTTGTGAAACTCAGACAGCGTGGATTTCGAACCGCGTTGCCTAGCATCCATCTGGCGAATCTCCGCTCTCTACCCAACAAAATAGACGAACTCATTCTGCTCTCTCAGACAAACAGGGATTTTTTGCATTCTGCTGCTCTGTGTTTCACGGAAACCTGGCTGAATGACGCCATACCGGACAACGCGCTTCATCTACCGGGCTATCAGCTGTTCAGAGCGGATCGCAACAGAGAATCAACGGGAAAATCGCGCGGTGGTGGGACATGCTTTTACATCAATGAAAGGTGGTGTACAGATGTAACAGTTTTAAAGAAGATGTGCTGTCCCGACCTAGAAGCACTGTTTATTAACTGTAAGCCTTTCTACTCACCGCGTGAGTTCTGCTCGTTCATCCTCGTCAGTGTTTACATTCCTCCGCACGCGCACGCGTGCCTGGCGATACAGAAACTAGCTGATCAGATCTCGGCGATGGAGCAACAACACCCGGACTCTGTTTTAATCATTCTCGGGGACTTTAACAAAGCAAAACTATCCCGTGAACTGCCAAAATATAGACAACATGTTACATGTCACACAAGAGACAGTAACACATTGGATCATTGCTATACCACAATAAAGGATGCATACCGCTCTGTCCAACGAGCAGCTTTGGGGCACTCTGATCATTGTTTGGTTCATCTCATACCGACCTACAGGCAGAAACTGAAAACAGCCAAACCTGTATTAAGATCTGTGAAAAGATGGACTAATGAAACAGAGCGGGATCTACAAGCCTGTTTCGACCTCACTGACTGGAGTGTTTTTGAAGCTGCTACAAACGATCTGGATGAGCTCACAGAGACTGTAACATCTTATATCAGTTTCTGTGAAGACATGTGCATTCCCACCAGGACTCAACTCACATACAACAATGACAAACCATGGTTCACTGTAAAACTCAGACAGCTACGTCAGGCTAAAGAGGTTGCTTACAGACACGGGGAGAGGGCCTTGTATAAGCAGGCCAAATACACACTGGAAAAGGAGATCAGAGTGGCAAAAAGGAACTATTCTGAGAAACTAAGGAGTCAGTTTTCTTCCAGCGACTCAGCATCCGTGTGGAAAAGTTTGAAAAATATCACAAACTATAAGACACCATCCCCCAGCACTGTAGACAACAAACGACTTGCTAACGACCTGAATGAGTTTTACTGCAGGTTTGAGAAAACACCCCACACCCACTCTGAACTGCTCTTCACACCACCATCAACACCTCATCCACCCCCCATCTCCCCCACACCTGCACTTCAGTTTAGTGAAGATGATGTGCGCCAGGTTTTCCGGAAACAGAAGAGGAAAAAAGCACCAGGCCCAGATCTTGTAACACCAGCCTGTCTAAAATCCTGTGCTGACCAACTGGCCCCCATCTTCACCCTGATCTTCAACAGATCACTGGAGCTGTGTGAAGTGCCCTCCTGCTTCAAACGTTCCACCATCATACCCATTCCAAAGAAACCAAAACTTACAGGACTAAATGACTACAGACCGGTGGCGCTAACATCTGTGGTCATGAAGTCTTTTGAAAAACTGGTGCTGGCCCATCTGAAGAACATCACTAAACCCTCACTGGATTCTCTTCAGTTTGCCTACAGAGCAAACAGGTCTGTGGATGATGCAGTCAATATGGGACTGCATTATGTTCTGCAACACCTAGACAGACCAGGGACCTATGTGAGGATCTTGTTTGTTGACTTCAGCTCGGCTTTTAACACTATCGTCCCAAAACTTCTCCTGCCCAAATTAACTCAGCTCTCCGTGCCCACTTCTGTCTGTCAGTGGATCAACAGCTTCCTAACGGACAGGCAGCAGCTGGTAAAGCTGGGCAAATTCTCATCCAGTATCCGCACAATCAGCACTGGCGCCCCCCAGGGGTGTGTCCTCTCCCCTCTGCTCTTCTCCCTGTACACGAATGACTGCACTTCAAAGGACCCCTCTGTCAAGCTCCTGAAGTTTGCAGACGACACCACACTTATCGGCCTCATTCAGGACGGTGATGAGTCTGCTTACAGACAGGAGGTTAAGGAGCTGGCTGTCTGGTGCAGTCACAACAACCTGGAGCTGAACACGCTCAAAACAGTGGAGATGATAGTGGACTTCAGGAGAAACCCCCCTGCTCTCCCCCCACTGAGCATCATGGACAGCATTGTGGCAGCAGTGGAGTCATTCAGGTTCCTGGGCACCACCATCTCTCAGGACCTGAAGTGGGACACTCACATTGACTCCATTGTCAAAAAAGCTCAACAAAGGCTGTACTTCCTTCGTCAGCTGAGGAAGTTCAACCTTCCAGAGGAGCTGCTGAAACAGTTCTACACTTCCATCATTGAATCAGTCCTCTGCACTTCAATAACTGTCTGGTTTAGCTCAGCTACCCAATCAGACCTCCGAAGACTACGTCGAATAGTTCGGACTGCTGAGCGAATCACTGGTACAACGCTCCCTACTCTCCAAGAACTGTACTTATCCAGAGCGAGCAGAAGGGCTGCCAAAATCACTCTGGACCCCTCACACCCAGCACACTGCCTCTTTGAACTTTTACCTTCTGGTCGACGCTACAGAGCACTGTGCACCAGAACAGCCCGACACAGAAACAGTTTCTTCCCTCAGGCAATCCATCTTATGAACACTTTATGATAGTATTGTGACAACGTCACTACTTGCTATACACTTTATACACACATACACTTATTTAAAACATACTTCCATGCCAGTTTGCACATAATAGCTGCACATATAATGCTGTATATAGTAATATACCTGTACATACACTTGTCAACCTGCATATCTGCATTCACTTCTTACTTCTGTTTTTAAAATATATTTATTATCTGTTTTTTGTCCTGTCTCTGTAATTCTGTTGCACTGTAGAAGCTTCTGTCACGAAAGCAAATTCCTCGTATGTGTGAACATACCTGGCAATAAAGCCCTTTCTGATTCTGATTCTGATTCTAAAAGCACAAGTTATTATTATTTTCGGGTTTTTCACCTTTATTGGACAGGACAGTAGAGAGAATTGACAGGAAAGTGTGGGGAGCAGAGAGAGGGGAAGGATCGGCATAGGACCTCAAGGCAGGAATCGAACTCGGGTCGCCGTGAGCACCGGAGTGCATGTGTCGATGCACTTTCCACTACGCCATTGGCACAGACTATTATTGTTTTTTTAACCAGTGCTGATTCTGACAGAGACCCAGTGCTGACCCAGAGCATTGGTATATAGTTTTGCTGCTCCCATGTTTTTCCATCATCTTCTTTTGTATTCATAGTATACAAATCCGTGAGCTTATTAGATTGACTAGTTAGATATAGTAATTGCATAAAAAATGGTCAGAAATACTAACGTATTTTCAAAAAAGTACATGTACTGTTTGTTCAAACTACAAATTTTAAATGAGCTGAAGCACAATTATTGAGTGACAACTTGATTGCTTTATGTTCAATCCACTTAAATTTAGAAAAACTAACAAGTTAACTTAATTTCTTCATGTTGTCCAAACACAAATCCATTATGTGGAACACACAATTTTTTACAGTGTGGTCAATATATTGTATGGACAAAACTGGAATGTGTCTCTCTTGTCCATGTTTGAGAAGATCCTTTTTTGTCCATAACTAAATATAAACTAAATTGGCTGTAGTGAATGTGAGTCTGTGTATGGATGTTTCCCAGTACTGGGTTGCAACTGGAAGGGTATCCGCTGTGTAAAACATATGCTGGATAAGTTGGTGGTTCATTCTGCCGTGGCGACCTCCGATGAATAAAGGGAGTAAGCTGAAGGAAAATGAATGAATGAATAATCTATTATTTTCCATATATTAAGGCTTAGGAGACGTACAGCTTTGAATTAGTCAGTCATCAGAAACAACATTAATTTTGATGCATTTTTTTTGTGCAGTGGCAGACAAAAAATAAAAAATAAAATAAAAACTACCACGTACACACAAAAAAGATCTCAGTATATACATACAAAATTAATTCTGATATCCATACCAATACCTCCACACTACATATTTATAATTTTAAATATTTATAATTCAATTTATAATTTGCTTCACAGGCCAAACCTGAAAAAAACGTCAATATATCATTAATTTCACTTTTTTTTTTCACTTTTTAAAAAAGAAAATATTACTATTTTGAAATCTTGCCAACAGATGGAAACATTTTAACAAAGAATGCATGACATTTTGCTTAAAATGCACAAAATATGTTTGTTATTTTTGGTCTTATTTGCATTAACAGCCAAAATGATCACAAAACCTAAAATGATAGAGCAAAAAATCTCCATAAGGATGCACAAGGGATAAAAGAGCAGGAAGTATTCAAAACATCAGTTTTGTTTTACCAGAATGCCTTTATCTCACTTCACAACTAGAAATGTCAAAACTAAAACCTCTCTACAGTATCTAATCTCCTCTATCAGGAAAAGCACATCTACGTCAAGGCTTGTTTTTTTTTGTAAGATGCATCAAACATGGAAGTTATTCCACAGCGTCATCCTGTAAATGAGCTTCCTTCAGTCCAGTTTTCCAGCAGGTGTTTCTGCAGAAGAACTCCACCCTTTTCCCCTTCAAAGGCTCATAACATGCCATCTTTGTTATGTCTGTCGGCTCGCTTGTTTGTGGGGCCGTTTCTTGTTCAGATGAAGAAAATACCAAACATAATGACACCGGGTAATTGCAAGGTAATTTCCTGTTTAATGACTCTGCGTTTGATGACTTTTGTTCGGCCCTAATGGTCCTGCAGATGAAGGTTCAAACCAGATCATTCATGTTACTGGAGGGCATTTGGTTTGGTTGGGGCCACTCATTTTCCAAGAGTCGATTGCCTTTTGACTCGGGTTTTAGGAGAAAATAGTGTGTTTGTGGACTTCTCCATCCCACCCATCAGCTGTGTCTCTCCATTGACAAAGCCGGGCTCTTTGTGAATGAGTTTTTTTGAGGATGCTGTGGCCTTAAAGCTGGTTCAATAGCTACTTTCCTGTCATTACCCCCCACCCCCTTCCCCCATCCCAAGCTGGCCTTTCCCTATGTCTCATTTCCTTTCTATGAGTGCCACGTTTTTTTTGTGGGGGTCCGATAACGGGGGCACAGTTCCCATGGATCTCCCTCATGGGGGAGGGAGTGACATTGGCCAGGGCACAGAGAGAAACAGTCTCTACATGTATTATATTGAACACGCAGATTGGCTGTGAAAGGAGCTCAGCTCTCAGGCTCTAGAGTGCCAGTAACACCAAATATAACTAATATGTGCAACGCAAAAATGAAAACAATCTCTGCTGCACATAAAATGGATTATATTTTCCAGATGTGCTTTTTGAAGTCTATTTGCTTTTATTGGGGTAATGCAGTGGGCTTAGAAGTGCTATTTCAGCATTGTCGATAGTCAAGTGATTTGTATTAATAGTGATAAATAGAATGATTTTTTTCAGCATTTTTATAATAATAAATAATAAATTTAACTACATTTTTATTTTAGTATTAGAAGTATTAAACTAGGGGCCTCACAGTGGCGCAGTGGGTAGCACGTTCGCCTCACAGCAAGAAGGTCGCTGGTCACTGGTTCGAGCCTCGCCAGTTGGCGTTTCTGTGTGGAGTTTGCATGTTCTCCCTGTGTTGGCGTGGGTTTCCTCCGGGTGCTCCGGTTTCCCCCACAAGTCCAAAGACATGCGGTATAGGTGAATTGGATAAGCTAAATTGTCCGTAGGGTATGAGTGTGAATGGGTGTGTATGGATGTTTCCCAGAGATGGGTTGCAGCTGGAAGGGCATCCGCTGCGTAAAACATATGCTGGATAAGTTGGCGGTTCATTCCGCTGTGGCGACCCCAGATTAATAAAGGGACTAAGCCGAAATGAAAATGAATGAATGAATGAACTTACAAATAGCAATTTTGAATACTTCTTTTTTACAGTGGAAAACA